>JAGDYQ010000067.1:1309261-1525913 GCA_021962125.1 Bulinus truncatus | reverse complement strand
AATTTAAATATATTCACGTATTGTGACGTCACAATTGACACTGACCCCTCCCCATAACCCCCTGTCACAAACTGTGCACACTACTATACCCTCTCCCCCTTGAAGAGTGACGTACTTCATGGACAGCCCCTAATTTACTAATAACGATATGTAAAGGAATTATAACAGGAGTGGGCAAACTTTTTTATCAGTGGGCCACAATGGGTTCCGAAGAGCTGATGGATTGAAGTGATTATTAGGGAGCGACCGATAATCGGATAGGTATCGGTATCAGGCCGATATTGGCACTATCGGTTAATATCGGATCGACCGATTTTTGGCAGGGGAGCGACCGGATAGTCGAACCGATATTGGCACTGTGGGTTAACCTATCGGACCGGCCGTTTTTTGGCTGCCGATACATTTTTTTTCACAACAGAGTTGCAGATCTATAACCAGATCAGACAAGATTAAAAAAAAAAGGAAAAAAACCGTACACAGAAATTCGTCACGTCACACAAAAATTGCATCAGCGATATGACCTTAGAAACAATAGGATTGGCATTTCTTAATTCTAATGTATGACCTTGAATGATACAATTAGGGAACATCTGTGTATTTTTTTTTTTTGGGATGGGAAGTTGGGGGGGGAACCAGACTTACGTGTGGGCGAAGTGTTACGAAATATGACAGGGGTAAGGGCGTGAGCATGGGTTGACATACGTCATTAGCTGTAGCACGAAAAAACACGTGCTTGGCATTGTTGTTGATTAAAAAAAATATCCTGGTATCGGTGAAATGCTGGGGAAAATATGTATCGGTATCGGACTATCGGTAAAAGGCATATCGGTAAGCTCCTTGCTGATTATTTTAAATGATATAAATTAAAGGTAAACATCACAGATAAAATCTAGCAGAGGAGAGCAAAGATCTGGTGGGATCAAACAGGCAGACAATACTTCGCCCGTGAGCCGCAGCATACCAATGTTTAAATTAGAACTGTACACACGCTTTTTGTTTCCGGAAATCGTTTTATGGATTATACATAATAAATCTAATAAAAGCTGTTTCTCTTCTCATTTTTATTGGAACATAATGACTTAATAAATGAGTTAATAATGAGTTAATTGTTAAGTTAAATTTAATTTTTTTCCGATGTCTTTGGAATGAGTATAAAAGAAAGAATGTTCTGGAACAAACCAAAGGTATTGAAACATTAGGACGGATTAGATGGCCGTTATTCAGTTGTCTTCTCCTGGCCTGGTTCTTGGTATTTATGTGTCTGAGTAAAGGCGTCAAGTCGTCTGGAAAGGTTATCATTTTCATTTTCTTTTCTTGATTTAATTTAGAAAATAATTTTGTATTATTGTCTATTTGTTGTTCATGGGCCCTATAATTAACTACAATCCTCCCACAATAAATAGCATGGGGCCTATAATTAACTCCTATCCTCAGAAAATTAACATGGGCACTTATAGTTAACTATTATCCTCACCACAATTAATATGGGTCCTGTAATTAACTTCTAACTCCTCACACAATTAACATGGGCCCTAGTATTAATGCAACAAACTGTCCTCACACAATTAACATGGGCCTTATAGTTAACTACTATCCTCACACAATAACAATGGGCCCTATAAATAATTATGCTATCATCACATAATTAATACTGGGCCCTATAATTAACAACCATCCTCACCGATGTAATATGTGGCACAGAAGGACTGATGTAAAAAAAGAAATGATGGACTGATGTAATGTTTGGCATGATGGACTGATGTAGTTTGTGGCATGATGGACTGATGTAGTTTGTGGCATGATGGACTGATGTAGTTTGTGGCATGATGGACTGATGTAGTTTGTGGCATGATGGACTACTGTAATTTGTGGCATGATGGACTAATGTAGTAAGTGACATGATGGGCTGATGTAGTGTGTGGCATAATGGACTGATGTAGTTTGTGGCATGATGGACTGATGTAGTTTGTGGCATGATGGACTGATGTAGTCTGTGGCATGATGGGCTGATGTAGTGTGTGGCATAATGGACTGATGTACTTTGTAGCATAATGGACTACTGTAATTTGTGGCATGATGGATTGATGTACTTTATAGCATGATGGGCTGATGTAGTTTGTGGCACGATGGACTGATGTAGTTTGTGGCATGATGGATTGATGTAGTGTGTGGCATGATGGACTGATGTAGTTTGTGGCATGATGGACTGATGTAGTTTGTGGCATGATGGACTGATGTAGTTTGTGACATGATGAACTGATGTAGTAAGTGACATGATGGACTGATGTAGTTTGTGGCATAATGGACTGATGTAGTTTGTGGCATGATGGACTGATGTACTTTGTAGCATGATTATTATTCAAATACTAAATATTAATCTTTCTCAAACCGTTTCCCTGTGAACTTTAAGCGGTCCTAGAATCAAACTCAATATACCATTAAAAATTGTTTTCAATACACAATTATAGCCAATCGCATGACTATGTGTGTTTTCTCTTCAATAGTGGAGTTATGTTTGCAAACAATTGTCCTCAATTTATGGCACATTTGAATTTGAAAAGGTTCGCTTACCTCGGGAAGAAGATATATGCAAATATTTAGCAAGAAAAAAATCTTTATTGTTCCACGCCTTAAAAATGTTGAGATACATTGTTTGAACTGATAAATCCAGATGTAGTGACGGGCGATATTTTGTTTGTGTCCCTATAATGTAGTGACACGGAAATAGTTACAAGGTACACAGACAAATTAATTATGGCAACTAGTAAAAAGGAAATTCATGTTTCAGTGCAGCTACATCAATTATTTACAGGTTGTATATTTTACTTCCTTGTTTCCCTACATTGTGTTGACGATTATTTGCAGGTTGTATATTTTACTTCCTTGTTTCCCTACATTGTGTTGACGATTATTTGCAGGTTGTATATTTTACTTCCTTGTTTCCCTACATTGTGTTGTGGATTATTTGCAGGTTGCATATTTTACTTCCTTGTTTCCCTACATTGTGTTGACGATTATTTGCAGGTTGTATATTTTACTTCCTTGTTTCCCTACATTGTGTTGACGATTATTTGCAGGTTGTATATTTTACTTCCTTGTTTCCCTACATTGTGTTGACGATTATTTGCAGGTTGCATATTTTACTTCCTTGTTTCCCTACATTGTGTTGACGATTATTTGCAGGTTGTATATTTTACTTCCTTGTTTCCCTACATTGTGTTGACGATTATTTGCAGGTTGTATATTTTACTTCCTTGTTTCCCTACATTGTGTTGACGATTCTACTCGTCAGGGGCGTCACCTTGCCAGGAGCCAATATTGGAATAAAGTTTTACGTCATTCCAGACTGGTCCAAGCTGCTGGAGTTCAAGGTTTGGGGAGATGCAGCAGTACAAATATTTTACTCTGTGGGCATGGCTTGGGGCTCACTTGTAACAATGGCCAGTTACAACACGTTTAAACATAATGTCTTCAGGTACATTTAAATCCTGTTAGTTGTTAATGAACATTTTTATTGCATGAGTCATTGAGAAAATGTCAAAGTATGTATGTCTTAAAAAATATCTACTGTGCTACTATCACAAATATTTAATGTGCTACTGTCACAAATATCTACTGAGCTTATATCATAAATATCTACTGTGCTACTATAACAAATATTTAATGTGCTACTATCACAAATATCTACTGTACTACTATCACAAATATCTACTGTGCTTATATCATTAATATCTACTGTGCTACTATCACAAATTTTAGTATGATGTTCTGCAATTAAAACAATTTAATGTGCTACAATCACAATGTATGATGTTATACCATCACAATGTTTGATGTGACACCATCACAATGATGTGCTTACCATCACAATGGTTGATGGGTCCAAACGAAACATTCTAAGCGTTTTCAAGATATGCCTCATTATCTTGTATATCTATGGGCCTCATCATCTTATATATCTTTGGGCCTCAATATCTTATATATCCATGGGCCTCATTATCTTATATATCTATGGGCCTCATACTCTGCATATCTGGTACGTGATTTGGTCAATATACTCTGCTGTCTTTTATATGGACAATGATTCTGTAAATATGCCCTGCTGGGGGTTCGATGGAAAATGCATTAGTTAATATATTTTGCACCGTGTTACGTCTGGGTCGTCGCCTGATAGTTTGTACAATACCACATCTATAAAGCAGCGACTGAGAGTTGTTTCTACAATACGACATCTTTAAAAGCAGCCGCTGATAGTTGATTCTGCAATACGACATCTATAGAGCAGCGACTGATAGTTGTTTCTGCAATACCACATCTATAGAGCAGCGACTGATAGTTGATTCTGCAATACGACATCTATAGAGCAGCGACTGATAGTTGTTTCTGCAATACGACATCTTTAGAGCAGTGATTGATAGTTGTTTCTGCAATACGACATCTTTAGAGCAGCGACTGATAAATGTTTCTGCAATACGACATCTTTAGAGCAGCGAATGATAGTTGTTTCTGCTATACGACATCTATAGAGCAGCGACTGATAGTTGTTTCTGCAATACCACATCTATACAGCAGCGACTGATAGTTGTTTCTGCAATACGACATCTTTAGAGCAGCGACTGATAGTTGTTTCTGCAATACGACATCTATAGAGCAGCGACTGATAGTTGTTTCTGCAATACCACATCTATAGAGAAGCGACTGATAGTTGTTTCTGCAATACGACATCTTTAGAGCAGCGGCTGACAGTTGTTTCTGCAATACGACATCTATAGAGCAGCGACTGATAGTTGTTTCTGAAATACGACATATATTGAGCAGCGACTGATAGTTGTTTCTGCAATACGACATCTATAGTGCAGCGACTGATAGTTGTTTCTGCATAACCACATCTTTAGAGCAGCGAATGATAGTTGTTTCTGCAATACGACATCTATAGAGAAGCGGCTGATAGTTGATTCTGCAATACGACATCTTTAGAGCAGCGACTGATAGTTGTTTCTGCAATACGACATCTTTAGAGCAGCGGCTGATAGTTGATTCTGCAATACGACATCTATAGAGCAGCGACTGATAGTTGTTTCTGCAATACGACATCTTTAGAGCAGCAATTGATAGTTGTTTCTGCAATACGACATCTATAGAGCAGCGACTGATAGTTGTTTCTGCAATACGACATCTTTAGAGCAGCGACTGATAGTTGTTTCTGCAATACGACATCTTTAGAGCAGCGACTGATAGTTGTTTCTGCAATACGACATCTATAGAGCAGCGACTGATAGTTGTTTCTGCAATACGACATCTTTTGAGCAGCGACTGATAGTTGTTTCTGCAATACGACATCTATAGAGAAGCGACTGATAGTTGTTTCTGCAATACGACATCTTTAGAGCAGCGACTGATAGTTGTTTCTGCAATACGACATCTTTAGAGCAGCGGCTGATAGTTGTTTCTGCAATACGACATCTATAGAGCAGCGACTGATAGTTGTTTCTGCAATACGACATCTATAGAGCAGCGACTGATAGTTGTTTCTGCAATACGACATCTATAGAGCAGCGACTGATAGTTGTTTCTGCAATACGACATCTATAGAGCAGCGACTGATAGTTGTTTCTGCAATACGACATCTTTAGAGCAGCGGCTGATAGTTGTTTCTGCAATACGACATCTATAGAGCAGCGACTGATAGTTGTTTCTGCAATACGACATCTTTAGAGCAGCGACTGATAGTTTTTTCTGCAATACGACATCTATAGAGCAGCGACTGATAGTTGTTTCTGCAATACGACATCTTTAGAGCAGCGACTGATAGTTGTTTCTGCAATACGACATCTATAGAGCAGCGACTGATAGTTGTTTCTGCAATACGACATCTTTAGAGCAGCGACTGATAGTTGTTTCTGCAATACGACATCTTTAGAGCAGCGACTGATAGATGTTTCTGCAATACGACATCTTTAGAGCAGCGAATGATAGTTGTTTCTGCTATACGACATCTATAGAGCAGCGACTGATAGTTGTTTCTGCAATACCACATCTATACAGCAGCGACTGATAGTTGTTTCTGCAATACGACATCTTTAGAGCAGCGACTGATAGTTGTTTCTGCAATACGACATCTATAGAGCAGCGACTGATAGTTGTTTCTGCAATACGACATCTTTAGAGCAGCGACTGATAGTTGTTTCTGCAATACGACATCTATAGAGCAGCGACTGATAGTTGTTTCTGCAATACGACATCTATAGAGCAGCGACTGATAGTTGTTTCTGCAATACGACATCTTTAGAGCAGCGACTGATAGTTGTTTCTGCAATACGACATCTATAGAGCAGCGACTGATAGTTGTTTCTGAAATACGACATCTATAGAGCAGCGACTGATAGTTGTTTCTGCAATACGACATCTATAGAGAAGCGGCTGATAGTTGATTCTGCAATACGACATCTTTAGAGCAGCGACTGATAGTTGTTTCTGCAATACGACATCTTTAGAGCAGCGGCTGATAGTTGATTCTGCAATACGACATCTATAGAGCAGCGACTGATAGTTGTTTCTGCAATACGACATCTTTAGAGCAGCAATTGATAGTTGTTTCTGCAATACGACATCTATAGAGCAGCGACTGATAGTTGATTCTGCAATACGACATCTTTAGAGCAGCGACTGATAGTTGTTTCTGTAATACGACATCTATAGTGCAGCAACTGATAGTTTTTTCTGCAATACGACATCTTTAGAGCAGCGACTGATAGTTGTTTCTGCAATACCACATCTATAGAGCAGCGACTGATAGTTGATTCTGCAATACGACATCTATTGAGCAGCGACTGATAGTTGTTTCTGCAATACCACATCTATAGAGCAGCGACTGATAGTTGTTTCTGCAATACGACATCTTTAGAGCAGCGACTGATAGTTGTTTCTGCAATACGACATCTATAGAGCAGCGACTGATAGTTGTTTCTGCAATACGACATCTATAGAGCAGCGACTGATAGTTGTTTCTGCAATACGACATCTATAGAGCAGCGACTGATAGTTGTTTCTGCAATACGACATCTTTAGAGCAGCGACTGATAGTTGTTTCTGCAATACGACATCTATAGAGCAGCGACTGATAGTTGTTTCTGATATACGACATCTATAGAGCAGCGGCTGACAGTTGTTTCTGCAATACGACATCTATAGAGCAGCGACTGATAGTTGTTTCTGCAATACGACATCTTTAGAGCAGCGACTGATAGTTGTTTCTGCAATACGACATCTATAGAGCAGCGACTGATAGTTGTTTCTGCAATACGACATCTTTAGAGCAGCGACTGATAGTTTATTCTGCAATACGACATCTATAGAGCAGCGACTGATAGTTGTTTCTGCAATACGACATCTTTAGAGCAGCGATTGATAGTTGTTTCTGCAATACGAAATCTTTAGAGCAGCGACTGATAAATGTTTCTGCAATACGACATCTTTAGAGCAGCGAATGATAGTTGTTTCTGCTATACGACATCTATAGAGCAGCGACTGATAGTTTTTTCTGCAATACCACATCTATACAGCAGCGACTGATAGTTGTTTCTGCAATACGACATCTTTAGAGCAGCGACTAATAATTGTTTCTGCAATACGACATCTATAGAGCAGCGACTGATAGTTGTTTCTGCAATACCACATCTATAGAGCAGCGACTGATAGTTGTTTCTGCAATACGACATCTTTAGAGCAGCGGCTGATAGTTGTTTCTGCAATACGACATCTATAGAGCAGCGACTGATAGTTGTTTCTGCAATACGACATCTATAGAGCAGCGACTGATAGTTGTTTCTGCAATACGACATCTATAGAGCAGCGACTGATAGTTGTTTCTGCAATACCACATCTTTAGAGCAGCGAATGATAGTTGTTTCTGCAATACGACATCTTTAGAGCAGCGACTGATAGTTGTTTCTGCAATACGACATCTTTAGAGCAGCGACTGATAGTTGTTTCTGCAATACGACATCTATAGAGCAGCGACTGATAGTTGTTTCTGCAATACGACATCTTTAGAGCAGCGACTGATAGTTGTTTCTGCAATACGACATCTATAGAGCAGCGACTGATAGTTGATTCTGCAATACGACATCTTTAGAGCAGCGACTGATAGTTGTTTCTGTAATACGACATCTATAGAGCAGCGACTGATAGTTGTTTCTGCAATACGACATCTTTAGAGCAGCGACTGATAGTTGTTTCTGCAATACCGAATCTTTAGAGCATCGAATGATAGTTGTTTCTGCAATACGACATCTATAGAGAAGCGGCTGATAGTTGTTTCTGCAATACGACATCTTTAGAGCAGCGACTGATAGTTGTTTCTGCAATACGACATCTTTAGAGCAGCGACTGATAGTTGATTCTGCAATACGACATCTATAGAGCAGCGACTGATAGTTGTTTCTGCAATACGACATCTTTAGAGCAGCGATTGATAGTTGTTTCTGCAATACGACATCTATAGAGCAGCGACTGATAGTTGATTCTGCAATACGACATCTTTAGAGCAGCGACTGATAGTTGTTTCTGTAATACGACATCTATAGTGCAGCAACTGATAGTTTTTTCTGCAATACGACATCTTTAGAGCAGCGACTGATAGTTGTTTCTGCAATACGACATCTATAGAGCAGCGACTGATAGTTGTTTCTGCAATACGACATCTATAGAGCAGCGACTGATAGTTGTTTCTGCAATACGACATCTATAGAGCAGCGACTGATAGTTGTTTCTGCAATACGACATCTTTAGAGCAGCGACTGATAGTTGTTTCTGCAATACGACATCTATAGAGCAGCGGCTGATAGTTGTTTCTGCAATACGACATCTATAGAGCAGCGACTGATAGTTGTTTCTGCAATACGACATCTATAGAGCAGCGACTGATAGTTGTTTCTGCAATACGACATCTATAGAGCAGCGACTGATAGTTGTTTCTGCAATACGACATCTATAGAGCAGCGACTGATAGTTGTTTCTGCAATACGACATCTTTAGAGCAGCGGCTGATAGTTGTTTCTGCAATACGACATCTATAGAGCAGCGACTGATAGTTGTTTCTGCAATACGACATCTTTAGAGCAGCGACTGATAGTTGTTTCTGCAATACGACATCTATAGAGCAGCGACTGATAGTTGTTTCTGCAATACGACATCTTTAGAGCAGCGGCTGATAGTTTATTCTGCAATACGACATCTATAGAGCAGCGACTGATAGTTGTTTCTGCAATACGACATCTTTAGAGCAGTGATTGATAGTTGTTTCTGCAATACGAAATCTATAGAGCAGCGACTGATAGTTGTTTCTGCAATACGACATCTTTAGAGCAGCGAATGATAGTTGTTTCTGCTATACGACATCTATAGAGCAGCGACTGATAGTTGTTTCTGCAATACCACATCTATAGAGCAGCGACTGATAGTTGTTTCTGCAATACGACATCTTTAGAGCAGCGACTGATAGTTGTTTCTGCAATACGACATCTATAGAGCAGCGACTGATAGTTGTTTCTGCAATACCACATCTATAGAGAAACGACTGAAAGTTGTTTCTGCAATACGATATCTTTAGAGCAGCGGCTGACAGTTGTTTCTGCAATACGACATCTATAGAGCAGCGACTGATAGTTGTTTCTGCAATACGACATATATAGAGCAGCGACTGATAGTTGTTTCTGCAATACGACATTTATAGTGCAGCGACTGATAGTTGTTTCTGCATAACCACATCTTTAGAGCAGCGAATGATAGTTGTTTCTGCAATACGACATCTTTAGAGCAGCGACTGATAGTTGTTTCTGCAATACGACATCTATAGAGCAGCGACTGATAGTTGTTTCTGCAATACGACATCTTTAGAGCAGCGACTGATAGTTGTTTCTGCAATACGACATCTTTAGAGCAGCGACTGATAGTTGTTTCTGCAATACGACATCTTTAGAGTAGCGACTGATAGTTGTTTCTGCAATACGACATCTATAGAGCAGCGACTGATAGTTGTTTCTGCAATACGACATCTATAGAGCAGCGACTGATAGTTGTTTCTGCAATACGACATCTATAGAGCAGCGACTGATAGTTGTTTCTGCAATACCACATCTATAGAGCAGCGACTGATAGTTGTTTCTGCAATACGACATCTTTAGAGCAGCGACTGATAGTTGTTTCTGCAATACGACATCTATAGAGCAGCGACTGATAGTTGTTTCTGCAATACGACATCTTTAGAGCAGCGACTGATAGTTGTTTCTGCAATACGACATCTTTAGAGCAGCGACTGATAGTTGTTTCTGCAATACGACATCTATAGAGCAGCGACTGATAGTTGTTTCTGCAATACGACATCTTTAGAGCAGCGACTGATAGTTGTTTCTGCAATACGACATCTATAGAGCAGCGACTGATAGTTGTTTCTGCAATACGACATCTATAGAGCAGCGACTGATAGTTGTTTCTGCAATACGACATCTTTAGAGCAGCGACTGATAGTTGTTTCTGCAATACGACATCTATAGAGCAGCGACTGATAGTTGTTTCTGCAATACGACATCTTTAGAGCAGCGGCTGATAGTTGTTTCTGCAATACGACATCTATAGAGCAGCGACTGATAGTTGTTTCTGCAATACGACATCTTTAGAGCAGCGATTGATAGTTGTTTCTGCAATACGACATCTATAGAGCAGCGACTGATAGTTGTTTCTGCAATACGACATCTTTAGAGCAGCGACTGATAGTTGTTTCTGCTATACGACATCTATAGAGCAGCGACTGATAGTTGTTTCTGCAATACCACATCTATAGAGCAGCGACTGATAGTTGTTTCTGCAATACGACATCTTTAGAGCAGCGACTGATAGTTGTTTCTGCAATACGACATCTTTAGAGCAGCGACTGATAGTTGTTTCTGCAATACGACATCTTTAGAGCAGCGGCTGATAGTTGTTTCTGCAATACGACATCTTTAGAGCAGCGACTGATAGTTGTTTCTGCAATACGACATCTATAGAGCAGCGACTGATAGTTGTTTCTGCAATACGACATCTTTAGAGCAGCGGCTGATAGTTGTTTCTGCAATACGACATCTATAGAGCAGCGACTGATAGTTGTTTCTGCAATACGACATCTTTAGAGCAGCGACTGATAGTTGTTTCTGCAATACGACATCTATAGAGCAGCGACTGATAGTTGTTTCTGCAATACGACATCTTTAGAGCAGCGAATGATAGTTGTTTCTGCTATACGACATCTATAGAGCAGCGACTGATAGTTGTTTCTGCAATACCACATCTATAGAGCAGCGACTGATAGTTGTTTCTGCAATACGACATCTATAGAGCAGCGACTGATAGTTGTTTCTGCAATACGACATCTTTAGAGCAGCGACTGATAGTTGTTTCTGCAATACGACATCTTTAGAGCAGCGACTGATAGTTGTTTCTGCAATACGACATCTTTAGAGCAGCGACTGATAGTTGTTTCTGCAATACGACATCTATAGAGCAGCGACTGATAGTTGTTTCTGCAATACGACATCTTTAGAGCAGCGACTGATAGTTGTTTCTGCAATACGACATCTATAGAGCAGCGACTGATAGTTGTTTCTGCAATACGACATCTATAGAGCAGCGACTGATAGTTGTTTCTGCAATACGACATCTTTAGAGCAGCGACTGATAGTTGTTTCTGCAATACGACATCTTTAGAGCAGCGACTGATAGTTGTTTCTGCAATACCACATCTATAGAGCAGCGACTGATAGTTGATTCTGCAATACGACATCTTTAGAGCAGCGACTGATAGTTGTTTCTGCAATACGACATCTTTAGAGCAGCGACTGATAGTTGTTTCTGCAATACGACATCTTTAGAGCAGCGACTGATAGTTGTTTCTGCAATACGACATCTTTAGAGCAGCGACTGATAGTTGTTTCTGCAATACCACATCTATAGAGCAGCGACTGATAGTTGTTTCTGCAATACGACATCTATAGAGCAGCGACTGATAGTTGTTTCTGCAATACGACATCTATAGAGCAGCGACTGATAGTTGTTTCTGCAATACGACATCTTTAGAGCAGCGACTGATAGTTGTTTCTGCAATACGACATCTTTAGAGCAGCGACTGATAGTTGTTTCTGCAATACGACATCTTTAGAGCAGCGACTGATAGTTGTTTCTGCAATACCACATCTATAGAGCAGCGACTGATAGTTGTTTCTGCAATACAACATCTTAAGAGTAGCGACTGATAGTTGTTTCTGCAATACGACATCTTTAGAGCAGCGACTGATAGTTGTTTCTGCAATACCACATCTATAGAGCAGCGACTGATAGTTGTTTCTGCAATACGACATCTTTAGAGCAGCGACTGATAGTTGTTTCTGCAATACGACATCTATAGAGCAGCGACTGATAGTTGTTTCTGCAATACGACATCTATTGAGCAGCGACTGATAGTTGTTTCTGCAATACGACATCTATAGTGCAGCGACTGATAGTTGTTTCTGCAAAACCACATCTTTAGAGCAGCGAATGATAGTTGTTTCTGCAATACGACATCTATAGAGCAGCGACTGATAGTTGTTTCTGCAATACGACATCTTTAGAGCAGCGACTGATAGTTGTTTCTGCAATACGACATCTTTAGAGCAGCGACTGATAGTTGTTTCTGCAATACGACATCTTTAGAGCAGCGACTGATAGTTGTTTCTGCAATACGACATCTTTAGAGTAGCGACTGATAGTTGTTTCTGCAATACGACATCTATAGAGCAGCGACTGATAGTTGTTTCTGCAATACCACATCTATAGAGCAGCGACTGATAGTTGTTTCTGCAATACGACATCTATAGAGCAGCGACTGATAGTTGTTTCTGCAATACGACATCTATAGAGCAGCGACTGATAGTTGTTTCTGCAATACGACATCTTTAGAGCAGCGGCTGATAGTTGTTTCTGCAATACGACATCTATAGAGCAGCGACTGATAGTTGTTTCTGCAATACGACATCTTTAGAGTAGCGACTGATAGTTGTTTCTGCAATACGACATCTATAGAGCAGCGACTAATAGTTGTTTCTGCAATACGACATCTTTAGAGTAGCGACTGATAGTTGTTTCTGCAATACGACATCTTTAGAGCAGCGACTGATAGTTGTTTCTGCAATACGACATCTTTAGAGTAGCGACTGATAGTTGTTTCTGCAATACGACATCTTTAGAGCAGCGACTGATAGTTGTTTCTGCAATACGACATCTATAGAGCAGCGACTGATAGTTGTTTCTGCAATACGACATCTTTAGAGCAGCGGCTGATAGTTGTTTCTGCAATACGACATCTATAGAGCAGCGACTGATAGTTGTTTCTGCAATACGACATCTTTAGAGCAGCGGCTGATAGTTGTTTCTGCAATACGACATCTATAGAGCAGCGACTGATAGTTGTTTCTGCAATACGACATCTTTAGAGCAGCGACTGATAGTTGTTTCTGCAATACGACATCTATAGAGCAGCGACTGATAGTTGTTTCTGCAATACCACATCTATAGAGCAGCGACTGATAGTTGTTTCTGCAATACGACATCTATAGAGCAGCGACTGATAGTTGTTTCTGCAATACGACATCTTTAGAGTAGCGACTGATAGTTGTTTCTGCAATACGACATCTTTAGAGCAGCGACTGATAGTTGTTTCTGCAATACGACATCTTTAGAGCAGCGACTGATAGTTGTTTCTGCAATACGACATCTATAGAGCAGCGACTGATAGTTGTTTCTGCAATACGACATCTATAGAGCAGCGACTGATAGTTGTTTCTGCAATACGACATCTTTAGAGCAGCGACTGATAGTTGTTTCTGCAATACGACATCTATAGAGCAGCGACTGATAGTTGTTTCTGCAATACGGCATCTTTAGAGCAGCGGCTGACAGTTGTTTCTGCAATACGACATCTATAGAGCAGCGACTGATAGTTGTTTCTGCAATACGACATCTTTAGAGCAGCGACTGATAGTTGTTTCTGCTATACGACATCTATAGAGCAGCGACTGATAGTTGTTTCTGCAATACCACATCTATAGAGCAGCGACTGATAGTTGTTTCTGCAATACGACATCTTTAGAGCAGCGACTGATAGTTGTTTCTGCAATACGACATCTTTAGAGCAGCGACTGATAGTTGTTTCTGCAATACGACATCTTTAGAGCAGCGGCTGATAGTTGTTTCTGCAATACGACATCTTTAGAGCAGCGACTGATAGTTGTTTCTGCAATACGACATCTATAGAGCAGCGACTGATAGTTGTTTCTGCAATACGACATCTTTAGAGCAGCGACTGATAGTTGTTTCTGCAATACGACATCTATAGAGCAGCGACTGATAGTTGTTTCTGCAATACGACATCTATAGAGCAGCGACTGATAGTTGTTTCTGCAATACGACATCTTTAGAGCAGCGACTGATAGTTGTTTCTGCAATACGACATCTTTAGAGCAGCGACTGATAGTTGTTTCTGCAATACGACATCTATAGAGCAGCGACTGATAGTTGTTTCTGCAATACGACATCTTTAGAGCAGCGACTGATAGTTGTTTCTGCAATACGACATCTATAGAGCAGCGACTGATAGTTGTTTCTGCAATACGACATCTTTAGAGCAGCGACTGATAGTTGTTTCTGCAATACGACATCTTTAGAGCAGCGACTGATAGTTGTTTCTGCAATACGACATCTATAGAGCAGCGACTGATAGTTGTTTCTGCAATACGACATCTATAGAGCAGCGACTGATAGTTGTTTCTGCAATACGACATCTTTAGAGCAGCGACTGATAGTTGTTTCTGCAATACGACATCTTTAGAGCAGCGACTGATAGTTGTTTCTGCAATACGACATCTTTAGAGCAGCGACTGATAGTTGTTTCTGCAATACGACATCTTTAGAGCAGCGACTGATAGTTGTTTCTGCAATACCACATCTATAGAGCAGCGACTGATAGTTGTTTCTGCAATACGACATCTTTAGAGCAGCGACTGATAGTTGTTTCTGCAATACGACATCTATAGAGCAGCGACTGATAGTTGTTTCTGCAATACCACATCTATAGAGAAGCGACTGATAGTTGTTTCTGCAATACGACATCTATACAGCAGCGACTGATAGTTGTTTCTGCTATACGACATCTTTAGAGCAGCGACTGATAGTTGTTTCTGAAATACGACATATATTGAGCAGCGACTGATAGTTGTTTCTGCAATACGACATCTATAGTGCAGCGACTGATAGTTGTTTCTGCATAACCACATCTTTAAAGCATCGAATGATAGTTGATTCTGCAATACGACATCTTTAGAGCAGCGACTGATAGTTGTTTCTGCAATACGACATCTTTAGAGCAGCGGCTGATAGTTGTTTCTGCAATACGACATCTATAGAGCAGCGACTGATAGTTGTTTCTGCAATACGACATCTTTAGAGCAGTGATTGATAGTTGTTTCTGCAATACGACATCTATACAGCAGCGACTGATAGTTGTTTCTGCTATACGACATCTTTAGAGCAGCGACTGATAGTTGTTTCTGATATACGACATCTATAGAGCAGCGGCTGACAGTTGTTTCTGCTATACGACATCTTTAGAGCAGCGACTGATAGTTGTTTCTGATATACGACATCTATAGAGCAGCGGCTGACAGTTGTTTCTGCAATACGACATCTATAGAGCAGCGACTGATAGTTGTTTCTGCAATACGACATCTTTAGAGCAGCGACTGATAGTTGTTTCTGCAATACGACATCTATAGAGCAGCGACTGATAGTTGTTTCTGCAATACGACATCTATAGAGCAGCGACTGATAGTTGTTTCTGCAATACCACATCTATAGAGCAGCGACTGATAGTTGTTTCTGCAATACGACATCTATAGAGCAGCGACTGATAGTTGTTTCTGCAATACCACATCTATAGAGCAGCGACTGATAGTTGTTTCTGCAATACGACATCTTTAGAGCAGCGACTGATAGTTGTTTCTGCAATACGACATCTATAGAGCAGCGACTGATAGTTGTTTCTGCAATACGACATCTTTAGAGCAGCGACTGATAGTTGTTTCTGCAATACGACATCTATAGAGCAGCGACTGATAGTTGTTTCTGCAATACGACATCTATAGAGCAGCGACTGATAGTTGTTTCTGCAATACCACATCTATAGAGCAGCGACTGATAGTTGTTTCTGCAATACGACATCTTTAGAGCAGCGACTGATAGTTGTTTCTGCAATACCACATCTATAGAGCAGCGACTGATAGTTGTTTCTGCAATACGACATCTTTAGAGCAGCGGCTGATAGTTGTTTCTGCAATACGACATCTATAGAGCAGCGACTGATAGTTGTTTCTGCAATACGACATCTATTGAGCAGCGACTGATAGTTGTTTCTGCAATACGACATCTATAGTGCAGCGACTGATAGTTGTTTCTGCATAACCACATCTTTAAAGCATCGAATGATAGTTGATTCTGCAATACGACATCTTTAGAGCAGCGACTGATAGTTGTTTCTGCAATACGACATCTTTAGAGCAGCGGCTGATAGTTGATTCTGCAATACGACATCTATAGAGCAGCGACTGATAGTTGTTTCTGCAATACGACATCTTTAGAGCAGCGATTGATAGTTGTTTCTGCAATACGACATCTATAGAGCAGCGACTGATAGTTGATTCTGCAATACGACATCTTTAGAGCAGCGACTGATAGTTGTTTCTGTAATACGACATCTATAGTGCAGCGACTGATAGTTGTTTCTGCAATACGACATCTTTAGAGCAGCGACTGATAGTTGTTTCTGCAATACGACATCTATAGAGCAGCGACTGATAGTTGTTTCTGCAATACGACATCTTTAGAGCAGCGACTGATAGTTGTTTCTGCAATACGACATCTTTAGAGTAGCGACTGATAGTTGTTTCTGCAATACGACATCTTTAGAGCAGCGACTGATAGTTGTTTCTGCTATACGACATCTTTAGAGCAGCGACTGATAGTTGTTTCTGATATACGACATCTATAGAGCAGCGGCTGACAGTTGTTTCTGCAATACGACATCTATAGAGCAGCGACTGATAGTTGTTTCTGACATACCACATCTATAGAGCAGCGACTGATAGTTGTTTCTGCAATACGACATCTTTAGAGCAGCGACTGATAGTTGTTTCTGCAATACGACATCTATAGAGCAGCGACTGATAGTTTTTTCTGCAATACGACATCTTTAGAGCAGCGACTGATAGTTGTTTCTGCAATACGACATCTATAGAGAAGCGACTGATAGTTGTTTCTGCAATACGACATCTTTAGAGTAGCGACTGATAGTTGTTTCTGCAATACGACATCTTTAGAGCAGCGACTGATAGTTGTTTCTGCAATACGACATCTATAGAGCAGCGACTGATAGTTGTTTCTGCAATACGACATCTTTAGAGCAGCGACTGATAGTTGTTTCTGCAATACGACATCTTTAGAGCAGCGACTGATAGTTGTTTCTGCAATACGACATCTATAGAGAAGCGACTGATAGTTGTTTCTGCAATACGACATCTTTAGAGCAGCGGCTGACAGTTGTTTCTGCAATACGACATCTATAGAGCAGCGACTGATAGTTGTTTCTGCAATACGGCATCTTTAGAGCAGCGGCTGACAGTTGTTTCTGCAATACGACATCTTTAGAGCAGCGACTGATAATTGTTTCTGCAATACGACATCTTTAGAGTAGCGGCTGATAGTTGTTTCTGTAATACGACATCTTTAGAGCAGCGACTGATAGTTGTTTCTGCAATACGACATCTATAGAGCAGCGACTGATAGTTGTTTCTGCAATACGACATCTTTAGAGCAGCGACTGATAGTTGTTTCTGCAATACGACATCTTTATAGTAGTGACTGATAGTTATTTCTGCAATACGACATCTATTGAGCAGCGACTGATAGTTGTTTTTGCAATATCACATCTATATAGCAGCGGTTGATAGTTGTTTCTGCAATACGACATCTATAGAGCAGCGACTGATAGTTGTTTCTGCAATACCACATCTATATAGCAGCGACTGATAGTTGTTTCTGCAATACGACTACTTTAGAGCAGCGGCTGATAGTTGTTTCTGTAATACGACATCTATAGAGCAGCGACTGATAGTTTTTTCTGCAATACGACATCTTTAGAGCAGCGACTGATAGTTGTTTCTGCAATACGACATCTATAGAGAAGCGACTGATAGTTGTTTCTGCAATACGACATCTATAGAGCAGCGACTGATAGTTGTTTCTGCAATACCACATCTATAGAGCAGCGACTGATAGTTGTTTCTGCAATACAACATCTTTAGAGTAGCGACTGATAGTTGTTTCTGCAATACCACATCTATAGAGAAACGACTGAAAGTTGTTTCTGCAATACGATATCTTTAGAGCAGCGGCTGACAGTTGTTTCTGCAATACGACATCTATAGAGCAGCGACTGATAGTTGTTTCTGAAATACGACATATATTGAGCAGCGACTGATAGTTGTTTCTGCAATACGACATCTATAGTGCAGCGACTGATAGTTGTTTCTGCATAACCACATCTTTAGAGCATCGAATGATAGTTGATTCTGCAATACGACATCTTTAGAGCAGCGACTGATAGTTGTTTCTGCAATACGACATCTTTAGAGCAGCGGCTGATAGTTGATTCTGCAATACGACATCTATAGAGCAGCGACTGATAGTTGTTTCTGCAATACGACATCTTTAGAGCAGCGATTGATAGTTGTTTCTGCAATACGACATCTATAGAGCAGCGACTGATAGTTGATTCTGCAATACGACATCTTTAGAGCAGCGACTGATAGTTGTTTCTGTAATACGACATCTATAGTGCAGCAACTGATAGTTTTTTCTGCAATACGACATCTTTAGAGCAGCGACTGATAGTTGTTTCTGCAATACCACATCTATAGAGCAGCGACTGATAGTTGTTTCTGCAATACGACATCTTTAGAGCAGCGACTGATAGTTGTTTCTGCAATACGACATCTTTAGAGCAGCGACTGATAGTTGTTTCTGCAATACGACATCTTTAGAGTAGCGACTGATAGTTGTTTCTGCAATACGACATCTATTGAGCAGCGACTGATAGTTGTTTTTGCAATATCACATCTATATAGCAGCGGCTGATAGTTGTTTCTGCAATACGACATCTATAGAGCAGCGACTGATAGTTGTTTCTGCAATACCACATCTATAGAGCAGCGACTGATAGTTGTTTCTGCAATACGACATCTTTAGAGCAGCGGCTGATAGTTGTTTCTGCAATACGACATCTATAGAGCAGCGACTGATAGTTTTTTCTGCAATACGACATCTTTAGAGCAGCGACTGATAGTTGTTTCTGCAATACGACATCTATAGAGAAGCGACTGATAATTGTTTCTGCAATACGACATCTTTAGAGTAGCGGCTGATAGTTGTTTCTGTAATACGACATCTTTAGAGCAGCGACTGATAGTTGTTTCTGCAATACGACATCTATAGAGAAGCGACTGATAATTGTTTCTGCAATACGTCATCTTTAGAGTAGCGGCTGATAGTTTTTTCTGCAATACGACATCTTTAGAGCAGCGACTGATAGTTGTTTCTGCAATACGACATCTATAGAGCAGCGACTGATAGTTGTTTCTGCAATACGACATCTTTAGAGCAGCGACTGATAGTTGTTTCTGCAATACGACATCTATAGAGCAGCGACTGATAGTTGTTTCTGCAATACGACATCTTTAGAGCAGCGACTGATAGTTGTTTCTGCAATACGACATCTTTAGAGCAGCGACTGATAATTGTTTCTGCAATACGACATCTTTAGAGTAGCGGCTGATAGTTGTTTCTGTAATACGACATCTTTAGAGCAGCGACTGATAGTTGTTTCTGCAATACGACATCTATAGAGCAGCGACTGATAGTTGTTTCTGCAATACGACATCTTTAGAGCAGCGGCTGATAGTTGTTTCTGCAATACGACATCTTTAGAGTAGCGACTAATAGTTGTTTCTGCAATACGACATCTATAGAGAAGCGACTGATAGTTGTTTCTGCAATACGACATCTTTAGAGCAGCGGCTGATAGTTGTTTCTGCAATACGACATCTATAGAGCAGCGACTGATAGTTGTTTCTGCAATACGACATCTATAGAGCAGCGACTGATAGTTGTTTCTGCAATACGACATCTTTAGAGCAGCGACTGATAGTTGTTTCTGCAATACGACATCTTTAGAGCAGCGACTGATAGTTGTTTCTGCAATACGACATCTTTAGAGCAGCGGCTGACAGTTGTTTCTGCAATACGACATCTATAGAGCAGCGACTGATAGTTGTTTCTGCAATACGACATCTTTAGAGCAGCGAATGATAGTTGTTTCTGCTATACGACATCTATAGAGCAGCGACTGATAGTTGTTTCTGCAATACCACATCTATAGAGCAGCGACTGATAGTTGTTTCTGCAATACGACATCTTTAGAGCAGCGACTGATAGTTGTTTCTGCAATACGACATCTTTAGAGCAGCGACTGATAGTTGTTTCTGCAATACGACATCTATAGAGCAGCGACTGATAGTTGTTTCTGCAATACGACATCTTTAGAGCAGCGACTGATAGTTGTTTCTGCAATACGACATCTTTAGAGCAGCGACTGATAGTTGTTTCTGCAATACGACATCTTTAGAGCAGCGACTGATAGTTGTTTCTGCAATACGACATCTTTAGAGCAGCGACTGATAGTTGTTTCTGCAATACCACATCTATAGAGCAGCGACTGATAGTTGTTTCTGCAATACGACATCTATATTGTAGCGACTGATAGTTGTTTCTGCAATACGACATCTGTAGAGCAGCGGCTGATAGTTGTTTCTGCAATACGACATCTTCAGAGCAGCGACTGATAGTTTTTTCTGCAATACGACATCTTTAGAGCAGCGACTGATAGTTGTTTCTGCAATACGACATCTTTAGAGTAGCGACTGATAGTTGTTTCTGCAATACGACATCTATAGAGCAGCGACTGATAGTTGTTTCTGCAATACCACATCTATAGAGAAGCGACTGATAGTTGTTTCTGCAATACGACATCTTTAGAGCAGCGACTGATAGTTGTTTCTGCAATACCACATCTATAGAGCAGCGACTGATAGTTGATTCTGCAATACGACATCTTTAGAGCAGCGACTGATAGTTGTTTCTGCAATACGACATCTTTAGAGTAGCGACTGATAGTTGTTTCTGCAATACGACATCTTTAGAGTAGCGACTGATAGTTATTTCTGCAATACGACATCTATTGAGCAGCGACTGATAGTTTTTTCTGCAATACCACATCTATAGAGAAGCGACTGATAGTTGTTTCTGCAATACGACATCTTTAGAGCAGCGACTGATAGTTGTTTCTGCAATACGACATCTTTAGAGCAGCGGCTGATAGTTGTTTCTGCAATACGACATCTATAGAGCAGCGACTGATAGTTTCTGAAATTCATTGAAAAGCGATAATTTTGACTATGAACGTCCGATTTTTTTTTAAACAAACCTTATACTATGATGTCTCCAACATCATGAAAAAACTTAACATCACTATGTATGAGACATTTGGAAGTTTATTTGTAATGTTTTATTTTTCAATTTGAAGTTTTAACTAAGTACAGGTGCATACTTATTTACTATGAACTATTCATTTTAATTTAACAGCTGATCGTTTAAATGTCATTATTGTGCAAAGTATTTAGAAAGAAAATTATTAGTGTCATTATTATGATCATTGAAAGGTAACGGGAAAATCTAGTGGATTCGTCCCAGAATGACCTCAGAAAAATCTTTTAGTGCAATTAACCACTACATATGTATCAGGCTCATCGCCTAGGAGCTATGCAGCCCGAACATTTCTCAGTGACCCCAGCCTTGGCGCTTTCAAAATGTATTCATTAATTTTCTGCAGAAAATGAAAGAATGAGATGAGAATTTCCAGTTTTTATCTTTTTTAGAAGCCTCGAAATTTCTAGCTTCAGACTTGCAAACATGTTTATAAAATATTCAATAATTTATGTAATAATGTCAAGACGTAATGCTATTTGTCTTTTGTCACGTTGACATCCACTTTACAACAGGGACGCTATGATTGTCCCCATAGTAAACTGCTGCACTAGTGTCTTCGCCGGGTTCGTGATCTTCTCTGTCCTGGGTTACATGGCTCATACAACCAACACTGCAATACATCAGGTTGTGGATCAGGGCCCTGGACTTATATTTGTTGGTTACCCAGAGGCCATTAGCAAGTTGCCATTACCTCATTTGTGGTCAGTGCTATTTTTCCTCATGATCTTGACTGTGGGTATAGATAGCCAAGTAAGTTAATTGGTTTCATTTTTATTCATGATTTACATAATAATTCTACCATAAATATTAACAAAATATTACTATTTAATACTGTTATGAAAGGACGAAACAATCATTTAATTATTGCTGAAACTACAGTCACAAATAAGTTGAATCAATCGAATACTAACATTCATTATTTGTCATCATCTGTTTAACCAGTTCGGAATGTTCGAAACAATAACTAGTGCTTTCGTAGACGAGTATCCTCGAGTTCTTCACAGGAGAAAAACTCTTCTGACAGGAACCTTGTGCCTGGTTGAATTCTCTCTAGGGATCCCCATGATTTGTCAGGTTATATAGTTGTGTCAGGTCATTTGTCTCTTTTATCTTTGTGTCAGGTTATGTGTCTGTTATGTCTGTGTGCTAGGTCATGTGTCTGTTATATCGCTGTGCCAGGTCATGTGTCTGTTATATAAGTGTGCCAGGTCATGTGTCTGTTATATCTGTGTGCCAGGTTAGTTGTCTGGTATGTCTGTATGCCAGGTCATTTGTCTGTTATGTGTGTGTGTGCCAGGTTATGTGTCTGTTATGTCTGTGTCAGGTCATGTGTCTGTTATATCGGGGTGCCATGTCATGTGTCTGTTGTATCTGTGTGTCAGGTCATGTATCTGTTATGTCTGTGTGTCAGGTCATGTATCTGTTATGTATGTGTGTCAGATCATGTGTCTGTTATGATTGTGTGCTAGGTCATGTGTCTGTTATATAAATGTGCCAGGTCATGTGTCTGTTATATCTGTGTGCCAGGTTAGTTGTCTGATATGTCTGTGTGTCAGGTTAGTTGTCTGTTATGTCTGTGTGCCAGGTCAATTGTCTCTTATGCCTGTGTGTCAGGTCTTGTGTCTGTTATGCCTCTGTGTCAGGTCATGTATCTGTTATGTCGGTGTGCCAGGTCATGTGCCTGTTATGTCTGTGTGCCAGGTCATATGTCTGTTATGTCTGTGTGTCAGGTCATGTGTCTGTTATGTCTATGTGTCAGGTCATGTGTCTTTTATGTCGGTGTGCAAGGTCAAATGTCTCTTATGTCTGTGTGTCAGGTCATGTGTCTGTTATTTCGGTGTGCAAGGTCAATTGTCTATTATGTCTGTGTGGCAGGTCATGTGTCTGTTATGTCTATGTGTCAGGTCATGTGTCTGTTATGTCTGTGTGTCAGGTCATGTGTTTGTTATGCCTGTGTGTCAGGTCATTGTCTGTTATGTCTATGTGTCAGGTCATGTGTCTGTTATGTCTGTGTGCCAGGTCATGTGTTTGTTATGCCTGTGTGTCAGGTCATTGTCTTTTATGTCTGTGTGTCAGATCAAGTGTCTGTTATGATTGTGTGCTAGGTCATGTGTCTGTTATACAGGGTTGTTAATATTGCAATATTGTATTGGTATTGGCAGTATTGCCAATACTTTTTTAAGTATTGGTAAGATATTGCAATACTTCTTGAAATTTGATATTGGTATTGGTATTGCCAATAATTATTTTTGATATTGGTATTGATTTTTAACCAATACTTAAAGCAATATTCAATAAGTTCTCTACAACATTGGTTGTGAATAAAGCTGAATATAATAAATTTTGCTTTGGTGTCGCCATCTTGCGAGTGACATTGCCAAGCAATTTTTGAATGAGACTGAGCAATGAATGATAATAGAAATCATAAATGATATCTGTGGCAATGAGTATTGACCAGTGAGTACTCTAAGTAAATTGATTTCAATGCAATTTGCTATTCTTTCCAAGCTTTTTTCCGGTTGTATTAAATAATTTTCTTGAGTGTTTATTGTTATTTGCAAAGTAACGTCAGGCAGATCACTTGGTATGCTTTTGGTAACACCTGGTGAAACACGGTGGAATTCAATGTCACCAGAGTTTACAACATTCTCTGTGTAAGTGACATGGAAGTTGTTGACAAACTTTGTGATGAACTTGATATCAAAAGACTACAGCCTGTACAGAAAACATTTGTTAAAGAGTATGTTGCTGTTATGAAGCCTGTTTGCTGTGGACTAGATATTTTGCAGTGTGAAACTATAAAAGACATTGGACTTGGTTTCCTTTTACCAACACTTGTTGTGATGAAGGCTCAGTTAAAAGTGTTTCTTGATCAAGGAAAGAATCATCGGCTCGTAGTTTGTTCTCCATTAGCTTCATGTCTTTTGAATACCATCGATAGAAGATTTGCAAACATGTTTGACAGCATTGATGCTCAACTGGCATCCGTTGTACATCCCAAATTCAAGTTGGACTGGATGGATGATGATTTGCAGCGTTCGCATCTTATTGAAGTACTGAAGAGACGCGTTTCTCAATCACTGATGTGAATCAAGAAATTAATAATTACTTGGCAGACACTTCAGACAGTATTGCATCATTGGATGCCTATCCACATATCCGTAAAATATAAATATACCTGAATACAGGACTTCCTTCAAGCGCTTCTGTTGAAAGGCTGTTTTCATTAGGACAGCGGTCGGGGAACCGGGGTAAATTACCCCAAATGGGGTAAAAATGAAATTTTTGGGGGTAAAAATGAAACTTTTGTGAGTAAAAAGTATATATTTTTAATTTGCTGTGGGTAATATCAACTTACAAAAAATATTTTGGGGTAATGATTAAAAAAAGTTCCCCGACCGCTGCATTAGGAGGACGAGTATTTTCCCCTCTTCGTTCACGACTAAGCAGTGCGCATTTTGAAATGGTTACTTTTCTTCGCCTGGCTAAATGGTAACTGCCAGTTAGGTGGCGTTACCCTGTGAACTCTACTGCAATTCATCGTTTTGTTTTCCAGATGTATTGCAATCCACTGACTCGGTCTGACTGCTTTTACTATAGTGTGATGTTTAACTGTTTAAGTATCATTTGCTTTTCTATGACAGTCATTTGCTTCATCCATCCATTCAATCATTCATTCATTCACAATATGTGTACAGCATACATATTAAAAATCTTGTTGCTAAAGGACGTTAAGGTATGCCGACTTATTTAATAGTAGTTTATTATGTTGTCAAAGACTTTTGGATGCTTTGAGGGAAACTGGTGAAGCAAGTGTTAGCTATTGAACAAAATTTGGTTAAAAATACATCATATAAATCCGCCCAAAATGTTGTTATCGTTTATCGATGTAAGTGATATAGAGCAATGAATTACGTATTTGCGTTTTATTCATGGAATGACCCAAATATTGGTATTGGTATTGGCAATAAAAAATAAATATTGGTATTGGTATTGCAATACTGGTTTTAAAATTGTATTGGTATTGGTATTGCAATACTGTTTTTAAAATTGTATTGGTATTGGTATTGCCAATATTTTTTTTTAGTATTGTTAACAACCCTGCTGTTATATAAATGTGCCAGGTCATGTGTATGTTATATCTGTGTGCCAGGTTAGTTGTCTGATATGTCTGTGTGTCAGGTTAGTTGTCTGATATGTCTGTGTGTCAGGTTAGTTGTCTGATATGTCTGTGTGTCAGGTTAGTTGTCTGATATGTCTGTGTGTCAGGTTAGTTGTCTGATATGTCTGTGTGCCAGGTCAATTGTCTGTTATGTCTGTGTGTCAGGTCATGTGTCTGTTATGTCTGTGTGCCAAGTCATGTATCTGTTATGTCTGTGTGTCATGTCATGTACAGGCTTGCGGAGCCGGAGCCGAGGAGCCGGGAGCCGCTACTTTTTGCTGGAGCCGGAGCCGGAGCAAAAATATCTGGCGGCTCCACGGCTCCCAAATGCTTTTTTTTTACAGCAGAATTTTTTTTTAGCTTTAAAATTCCAAATTTGTTTGATTGTTTGCTTACTACAATTTGAAATGTTGTTATTTTTACGAACAGTAACAGCGTTAAAATGATAGCGTGCACGCACATCACCACAAGAAATCTTTAACGGGGAATCGTTTTCTGTTCGTTTTAAATCTTGTTTACCCTCCGAAATTTTTTTAAATGGCCTGTTATTTTGTTATATATAAAGTTAAAAGTTTTATTTCATAGAATAATTGTATCAATCATTTAAAATAATTTTTTTACTAAGAAGACAAATAGAACGCGTCATTTCGTATTATTATTTAACCGCGAATCAGGCCCGTAGCGTGTGTGGGGGCCAGGGGGGCTTAGCCCCCCTTGCGTTTTGTCTGGCCCCCTCTGCTTATTTACTCTACTTAGTAAAATGTATTACCTGCCCCCCCCCCCGCTATTGCCTGGCCCCTGTTGTAGAATGCCTGGCCCCTGCTGTAGAATTTTCACGCTACGGGGCTGCCGCGAATTTGTAATAGACTAAAAACCAAATGGTCGCTTTCTGTATGTAACAATTTTATTATAAACAGAATATCTGAAATAGAGTATATAAATTTATAAGGCTGTGGCTATACGTACCCGGGTCCCAATAAAATCCGATTGTTACTCGGACCCGTGGCAAATATGCACTAAGCTTAGCTATATTTAAACTTTATTAGACGGAACCCGAAAAAATAATAATACAGAGTCCGCTTAGTGGAACCCTAGACACTGAGTAACGATTAAATCATACAATTCAAATATAATAAAGTTTATGTATAGCTAAGCTAAGTGCATATTTGCCACGGGTACGAATAAGTATCAGACTTTATTGGGACGGGGGTCCGAATAAAAATCGGAGTTTATTGGTACCCGGGTCCGAATAGTCACTTCGAATTTATGAATAATAAATATAAATACTGAAGTCTTTAAAATATTTTAAATAATGTATCATTTTACTATTTGCTAATTTGATCATTGAAATAACTTTTTATTACTTATGAAAATGGCGACTAGTGAAACCTCGGTCGAAAATAATGATTTGATTCTGGATGCACTGAAATGGTTTGTTTTTAGTAAAACCAACATGCGTATATTTTTCAAGTTCCTGACTATGGGGCAGCCCCGTAGCGTGAAAATTCTACAGCAGAGGCCAGGCATTCTACAGCAGGGGCCAGGCAATAGCAGAGGGGGCAGGTAATACATTTTACTAAGTAGAACAAATAAGCAGAAAGGGGGTCAGACAAAACGCTGGGGTGCCCCGGTCTCCCCGCACGCTTCGGACCTTCTATGGGGGTGAACGCGACAAAATTCGCATAACTTTTTATCAGCGGCATGTTTGCGTGGCGCAATTACAAACATTTTTGTCTCGTTTGATATTATCTTAATAGGGAGTCGGAGCGGAGCCGGAGCCGTCAAATTTGTGGGAGCCGGAGCCGGAAAAAATTTTGGCGGCTCCGCAAGCCTGGTCATGTATCTGTTATGTCTGTGTGTCAGGTTAGTTGTCTGATATGTCTGTGTGCCAGGTTAGTTGTCTGATATGTCTGTGTGTCAGGTTAGTTGTCTGATATGTCTGTGTGTCAGGTTAGTTGTCTGATATGCCTGTGTGCCAGGTCAATTGTCTGTTATGTCTGTGTGTCAGGCCATGTGTCTGTTATGTCTGTGTGTCAGGTCATGTGTCTGTTATGTCTGTGAGTCAGGTCATGTGTTTGTTATGCCTGTGTGCCAGGTCATGTGTTTGTTATGTCTGTGTGTCAGGTCATGTATCTGTTATGTCTGTGTGTCAGGTCATGTGTCTGTTATATAAGTGTGCCAGGTCATGTGTCTGTTATATCTGTGTGCCAGGTCATGTGTCTGTGTGTCAGGTCATGTGTCTGTTATGTCTGTGTGCCAGGTCATGTGACTGTTATGCCTGTGTGTCAGGTCATGTATTTTTATGTCTGTGTGTCAGGTCATGTGTCTGTTATGTCTATGTGTCAGGTCTTGTGTCTGTTATGTCTGTGAGTCAGGTCATGTGTTTGCTATGCCTGTGTGTCAGGTCATGTGTCTGTTATGTCTGTGTGCCAAGTCATGTATCTGTTATGTCTGTGTGTCAGGTCATGTGTCTTTATGTCTATGTGTCATGTCATGTGTCTTTTATGTCGGTGTGCAAGGTCAAATGTCTCTTATGTCAGTGTGTCAGGTCATGGGTCTGTTATGTCGGTGTGCAAGGTCAATTGTCTGTTATGTCTGTGTGTCAGGTCATGTGTCTGTTATGTCTATGTGTCAGGTCATGTGTCTGTTATGTCTGTGAGTCAGGTCATGTGTTTGCTATGCCTGTGTGTCAGGTCATGTGTCTGTTATGTCTGTGTGCCAAGTCATGTATCTGTTATGTCTGTGTGTCAGGTCATGTGTCTGTTATGTCTATGTGTCATGTCATGTGTCTTTTATGTCGGTGTGCAAGGTCAAATGTCTCTTATGTCAGTGTGTCAGGTCATGGGTCTGTTATGTCGGTGTGCAAGGTCAATTGTCTGTTATGTCTGTGTGTCAGGTCATGTGTCTGTTATGTCTATGTGTCAGGTCATGTGTCTGTTATGTCTGTGAGTCAGGTCATGTGTTTGCTATGCCTGTGTGCCAGGTCATGTGTTTGTTATGTCTGTGTGTCAGGTCATGTATCTGTTATGTCTGTGTGTCAGGTCATGTGTCTGTTATGATTGTGTGCTAGGTCATGTGTCTGTTATATAAGTGTGCCAGGTCATGTGTATGTTATATCTGTGTGCCAGGCTAGTTGTCTGATATGTATGTGTGTCAGGTTAGTTGTCTGTTACGTCTGTATGCCAGGTCAATTGTCTGTTATGTCTGTGTGTCAGGTCATGTGTCTGCTATGTCTGTGTGTCAGGTCATGTGTCTGTTATGCCTGTGTGGCAGGTAATGTATCTGTTATATCGGTGTCCAAGGTCAATGGTCTGTTTTATCTGTGTGCCAGGTCATGTATCTGTTATATCGGTGTGTCAGGTCATGTGTCTCTTATGTCTGTGTGCCAGGTCAATTGTCTGTTATGTCTGTGTGTCAGGTCATGTGTCTGTTATCTCTGTGTGTCACATCATGTGTCTGTTATATCGGTATGCTAGTTCATGTGTCTGTTATATCGGTGTGCAAGGTCATGTGTCTGTTATGTCTGTGTGTCAGGTCATGTGTCTTTTATGTCTGTGTGTCAGGTCATGTGTCTGTTATAAGGTGTGCAAGGTCATGTGTCTTTTATGTATGTGTGCCAGGTCATGTGTCTTTTTCATCGGTGTGCAAGGTCATGTGTTTGTTATGTCTGTGTGTCAGGTCATGTGTCTGTTTTATCTGTGTGCCAGGTCATGTGTCTGTTATATCGGTGTCAAGGTCATGTGTTTGTTATGTCTGTGTGTCAGGTCATGTGTCTGTTATGTCTGTGTGTCCGGTCATGTGTCTTTTAAATCGGTATGCAAGGTCATGTGTCTGTTATGCCTGTGTGTCAGGTAATGTATCTGTTATGTCGGTGTGCCATGTCATGTGTCTGTTATGTCTGTGTGTCACGTCATGTATCTGTTATGTCGGTGTGCAAGGTCAATTGTCTGTTATGTCTGTGTGCCAGGTCATGTGACTGTTATGCCTGTGTGTCAGGTCATGTATTTTTTATGTCGGTGTGCCAGGTCATGTGTCTGTTATGTCTATGTAACAGGTCATGTGTCTTTTATGTCGGTGTGCAAGGTCAAATGTCTCTTATGTCAGTGTGTCAGGTCATGTGTCTGTTATGTCGGTGTGCAAGGTCAATTGTCTGTTATGTCTGTGTGTCAGGTCATGTGTCTGTTATGTCTGTGTGTCAGGTAATGTATCTGTTATGTCGGTGTGCCATGTCATGTGTCTGTTATGTCTGTGTGTCACGTCATGTATCTGTTATGTCGGTGTGCAAGGTCAATTGTCTGTTATGTCTGTGTGCCAGGTCATGTGACTGTTATGCCTGTTTGTCAGGTCATGTATTTTTTATGTCGGTGTGCCAGGTCATGTTTCTGTGTGCCAGGTCAATTGTCTCTTATGTCTGTGTGTCAGGTCATGTGTCTGTTATGTCTGTGTGCCAAGTCATGTATCTGTTATGTCTGTGTGTCAGGTCATGTGTCTGTTATGTCTATGTGTCATGTCATGTGTCTTTTATGTCGGTGTGCAAGGTCAAATGTCTCTTATGTCAGTGTGTCAGGTCATGGGTCTGTTATGTCGGTGTGCAAGGTCAATTGTCTGTTATGTCTGTGTGTCATGTCATGTGTCTATTATGTCGGTGTGCAAGGTCAATTGTCTTTTATGTCTGTGTGTCAGGTCATGTGTCTGTTATGTCTGTGAGTCAGGTCATGTGTTTGTTATGCCTGTGTGCCAGGTCATGTGTTTGTTATGTCTGTGTGTCAGGTCATGTATCTGTTATGTCTGTGTGTCAGGTCATGTGTCTGTTATGATTGTGTGCTAGGTCATGTGTCTGTTATATAAGTGTGCCAGGTCATGTGTATGTTATATCTGTGTGCCAGGCTATTTTTCTGATATGTATGTGTGTCAGGTTAGTTGTCTGTTACGTCTGTATGCCAGGTCAATTGTCTGTTATGTCTGTGTGTCAGGTCATGTGTCTGCTATGTTTGTGTGTCAGGTCATGTGTCTGTTATGCCTGTGTGGCAGGTAATGTATCTGTTATATCGGTGTCCAAGGTCAATGGTCTGTTTTATCTGTGTGCCAGGTCATGTATCTGTTATATCGGTGTGCCAGGTCATGTGTCTCTTATGTCTGTGTGCCAGGTCAATTGTCTATTATGTCTGTGTGTCAGGTCATGTGTCTGTTATATCATTATGCCATGTAATGTGTCTGTTATATCTGTGTGCCAGCTCATGTGTCTGTTATATCTGTGTGCCAGGTCATGTGTCTGTGTGTCAGGTCATGTGTCTGTTATATCGGTGTGCAAGGTCATGTGTCTGTTATGTCTGTGTGTCAGGTCATGTGTCTTTTATGTCTGTGTGTCAGGTCATGTGTCTGTTATAAGGTGTGCAAGGTCATGTGTCTTTTATGTATGTGTGCCAGGTCATGTGTCTGTTTCATCGGTGTGCAAGGTCATGTGTTTGTTATGTCTGTGTGTCAGGTCATGTGTCTGTTATGTATGTGTGCCAGGTCATGTGTCTGTTATATCGGTGTGCAAGGTCATGTGTTTGTTATGTCTGTGTGTCAGGTCATGTGTCTGTTATGTCTGTGTGTCCGGTCATGTGTCTTTTAAATCGGTATGCAAGGTCATGTGTCTGTTATGCCTGTGTGTCAGGTAATGTATCTGTTATGTCGGTGTGCCATGTCATGTGTCTGTTATGTCTGTGTGTCACGTCATGTATCTGTTATGTCGGTGTGCAAGGTCAATTGTCTGTTATGTCTGTGTGCCAGGTCATGTGTCTGTTATGAATGTGTGCTAGGTCATGTGTCTGTTCTATCTATGTGCCAGGTCATGTGTCTGTTATATCGGTGTGCAAGGTCATGTGTCTGTTATATCTGTGTGTCAGGTCATGTGTCTGTGTGTCATGTCATGTGTCTGTTTTGTCTGTTTGCCAGGTCATTTGTCTGTTATATCGGTGTGCCAGGTCATGTGTCTGTTATCTCTGTGTGTCACATCATGTGTCTGTTATATCGGTATGCTAGTTCATGTGTCTGTTATATCGGTGTGCCAGGTCATGTGTCTGTTATATCGGTGTGCCAGGTCATGTGTCTGTTATGTCTTTGTGCCAAGTCATTTGTCTGTTATATCGGTGTGCCAGATTATGTGTCTGTTATATCTGTGTGTCAGTTTCGTTATTGGTGTGTCAGGTAATTTGCTTGTCAAATTTTTGTGTTTGCTTAGCCGTAATTTATTCAGTGAAAAAAATGTTCTTTTAATTATATAACAAGGATAAATAGTTCAATATAAAACAATAATAAATAGTTTAATATGTTACGTTCATAAATAGTTTAAATAAATAGTACAATGTGTTACCCCAATAAATAGCCAAATTTGTAACAATAAATAGGTCAAAGAAATACCTCAGTTTTACACAGGTGTTGGTTTGTTTTAATACAGCATCATAAAATACTGACACGCGCAAAATAAATCATATCTTTTTGCTTTAGTTTTTAGAATTGAATTTATAATTTGTTAAAATCATATTTCCGTTCCTGCGTTTAATAGTGATATAAATAGTAATTTTTTTTCAAAATAATATTAAAAGCCCCGGCGTCATCTTGTTATATAACGTCAACTGCGATTTCCTGCTCCCCCATCCCCAACAGTAGCATATAAAATGCTTGTTAGTGAAAGTTCCTAGGAACTTTACCGCGGTTGCAGTTTATCATGGTGAGGCTCTGTCTGGGTGCGTAAAAATGAGATGCTAATTAGAGCACGATGGAACAACATTTGATGTACCCAATTATTGAGTATTATTTTGTCATTGGATGCAAATCGAGTAATGGAAAGTGGGTTAAAAACTGATTACAAAATAATATCTATAATAGACATACAGACAAACAGACAATGAGACATATTTCTTAGCCGACTGAGCGACCGAAGGAAATGCGTGTAAAAAGTTTAAATATGACCTCTTGGGTTTCCGTAAGTTTTTATGGTTAAATATGACCACTTTGGTTTCCGTAAGTTTTTATGGTTAAATATAACCTCTTGGGTTTCCGTAAGTTTTCATGACTAAATACAACCTCATTGGTGTCATGGTCCCCTTGCGGGGTTCCTGCGGTCGTTGTCTATTGGTATGATCACCTACTAAGTTCTGGCCATCATTTATATTGGTCCCAGCCACGTGGTTTTACAGGACGCGCACAACACAACATAGAAATGAGTACAGTACTCCAATGTAAATGTAACACAACGAGTATTTATTTACATTATAAAAATAAAGACAATTTGTCCTAAAAAGGACAATAGCATCATCGGCTTATACACACACATATTACGAACCAAATATATTACACCGAATTACCTGGAGTGGGTAGTCCTCACAAGAACTCAGATCTTTGGTGGTCAAACATCTAGGTTCTGCCACACTAACAGCCTGGTTTCCCCACCCCAGCTGGAGTCTGAGCTCGACTTCTCTGTTCGACTGATCAGCGCTGACTGACTAATTCTGACTGCAAGTTCCGCCACGCACATCGGATCTCCCGAAATGCTGCCGAGACTTCCGCTTCACTGACCAATCGCAGTGACCGTGTACGTCACACCCATCACTCGTGCCTACACGCGTGATCAATAAAGGGACACTCCTCTCTCGCCCCTTTCCGCTTGAATACAACAAGAGCATAGATTATCTCCCCTATAGACATCATCTTCCCAGGTGACAGAAAGTAAAAAGTGGGTGCTAGACAGACTGACCACAGTGGGAACACCTGGGAAGACAAAGCCTTTGTCTATCTTATATATTTATATTATCTCCCCCTCGGGTGATGAAAACAGGGTAAGGCTTGGACTTGATTTCATTAACTAAATCACAGAATGTGACAATTGGTTTCCGTAAGTTTTCATGGCTTAACTTGCCAAAATTGTCCAAAAAATGGGTAACGTCAACCCCCTCATTTACACATTAAAAAAAAAATCTCCCGCTAAGTGTTTCTTAATTGGAAAAAACTCTACATTGACCTAACATCTATATATATATATATATATATATATATATATATATATATATATATATATATATATATATATATATATATAGCAACTTCGAGAACGACGGGGCGCAGGACTATTTATAGATTTGTGGAATTCCCGATCACAGACTACATCAGTGAAAAATGAGGGAGGTGGGGGAGGGAGGGGGCTGAGAGAAAAAACAAGCAATTAAGCCTGTTCCATTCTGGACACAGGACGTGTTAGCGCATTTTCGTGTTATGTATCAGTACGTTTGTTAGCTTTCAGTAAATATTTGTAAATTTTGGAAATGTTTATAAATTCAATTGTGTAATGCATATATCTGTAAAAAAAAATATTATAAAGACGTTTCTTTATATTTGAAAAAAAATTATTTTCTCTTAAATCTAACTACAAGTGGTTTGTGGTTACTGAAATAGGACTCATAATTGAAAACATTCGAAATTGTAGTCATTTAATCGTCCGAAAACTCCGTCAATTGTTGCATAGCTCTGATACTTTCAATTAAACTCAGAACACAAGCTTACTATTTCATTTGATGAGTTTCTTAATAAATCTTGGTGAAACTACGTGCTGCAGTATTTCGCACCAAATGAATGGGTTATTGAACGTACAAGGTGTAGAATGGGGCCATATATATATAATAAATAAGCTCCTTAAGAGCTCTGAAGCCCGGCCCTCAGAGGTCCTATCGCGAAATAAACTTTTGATGTACACATGGCAGGCCAAGACCTACAAAATGATATATACATCATGGGTCTAGGACTTATGGTTGCTGAGATATAGGGCGCTCCTTTATTAATATAGCTTATATAGTAAAAAACGGTACTTTATAAGGCCCCTTTTACGGCCCTCAGAGGTCAGATCGCGAAATGGAAAAAAGTCATTTCTCGGCAGGCCAAGAACTACAAAATGATATATACATCATGGGTCTAGGACTTATGGTTGTTGAGATCTAGGGTGATGACGGACAGACAGACAGACGGACAGACAAAACGGGGACAATAGAGCATTTTTTTAGAGCATTTTTTTAGAAAATGCTCTAAAAACTATAGTGTGCTGGGAAGGGCTTGATCACAGCAAGCAAGCGTGTTTCCGAATACGTCACAGAAAGGAAATCTTGCGTAGTTTTCTGATTTCATGTCTAGACAGTGGAAAATGAGGGAACGATGTACATGAAATAACATTAGAATGTCAACTGATTATTGTAAAAAAAAAAAAACACATTTAATAATACGTCTACGTGTAAAGAAAGTAATATTTAATTATTTTCCAATCATTCAACGTTGAAGTGTAGAAAATAAATTATTAGGTATAGTGTAATCTTTTGTTTTGATTTCTTTATGCTGCTGCTTTGGGGAAAATCACTATTAAGTAAATTATAAATGTGTATGAGTAGACCTGCCAGCCGAATTTTTTTTAAGTATCGGCTGGCTGACATAATTTTTCGGCTGATAGCCGGCGTAGCCGAATTTGACCATAAATTGAGTAAATTGACATTTGCGGCTGATTTTCGGCTGATTTTTGGCAGATTATGAAATATTTGGCTAAAATTCGGCTGACGCCTAGAAAATGTTGAATTGATACTTGGGGAAAAGTTTTATTATTTAAAACAACAGAAATAAACAGTTGTAGGCCTATATGCTGTCCTACTAATATAGTACATGAATACATTCCACACATTCAGTTTCTGTCACTCAATACCTTAATAAGCACTTAAAATATCAGTTTATAATTGTCATGAATAAAACAAACGAGATGTAGTTCATCAGCTTTCTTCAGAAACATGTTCACTAGCTAGCTGCGAATGCGATACATCAGCTTTAGACATGATGAATCCACGGGCCATTGCTGACTGTATTGCGTTCTCCAGCATTGTGGCTGCTTCTGACCGTGGAATCAATGATTTGAAATTTGGATCAAGCACGTGATGCAGCTTAATGTGATCATTTACAGGAAATCGATGGTCAAGCTGGTTGAGAGTTGACAGCTTGATCATTCGTATTTTGTCATCATCATCATATTTTAAAGTCAAGTATAGACTGAATCATCATCAATGTTGAATTCCAACGCGTTGGACATGATGCCTACACTGACTTATCATTGTGTCTATAACTGTCATTGATGGCGTTAGTGCTGCTCTCAGAGGCATCCATTATTGATGAACTGAGCTGATCATCTACAAGAAGCAATTCACACATGCCTTCTTTCAGGGTCTTTATCATTTCTTAATCCTCTGTGAATGCTGCATCCTCTTCTATAATTGCGGTCTTGAAATTCTTCATTTTTATTGATGCTGTCGGTAGTATTAAGATGCAATACGTGTGCTGTATAGTGCTGATAAGAGTCAACCTTCAAAACATGGAAATCTAGATATAGCATCAGGAAGGACAACCAATATTTTAAAAAATACGGTTTAGGCTGACACACAATCAAGTGTTTAGCGTTAGTCTTCATGTTTAATAGCAGTTTTGTATATTTGGTACTTATGTTTTTATGAAATAAACACAAACGCAATTACAGTTTGAAAACTTTTAATAACAAATTTTTTAATTTAAAATCTTTATTTTGTCAATTTATTTATTTTTCGTTTTTTTCATTGGTTTTTCATGAACCGTTTCATTCAATTGCTTAACATAATTTTTAGACGAACAACTAAAAAATTTAACAGAAATAAGTTCTTTTAAATTATGATTGAAATTACAAACATTTTCTTCAATCAGCAATGACTCATCAATTGTTACTCTATCAACAATTTTAACAAACAATTTTTTTTATTTGTTTGTCCGAGAAATAGTTTCAGACTATTTGCTGATCTTTTCAATGAATTGAATACTTTCCAATTTTGTAGGCAAGTAGAGAAGGTGTACTCAGATGACTTGAATAGCCCTCCTCTGTTGACATCGTTCAAAAAAACATCCAGCTTTTTCAATCTTAATTCGTCAATGTCTTTAAATTTTTCATCGACTAATATTTCTCTACAGCTGGTACACTTATTCTGATGAATGATGGAATGTGCAATTGCTCCTGCAACATAATATATTGTTGATGCTTCATCGTCATTAGGGCTTTCCGAAATTTTTAAACAATCTAAAATTGCATTTACATTTTCATCCGTACCAGCTGGCAAGCTTTTAACATCATCAATGAAGTCATCGATCTCGCTAATATTCAATTTTGAATGACTTAACAGAGACATCATTTTTATCTTGGTGTTGCTATCTGCAACTTGCCGAACTGAGACAAAATAATTGCCCCCTGACATTTGGCGCAACCATCCAAATCTCAACTCTATGGGGTCCGACTGCAGATGACCAAAGAGGATGAATTTCAAGTCTGTCTCACTCATCAAATATTTGCAACAATTAGCAAGAGCAGAACATGTTTGACCAACAGCCAAATAAGTCTCACGACTGAGTCCTTTTGTTTTTGCGTTTTGCCAGCTGTGTAGGAAATCACGAAATTCTAAGAGAAATTCTATTTTCCAATCAGAGGAAGATTTTACTGGATCCATGTGGTAGTTTCTTTTTCTTTTCCCCTTCGAACAAGTTTTTACATGTAAAACTTCCCTGAGTTTGGTGATAATACCCACAAACCAAGCTGTTGCACTCCATTCAACTTTATTTTCATGCTCCACATAATAATTTAAAGTATTCACAGTCGATTCGCAAAACACTGACGATGAGAGTTTGACAGACATTTTCTCAATATTTGTAGGATTCAGTACTTTCGCATTCAGCTTGTATGCTTTTTTAACAACCATGTTCAGCTCCAAGTTGTAAAGATCCTCAATGTGCTGAAAATCGGCTGATGAATCAGGTGCTGCAATGTTATTGTTGCGAAATTTCGGAAAGACAAAGGATCGTCGATTCAAAAAGTTATTGTATATATTTTTTAAATTGTGGACTGCATCGAAAATTAAAAACATTGGCTGATTAGTCCATTTGTTTTCAATAGATGGTTTAATCGTGCCTCCACAAAGTTCTTGAATATAAAACTTTCTGTTAACAGCTGCATTGTCAACCGAAATGCCAATTACAGTAACCCCTGCTCGGTGCACCATTTCCATCACTTCTGTGTAATATTGATGCATTTGGCCAGAAGTCAAATTATGGATAGGGTAGAGAGCTACCATATCTCTAAATTTATGACAAAGAGATTTAACCATAAAACACAGAAGAGTAGATGCTTGTTCGCCTTCAGCTGTCAATCCATGAAACTTGCCGGAAAAGTATTCAACACGCTTGGCCACATATATTTCATCGATTATGATTGTGCACATTCTTTCCAGCTGGTTTAATGTGCTAACACGGAGTGTGCGGTAACTTGTGTTATCAAGCCCTGTTTTTTCATTTACTCGTCTTGTTAGTTTTTTTAAAGTGTTTATTGAAGGCAGGTTCAAAACTTCACTTTCCAATATTTTAGAGTAAGATGCAGTGCCTGATGCATATACCAGATATGACCAAATAATGGTTTGTGGTGTGTATATTCTCGCATGTTTGTTCACCCCCACCAATTTCAACTGATCGACCAGAAATTGTATTTGTTGAAAAACAGGATTTGAATCTTCATAAAAAGTCATCATTTTTTTCAAATTTGCTTTTGCTTCTTGCTTGATCTTATCAAAGGTTTCATGAAATGAAGTTTCATCAAAAGATTTTAAACGAGCAAGCAAATTTAACAACTGACTCATTGTTTCCAAATTGGAAGAACAAATATCGTTTGAAAATGATTTAGATAATTGTTTTCCTTTGTGATGTAGTGATATGTCGAATGATTTTGAAATTGAAATTGATGATTTAATAAACAAAATGTTATTCTGAAACTCCAACAAATAAATATATAAATGTTCATTTTGAATATGGAGTTGATATCCAGAAGGTATTTTCTCTTTACTTAATTTTTCTTTTAGATCAACTAAAGATAACTTGTTTATGACATCATTCTCATTAAACAAGTTTTCCAACTCCATCATTTGATTTTCAACAACTTCTTGTCGAGCTGATGAAGACTTCATTGTTGTTCTACGGTACTTTGGAGTTGATAAGTATGGTGGTGCATTCTGAAAAATACTTGGCACTGCATCCTCTTTTAATTTAATTTTTGGTCTAACAGGTTTATTGGATTCACATCTTTTCTTTGATCGAGACATGTTTGTATCTTTTACATCACTAACAAAATCACTTGGCAAGAAATGGAGCGAACACATTTTTGAATATTTCCCAAGCTGAAAATTTTGGCAAGGATTAGCTCTAATCCATTTTTCACATAATTCCACAATGTTTAATGGATACGAATGAAAAGAAACTCCTTTACTTTCCGCTTTTTCAACACTGTCATATCCACTTTTGCATCCGTATGCAGAACACTTATTGACCATTTTCTTAGTTATTTATTATATTTAAAATTAGATTTATAAACCAAAACAATTATTATACGTACATTTTACCGAGAAAAAGAGAAATTTTAGAAAAACAACAGTAATAACACAAAATAAAACCCGAATAAACAATGGACGAATGAAAACAAGCAAGCATGTATATAATAGTGCAACTTTGTTTAACCCTTGCGTCAGCCTAAACCGTACACGGCTAGAATGAAATTTTTTTTGGTTGTCTATCCTGGTGTTATATCTAGATATCCATGCTTCAAAAGCTTTGAAGTCTTTATCATAATTGCAGCCCCATCATGCTAGCTAGTATTTTGTGATCAACAGAAAAGCTTTTCAAGACAGAGCTGATAGGGTCAGCAAGATCATGTGCAATAAGATTAAGTAATGCGACAGTTAATATACTGGCGATCGAAATACGGCGGATAATGAGGCGCGCCGTATATTTTTCGGCGGATTTACGGCGGACGAAAATTCTGAGGGGTCTATGTATGACGCTTTACAAACAAATGTTAACTGTTTCAAAATATGTACGCATTACAAAAAAATAATAATTAATATTTATATGTACTGAATAGTGTAGGTACTGTAGGTTGAAGGTTAGACGAAAAGAATTCTTATGCTGTGTTATGCAGGTCTAAAAAAATACAATGCAGAGACTGCCATGACTTGAATGAAAAAAAATGTTACATCAAATAACACTAAAGTGTGATGGGGTAAGGGGGTGGATTGAGGCAGACACAAAGGGAACCAAAATAAAAATAAAACACCCACCACCCGAAATATGTTTGTTAGAAACTGAATGAAAAAAAGATTACATTAAAAAATCATGATCTTACAAAAAAGGCATTAATATATAAAACCAATACATAGAATTCAGTCTGGCAGCTTATCGAGAATCAAGGCACACAAATGTGACACAAAGAATTAACTAAATCTGTAAACAACAAAATAAAAAAACGATTATTACATTAATTATATTGATTGATAAGGCTGCTAGTTGTATATAGATTATAAAGATTGGGTGGAGTCTGGAGTCTGGAGTGAGAGAAAAAGAGAAAGATAGGAGGAAGGTGGAGGGGAAAATTTGGAGAGCACAGGAGGTAATGTCATCATGTAAGTTAGTGGTTCTCAAAGTGTAAATAACGAGCTGATTTGAAATGCTCACCATAATGCTTAATAAATTCTTAATTGACATTAAGTACAATTTAGTTAGTTTTGGTTAGTATTTACATGTGGGTCGTGTCAACAAAACAATGCTCTTAGAGTGCTGCGAAAAGGTACGGTTTGAGAACCACTTAAGTATTGACTCGAAGCCAAAAATAAATATGTTTATCTAAGTATATATATATATATATATATATATATATATATATATATATATATTAACTAGGCCTACTCTTAATTGAAACAGACAATTTTTCTTATTAACCTCATGGTTAATGCAGCACTGGTTATGAAACAGGACTGTCAATAAGACTTTAAAATTAACCATGTTATAAGAAGGCGTACATCATAGTGGCTGGCACGTCTGAGAGTTTTATAAATGGTCCCTTATTTTCTTCAGCGGACCCCGACAAACCTAAGTCCGCCTCTGAGCAATGCCAATAAATTGTGAATGTTTACAGATGAATAGTTGAACAAGGCAAATAAATAGTTAATATGTGACGCAAAAAATGGCGAATAGGTAAAGCCAATAAATAAATAGTTGAATAGGTTGTGTGAAGTCCCTATAAGGATGAGATGAAATCTCTTAGATCCTATAAACCACTAATGGGACGGTTTTTATGGTGCCCTTCTATCATATCCACCATAGCCGATAGTGCAATGGCAATGAAGGCACCACGGGTGATATAGCGAAGAGTAAAGCCATGACCTGAAATATCTATTGTACAGGGACTTCAGGTCGACAGTCGAAAGCTTTATCGCACGACCATCCGTCCCCTAGTTGATTAGATAACAAGCAACACCAGTAAATAAATAATTAAAATATGATGCCACTAAATAGTGCAGCAGTATTACATCTTTGGTGGTGGTGCACAAATAATCCTTTGAAAAAGTATTTAGTAGACTACAATGCCAACATTTAATTCTACAGGGAGGTATCTACATCTTACAGATCGTCGACTGGTACAGCGCCTCATTCTCGCTCATGTTGCTGTCTCTGATGGAGTGTCTGGTTATCTCTTGGGTCTATGGTATCAACAGGTTCATGAAAGACATTGAACTGATGTTAGGGAAAAGGCCGTTCGTTTTTTGGAAGATAATGTGGAAATTTATAACTCCTGGAATCATTTTAGTAAGATTAATAATGGCATACATGGTCAATAGTGTATGAAAGTTCCTGTGTGTTGTACGGCCGCACAGGGCGCAGAACTAAGAAGTGCGCCGAAAGAGTGCTGGTAAATGTGTGTTTCAGATTGGGAGGAGAGAGCGAAAAAAGGTTGTTCACACTGGGCGCTAGCCCCTTAGCCAAGGGGGGGCACTGGGGGGGGGAGTGCCCCCCTGCTAGGTGTGGAGTGCCCCCCCCCACTTAAAAAAGAAGAAAAAGAGGAAAAAATAAGAAAAAAATAAAGAAAAAGTAACTAAAATGAGAAGGTGCCCCTTGCTGGGTATTGGTGTCTCCCTGCTTACTTTGACCTGGCTACGGGCCTGCTGGGCGCCACAATCAGTGTTTAATAATTATCAAAATCGTGAAAATGCTTTGTTTTATATTAGCTACTATTTGTAAAGATAACAATATATTTTTAAGTCATATTTCGATTGTTTTAAAACATATGAAGCGTTATTTTACAGAGCAATATTTTCCCCGCTATTTTTTCTTTTTCCCTCATCGATTGATCGGTTCACAAGTTCAGTAGAAAATTCGGAAGAATATCTTTTGAATTCCAAATGTTAAAAACAAATTTCCTTGAAAATACGAGAAAATTGTAAAGTATTAATCATATAACTTTAAAAAAAAGTTTTGTAATAAAAAAAATGAAGTCTTTTGATTGTAGGTACCACAAACTGGCTCAAAATCGTGGTTTTGCTTCACTGTAGTCAATATTTGGATAGTTTTAACTTAATGATTTCTCTACTTAAAACTGATCAAATCTCATAAACAATTATATCATTTCAAACTATTTTGTAAGCCCCACAATAATATGTAAATGTTAATTACTTAGATTTAGAACAAAAGGTTACATTTTTAAAATGAAAACCATCACCGAAGTCACTTTTTACCGGCCGACGCGCGATCTAATTTGACTATCCTAATTTCAATCTCCGTGCGATTCTGGGCCATTCGTCCTACAGTAATGTCAAATATATCAATGTGAGCGAAAATGAATGCCCTTTACAACCATACTAAACATTTAATTAAATTATATGTAACAATATTTTTAATATAAAAAATTATAATAAAAAGTAAATTATTTTGTGATTTTTTAATTTTGTAGGTTTTTCTTTAGTATCATTAGAAAGCCCGTCCATTTTGCTTTTAAAATGTTATAATAAAACTTAATTTGTAAGCATGGCCCAAAAGCGCAGAGCGCTAAGAAATAGCATATAACACGCTTTTTTCACCCATTCTTGCACGACCATGAAAATGGCCGACAATCAAGCAACGCTACACCAATCACAATGAATTGAAATTTATTGGGACTTAAACACCTAGTTGGTGAGTAAAAACGATAAAAACTTGTAGATAAATAGTTACATTATTTGTTCCTTACTCTTTTAGCTTTATATTTCTTTGGAAATGTTTATTGTTGTAGTTATAATAACTTTAATATGATAAACTTCGAGGCCATTTTGATGCTTTTGTACATTGAACGATACCCCTCATGTTTGCGGACACTTCTATTTTTTTCTGGCTATTTTTTAGAGAGATAATAATATTTTCTAAGAGATGACATATTCAAAATTGACTAGTATATATTTTTTTACCGTTGTTAGATAGTTTTATTGTCTCAAATTTAAACAAATATAACAGGCCACGTGGTCGATAATTGGTTGTCAATGTAAACATATAGTAGATTGTAGGCCGACCGAATTAACATAACTATTATTGAATGGATATTTTTTCAATTATTGTTGTAATATAACTGTGTATGTTTAGTATATGCTTAAATTCACTATTATTTAAGTCAGAACCATTTTTAAATGCCATAATTATCCTTATCAGACGGTGTACAACTCAATACTTTATAGAAGGTTTCTGTGCTAGTTGGAGGGATACCTTTATTGCCTAGTCTACTAGACTAGTAATACATGACTTCTTCAACTCTGGTTTTGAAAGAGGAAAATGGCAAGTCATGGACTCATGTAACTGCTACGCCTGTATTTTTTTTTATTAAAATATGTCTTAGCCACTCATGCGTTTGTATTATTATTAAGTATCTTATTATTAATATTAGTTCAGTTTGAGTATTATTGACGTTTGAACATCTTTTAGCTTTTATTAAACATGGTTCTCACAAATCCAAAAAAAAAAAACAACTGGTAATCAAGTTAAGTAACACATAGAAAAGACTTTTATGTGTTTAAGTACCATATCAGCAGTATATTATGTAACTTATTTGGACCAATTTTGAATGTGGGTTATATATTTAAAGCCTTGCAACTTTTAGAGTGAATAAGAGAAATTTACACAGTCCCCTGAACAGTGCCGGCTTTAGGTATAGGCGATATAGGCGGCTGCCTAGAGCGGCATTATTTCAAGGAGCGGCAAATTCCAGCAAAATAAAATAAAATCAAAAATATAAAAATTAAAATAACATAAATGATTTTGAGAAAGTGTAGAATTAAATAAGAGCACAAAATTGATTAGAGTGGCGACAACAGATAAGTCAAGTGGATTAACGCTCTTAATTTATTACATCAATATTATGACTTCACTATTTTCAAAATTATTTTATTATTTTGCATTTAACAAAAATAGATTCAGATATAATGGATGATCCTGTTAAATGGCCTGATATAAGTGATAACATTCGTTGTTTTCATATTCAGCATCATCCAAAGCAGATCAAATTTGAGTCTGGTTATCCAAAAGTGGGAGACAATTTTGTAATTACCACTATACACGCAAACTGGCTAAGGGGGATACTTTAAAAATAAAATAGTTGATGTATTCTACGTTAGTAGATAATGTATATTGTTTTTGCTGCAGAATATATAACAGGAGTAAAGCAACACATGACAGTTGTGACTGGGAAAATATGTCAAGTATATTGCAGCATCATGAAAAATCTCCAGATCATTTAACCAGTTATCATGATTGGAAAGAACTAAAAATGAGGATAACAAATAATAGAACCATTGGATTAAAGAGGGGTTTTCAAAGATTGCATGGACCTTCAATTAGCTTTAACATCTGAAAACGAAGATTCAGCAGACATTAATGCAACAGAACTGTGCGATGAATTATTTGCTTTATCAAGGAGAATTACAGAAAAATCAAGCCCTAGAGTAATATTAGACTATCTATGTGGAATGGGCGTGGTTGCCTAGAGTTATATTAGACTGTCTATGTGGAATGGGCTTGGCTGCCTAGAGTTATATTAGACTATCTATGTGGAATGGGCTTGGTTGCCTAGAGTTATATTAGACTATCTATGGGGAATGGGCGTGGTTGCCTAGAGTTATATTAGACTATCTATGTGGAATGGGCTTGGTTGCCTAGAGTTATATTAGGCTATCTATGGGGAATGGGCTTGGTTGCCTAGAGTTATATTAGGCTATCTATGTGGAATGGGCTTGGTTGCCTAGAGTTATATTAGGCTATCTATGGGGAATGGGCTTGGTTGCCTAGAGTTATATTAGGCTATCTATGGGGAATGGGCTTGGTTGCCTAGAGTTATATTAGGCTATCTATGGGGAATGGGCTTGGTTGCCTAGAGTTATATTAGACTATCTATGTGGAATGGGCTTGGTTGCCTAGAGTTAGACTATCTATGGGGAATGGGCGTGGTTGCCTAGAGTTAAATTAGACTATCTATGTGGAATGGGCTTGGTTGCCTAGAGTTATATTAGACTATATAGGGGGAATGGACGTGGTTGCCTAGAGTTATATTAGACTATCTGTGTGGAATAGGCTTGGTTGCTCTTTTACCGAAAGCGTAAGTGGCATTGCGATTTTCGCTTAACTCCCGATAACAGTGGCGAGTGTATAAAAAAGCTTTTCGAAGCTCAAACTCATAAAAACATATCTTCATTCTACCATGCCTCAGCATCGTTTGGTTGGTTAAGCTACAAAATCTATAGAGAAAACGATTGCAGAAGATTTGGATCTGACCAAAGTAATTGAAGAGTTTGCCTCTGCAAAAGCTAGAAAACCATAATTTTAGGCTATCTATGTGGAATGGGCTTGGTTGCCTAGAGTTATATTAGGCTATCTATGGGGAATGGGCTTGGTTGCCTAGAGTTATATTAGGCTATCTATGGGGAATGGGCTTGGTTGCCTAGAGTTATATTAGGCTATCTATGGGGAATGGGCTTGGTTGCCTAGAGTTATATTAGACTATCTATGTGGAATGGGCTTGGTTGCCTAGAGTTAGACTATCTATGGGGAATGGGCGTGGTTGCCTAGAGTTATATTAGACTATCTATGGGGAATGGGCGTGGTTGCCTAGAGTTAAATTAGACTATCTATGTGGAATGGGCTTGGTTGCCTAGAGTTATATTAGACTATATAGGGGGAATGGACGTGGTTGCCTAGAGTTATATTAGACTATCTGTGTGGAATAGGCTTGGTTGCTCTTTTACCGAAAGCGTAAGTGGCATTGCGATTTTCGCTTAACTCCCGATAACAGTGGCGAGTGTATAAAAAAGCTTTTCGAAGCTCAAACTCATAAAAACATATCTTCATTCTACCATGCCTCAGCATCGTTTGGTTGGTTAAGCTACAAAATCTATAGAGAAAACGATTGCAGAAGATTTGGATCTGACCAAAGTAATTGAAGAGTTTGCCTCTGCAAAAGCTAGAAAACCATAATTTTCTTGAATTCTCTTCAATCTTTTTAAAGCTTTATAGACATGACATTTCATTTTTTTTTTTCATTACTTTTTTTAACTTAGCAAAAAAAAAAAACTTCCAAAAATACACTACGTATATTTAAAACTCTTTAACTTTTTTAAAGTTGCCAAATTAAAAAAAAATGTTATGATGAATGATGACCAGTAATAAAACTATACATCATATTTTTTTCATAATTTGGACTTACTTTAAAATAAATATCATTTATAGAGTTTTCTTAGAAAAATGAAACTCAAAAGGGCGGCATTTTTGTCCTTGCCTATATCACAAAAATGTCTAAGGCCGGCACTGCACCTGAAGGAGTCTGCTTTTTCAAAACTACAGGGATTAACTAATAAAATTTTCATTCATTTTTTTATTTATTATATTAAGTAAACAACAGACATTCAAACTCTTGATAAACAAATAATAACAGAGAAATAGATGAAAACATAATAAAACATTTAAAACAAATAAAACTTTTAATGGTAGGGTCAGCCCCGTAGCCAGGGGTGGCCGTGCCCCCCCCGGCTAGGTGTGGAGGGCCCCCCCCCCCCGCTTAAAAAAAAAGAAGAAAAAGAGGAAAAAATATAGAAAAAGTAAAGGTGCCCCCTTGCTGGGTATTGGTGCCTCCCTGCTTACTTTGACCTGGCTACGGGCCTGGGTAGGGTCAGTAAAGGGAAAAATGTCCTTGATGAAATAGTAGTACTATATCAAGAAGAAATTAGAGTTAAAATCACTAAATTATCAACAAAACAGTACATTATCTCTAAGTAAGCATGAATTGAAACAAAACAGATGTGTTTAGAAAAGCTCCAGAAATAAACCTTTATTACTATGAGAGGTATTGAAAGAGAATGATGCTGATCAACAGTGCAAGATTTATATATAACCTACACAAGCTATAGCTTAGCACCCTCACTTTTTTAGGAGGCCCCAAAAATTGTTAGAGTGAGCAATTGTCATATTTATTTAAATATTTGACACAGCCATTTAATTTCTGGAAGTATAAAGGGCTCCATATCCCAAATGATGGATGGCCGAGTGGTGTAGATACTCGACTGTCGACATGTTATCTGGTGCAAAGTCGTCCCACAAGTCCACCCGGCTTTAAATGTGTACCTGACTTAAGTTGGGGAATTAAAGGCGGCTGGGCGTTGTGCTAACACACAATCCCTTCATATGTCGAGGTTATAGAAACAGAAGAATACTAAACTTCATCTGCCCCGATGGCCCAGTAGGGCTAAGGGAACATTTCTATATCCCAAATAGCTTAGGGCCTTATGACGTCTAAATCTGGTCCTGCTGATCAATTAAATGGTACATTAATAACTCATTCAAATGGTATATGCTTACATTAACTTAAAAGTAAAATTACTTAAATTTCGAAAGTTGCACTTATTTAGGTGAGCTCATGTAGTGGTAAAATGCGTAAATTATTTGTTAGCTTTCCATGACTTATGAAATAATTAGAATATAATTGAAATGTATGCATCTAATGTTACGGTTACTATTGTTACTAATATAATTTTTCAAATAATATTTAATAGTGGATTTTTCCCTAATGAAAGGTATTTTTATTGATTTTTTACATGCATGGATTTATCCATCCCTGTACTGTATATATAAAAGTAATTGGTCTAACGACTATTTTATAGTTAAGAACTATGTATATCCTACATTTTCATATATAAATATTGAATATATACATAACAGTTCTTTTTTTTGTGAATTTTTGAAAATAACAATTTTTTAAGTTCTTTATTACCCCACCTATTTCTAACCTTTATTTTATTAATCATAAATAATTTTAAGATATTATGACTAATTGAATGTATAGAGCTTAAGTTACCCTACAGATTGATGTAATTAGTTTTTATGTGTGTTGATTACAAATTTTATTATGATTTTTTGAAATGTCACGAATTTTGAAAATTTATCTCCCTTTTTATTTTTTCTAAAAAAATGATGAAAACCCATTTTCAGTGCTATAAATTTTAATGATATTATAATTTTACACCTTTGAAAAAAATTGAGTTTATTCTATGTATATTTGTGTTTGCATTGAATGTAAATGATTTGGTGTACAGGAAATACCTTTGCAGACAACGCTTGGCAAAAATGGCACTTTTGAAGGTGTTATGAAAAAAAGAAAATGTCACATTTTCAAAAATGTATATCTCTTAAACTGTTTGAGCTATAGTAATAAATTTGATGTCCACCATCTTAGATTCTCGAGTTCTTGCAATATTCATGTTGAAAAAAGCTGTAAAACCATTTTAAAAAATCAGTTTGTGGTACCTATTGATTGGACTATTATTGCGCTTATCTTTTAAATTTACAGTGGGTATTCGGTTAACGAACTGTTCGGACAGCTAACAAATCGGACAACGAACACTTTCAGGAAAGATTTTTTTGTTCGGACAACGAACAATATTCGGATAACGAACAAAAACTACAGACAGTATGTCTTCTACTATTCTCTGAACTTTCAAAAAGCGGGAAGTGTTAGGATCTATTTTCTCAAATCGCATGGAAGCCGAGTTTATTTCTTGGAACGCTTGAGTCATTTCTTTCAACTTTTAACTTCAAACGAAAAGGCAAAAAACCTCAAATAAAAACCTGTTGTTGTGTGGCCTGGAGCCGCTAGTGTTGAGCGATCGCCATCTTCGATGACATTCTCGAAGCTATTCGTTTTATTGAAAAGGCGTGGTCAGAAATCACTCAACGACAGTTGGTTTATGCCTGGCGAAAGCTGTGTCCATCCCTCGTTAAATGGAGACGGAGGTGATCAGGGTGACACACCTGAAATTATGGATGAAATTGTAAAAACTGCGAAAGATCTGGAATTGGAGGTGAATGAGGATGACATTGAAGAGCTCAATGGAACATGAAAGTGACTTGACGGCAGAAGAACTCCAAGAAATCTTGAATGAAGAAAACCAACAAGCTTAGCGAAATGTGTTTCCTTCTAAAAAAGAGGAAGGCGAAAGAGGAGCAATGCCGATATCTGCCGTTAAAGATCTTTTGAAGAAGTGGGAGGATGTCAGAGCAACAGTCTTAAAATGGCACCCTAACCAAACTGATGTCAATAGGGTTACTGATCTCTACAACGACGTAGCCATCCATCATTTCCTGAAAGTTCTGAAGGAGAGAGAAAAACAATCGACATTGGACATGTTCTTTAACGTCCAAAGAAAGGAAAAGGACTGATTAATAAGCAAAACTATATGTATGTATTAAATTTGTAATAAATAAACTTACTTTAAAAAATTATACTTGTACATGTTATTTTTAAAAAATTAAATTTGTAGGATCTGTAGAACGAATTAATCGAATTTCCATTAACATATATGGTAAATTGATGATCGGTTAACGAACGATTCGGATAGCGAACATAATTGTGGAACGGATTAAGTTCGTTAACCGAATACCCACTGTATTGCAATTTTTTTGTTTTCTTTAGTTGGAGATCGGCTCTTAAAGTAACATTCTAGATCACGGCATCGTTTAATACCGCCCCCCCCCTTCCTTTTTACTCACACACACCGACGTATCCACAATCTTTTTATAAATAATCGACAAATGGCGCTGAAATTTTTTTTTAGTCCAGACTATTCTCCTCCTCCTCCCCCCCCCTCCATTTTTATAAAAACGTGCAATCTGTTTTATAAATCATAGCAAATTATTGGTCTGAGGAGGGGGGGGCAATTATTGCTGCCTATTTTGCTACAAACATTCTCAAATTCTCAATGTATCTGTTGTTTGTTTAGTACAAAACCACTTTTTAAGGGGTTTAACTGTTTGGAGAGACATACCATGGTCTATGTTGTAATGATCATTGGGGTTCTCTAGTCAGGAAAAAAAACTTCTTGCGTAGATGGTGGTACTGTGGTCAATGAGGATCATCCGAGACCGTAGTATTCACAGATGGCGGTGGTGATAGATTGTGGTCGGCACACAACACCCTTCCACTCTGTCCCACTCAAGCACACCTTTGCAGCCTGCCATTTCGAGCTGTGGGTTCAGGCACATTACATCCTCCCCTCTGTCCGAGTGGCAGGAAATCCCGTTGACTTGCCATTCTGGCTGATCTGAAGTATACACACCCTGCAGGTCTGGCCATTTTGGGAAGGTCTTAAAACCCTCTTTTCAGCCATCCCGGCAGATGATAGCGGGCACACTCACACGGCCGCTCTGTAGACATGGCAGACGTGTATCAGCGCCGCCAACAATGCCGGTGTGCTACATACACTACACTCTATCATGCTGGCAAAGGTGGTGTAAAAAAAAAAGAAAAAAAAAGTATGTATATAGGTGATATTTGGACTTAAGTACGATGGACTTTTCTTTGATTAACATCAAGATGAAATCATCCTAATATCCTACTATCATATCTTCAATCCATACAACATTGTTTGCAATTAAGCAAACATATCAAGCTTTTCGATTGTCTATATTCCTGAATGCAAGGAACCATGTCCCTGGCTAATAACAACCCTTTTTTTTTAAAGCTTTAGATGGCTTGGAAATCTTCACTTTAGCTTTTTTTTTAATACATGTACATATGATTGCTCACCTCAGTGGTCTCTTTTCAATACTTTGATTTGGGCATTCTCGATAAAATGGAAAGAAAAAATGTCGTCTAAGTGAATACAGATAATGACAATTTTGAGAATTAAAACGCTTAAACATCAAACTCTCAAAAGTATAAAAGAAAAATAAATAGCGTCGTGTCCCTTTATATGTGCATAAATGAGTGGCATGCCAAGTTTATTGTTCTATGATTGACGATTAGGGTTTCTAAGCTGTATAAAAAGATATGCATATGCACAGGCACACACCACGACAAAATTTTATAACAATAGATTTCAATTCAATGTTATGTACACATCTACATAATTTTACAAAGTCTGGGTTCCATGTCATGGGCAGTGTCTTAATTTTTACTTCATTTATTTTTCCAGTTTACTTGGTCATTTAGTGTAAGCCAGATTGGACCAGTAACTCTTGGTCAGTACAAGTATCCGACATGGGCCATAGTCATGGGGTGGTCTTGTGGCTTGTGTTCTTTGATTCCCATTCCTCTTGTGGCCATTATAGATGTGTGCAGAGAAAGGTCAGGTACTCTTGTACAGGTGAGTATAAAGAAATATCCAATACTATTATCTGCCTAGTGCCTCATCAAACATTAGAACTGATCTGTTTATATATATATATATATATATATATATATATATATATATATATATATATTAGGGCTGCTGCTTAAACTGCGTTAATTTGCGATTGACGCGTCAAAAAAAATTGCGATTAAAATTTTTAACGCAACCCCTAAATGCTTTAGTTTGATCAAAATGCGGAAAGTTCACCAAATGGATAAATAATAGAATTTCAATCAACAATTTGAAGTTAAGGTCCGTTCACTTATTAAGTATATCTACCACCCCCAACATGTTGCTATTCGCACACACCCTCACCCCCAGGTATGTCGACTAAAGCCCCACTTGTAATATAAAATGAAAATGTTTTGTTATATAGCCCTTTGACAAATAAACCTCCTTCTCCCTTCCCGGCCGATGTAAAAAGAGAAAAGTTTCATTCACTAGTTTACATTATATACTGTAATGTATTGGTAGAGGTACTATAGTGTATTGTTGAAGTTAAAAAAAAACAACAAGTGATAATTAGATCTAAATAACGAGATGCTAGAAATTTTGTATCATCATTTTTTTTTTGCACATAATTTTGTGTCACATTTTGATAATACAGCATCATGCTGGTCACGTCTGCAACAGCTGCAATAATAGTTTCATATACATGACAACTATAATCAGTGTCTAGACTAGGCTGATGCACACATCTGTACACAAGACAGAGGTTGTATTTTTCAGAATTATTGTGACACTGTTAAATTTAATATTTTATATAGGGTTGTTGATTTGTTGCCATTAAAGCGCAATTAATGCGATAAAAATATGCGATTACATTTTTAACACAAACACCTAAATGCGTTAAATTTTTATCTAAATGCTGTTATTTCAGAGTTGCAGAAAAATAAAAAATCAGTAAATAACCCAATTCTATAACCAGATCAGACAAGATTTTTTTTAAAAAAAGCAAGAAAAAATACCCCAACACAGAAACTGTCACGTTTACATAAAATCATAGCAGCTATATGACCTTGAAACAATAGGATTGTCATTTCTTAATTCAAATTTATGACCCTGAATGACACAATTAGTGAACATCTGCAGACGCGCGCGCGACTAGTTTGATTGGCTGGTGCCATGGTTTTGAAACAATGTAACTTGCTTTGGGACAGACGGGTTACGGTGGTTGGGTAAGCCATAAGTAACGTCATCTTTGTGCTGCTGTGTCTAAAATGTAACTGGGTTGGAAAGGGGTGGGGGTATAAAACGCGTTAATAATAAGTGAGCAACTACTTTCTGCCTATATTATTATTTTATGAAGGGAAAGGCACATATGAGATATAAATGACGGGTGTTTTTTTTTTTGGAATGGGAAGTGGATGGGGAAATAAACGATAGTTGAGGGTAAGGTAAACAAGACTTATGTTAGGCGAAGTGTAGCGAAATACGACAGGGAAGGGGGAACAGGGGTTGGCATACGTTATTAGTTAGGAAACTACGGTACAAGAAAAAGACATGTTTGGCATTGTAGGTGATTAAAAAAAAAATTCGCATCACTTGACGTGATTGATACTTGTCAGTAAACCCATCTCAATAACTAATTAAATCGACATACATGCTAATGCTTAATAAATCTGTTACAATTAATTATACATCTTTTGTAAATTAATCTGACTTGTTTATTATGTCAATTTTATGCTTTGATATTATGACATACTAGTTTGAATACAAACAAATGTATTATATTGTGTCGATTAAAATGTGCGTTAATTTGCGATACAATATATTGCTCTAATATATATATATATATATGTCACTATTTTTAAAAATTAACATTTTCATTGGTCTTAACCCATTATTTTGTTCCGTTGGGCGTGAAAACACTACAAGAAAAATAAAAACCAAATCTGAATATATTTAGAAGTCACTCAATGCATCTCAATTTGTAAGATATGTAAATTTGTCAACGTTAATTAAACAATAAATAGTATATTGCAAAAACTTTAATATGCACATTCAATTCAGTATTACATCAAATTTTATCAATTTATATTTTTATGAATCTCTATGATTGAGTTGAACAATTTGTAAATATTTGCAAATTAACTAATGCATTGAAGCAGTGAACAGCACTCAAGATACTCTCAGGTTCGTCGACCGCTATCACCAGCCAAAGTACGTTTACAGCAGTTTGGAAACATGCTATGATGCTGTTCTACAACTTGCATCATGAACTGAAGTTGTTCTTCATCTCGTTTTAGCAGTCCATTGTACTCTTGAATAAGAGCAACTCCCCGTTCAGCATAGTCACTCACGACTTTAAGATTACGTACAACATCAGATGCTTCTTGGTAATCTGCTCTCTCGGACCATTCTTCAGGGTCTGCATCAAGAAAGTCAAATGAGAGATTGAGTTTCTTCAGAAGCTGCACTGATTGCTTTGTGAAAAACTGTGAAATGTTTTTGTCACACAGAGATTTCAGATCAACCTTTATTTGCTTTGGTGGCTTTTCTAGCCCCTCCTCTTCTTTCATGGCTGACACCATTTCTGGTTTGACTGCAGTCTCAACTTCGGCATCAAACAAAGCTAGTGCGACTAGCTCTTCTGATAAATACCACAGATGATTGCTGAGTTTTTTGGCAACGGCTTTTGAAATGTCTGAGTTGATGTCTTCATAATTGCGGACTGATTTCAGAAGCTCCAGTTCGTTTCTTGGGGCACTTGAAAGCAAAGGGGCTGTTGTCCAGGCTTTCAAGTAAATGCTTACAGCAAACACACATATATCCTTCAGACCTTTTGCTTCACGAGTACTGAGTGAGAACTGTTTGCGAAACATGAAGATCTTTAGAAAGTACAAAACCTTCGACATCAATCTGGCATGATGAATAGCTCCAGGAGTGTTGAACCTGATGGTGTCCCTCCGAGAAAGATGGTTGCTGTTGTAGGTGAATTGCTGCAAACTCAAGGATGTCATCTCTCTTGTCAGTGAAGAACATTGAAATCGATTCATCATCAGTACCTGGTTCAAAATGGTCAGTGTCAATGAGACCCCACTGAAATTTGAACCTTTTGAAAAGTAATACTTCAGGGCCTGATGAAGAACCAAAGCAGGTCTTAAAGACAGTACCAATAAGAAGTTCCATAATGTGATGGTGACAAGCAAATGACAGCAAATCTTTGCAAAGCAACTGTTGAAGCAAAGTGCATGCTCCATTTATCAAGCATGTATTGGAGGTAGTTGTATTGAAACACATTCCACAGACCTTGTTCGTAATGTGCCATTCTGCAAGTGCTGCATAAACAGCTTTGTCTTGGGCCTCAACAGTACCTGAAAGAAGCTTTGCAACAGTCAGCAATTTGGAAATATTTTTCCCAGACACAAGTACAGGCAGTCTGTCAATGTTATCATTACCCGTCAGGTCCTGGAGAAGTTTGCTATGCCAGTGGACTACTAATGGAACATCAGGTTTGAAGAAAGCATTCGTTTGACCAGCCACTTGAACCCGCAGCTTTTTGCGCTGTAAACGAATGGAACTTCGGTTGAGTGCCAAGCTGTTAATTTCTACACCCATGCCTTTTGCTGTTTCTGTAATTACATACATGGCTTTACGATCAGACAGCTTTGATCTATTAAGTGCAGCAGCCAACGATAGTGTCAGTGCAACTTTTCTTCCTCGTTTTCTAGGTGTCCTAGCTTTGACTTCATTCATGTAAGTTTCAACAGTACTGACTTCATCATCTTAACTAGAAGAGGACTCTAGTGTTACTGATTTAAAGCTTCTTTCTTTCAACTGTTTCATGTGCTGTCTTCTTGCAATCATAATCGTTTTTCTTTCTGCAGCTCTTTTTTCTCTTTCATGCAATTGCTTGTCTAATCCTGTCATACAACCTTTGCAATCTTTCTCCCGCTGTGCAAGAAGAAACTGTCTGTCTTCATTAATTGTAATCATTGTCAATAAATCTTCATGTGCTAGATCAAACAGATCATCCAGATTCTCAACAAATACATTTTCATTGACTTTCTGTGTAGTAGTTCTACCTTTATTTTTCTTCAACAGCCTCCACTACTCAAATATTTTTTCTATCTTGCTTTGGCATTTCTGAACATCTTTCATAGGAATTCTTGCTTTCTGCCAAAAGACTGTGGTTTCTTTTATAACGGCAGTTGAAGCCTGGCGAAGTGTGTTTTTCTTTTCAATGTGGAGAAACAAAAAACGACCAAGAACTTGCCGCAGTGATGACAACTTTCCACCAGTTATACCTTCAATGTATTTATCTAGAAGATAGACTTTAGACTGGTTTCGTGTTGTTGCCATTTCTCCTACCATAAAATAGAAAACAAAAAATTAGTCATTATTTTAATTAGCTTGAGCAACCGTATGCATTAATGGCCATATAAAACTTTTAAAGTATTGAGCTACCTCTAAATGTTATTTCACCAAATGTGTTTTTGTATCAAAATGTAACAATTTAAGGGTAAAGAGTTGAGTATTTTATAACTTCGAAAATAAGGACCACCCTAATATATATGTATATATATATATATATTCAGTGTTTGATAAAAAAAATAAGATAATTTTAAAATGGTCTTGTTCTCTTGTACCACTCAATAATTCTGTTTTTTTTTTTAATATTTGAAATTATAGCCAGCTGCATAAAATATGTATAATATAGAACAAGGTTGGCAACGCATGAGTTCGATGATAGACGCACTCTGATTTTATATGCAGTAAAAATAATTAAAGAGTCACACAAAAGTCAACTTAGCAAAATTTAGTGAATAAATAATATTTGCCGACACCTTCACCGGTGGGGGGGGGGGGGGGGGAAGGAGGATGGGGCAAAGGGAAATAACTGTGTATATTTATTTTCCCTGTATATTCTCATACTATATATAAAGATGCACGTCTTATTGTAAATTTATACTTTCTTTTTGCTATCAATATTTTTTTTTATTTACTGTATTCTTCCAATAAACAATATGTACGTTTCTGGTTAAATATATTGCGCTATAAAGAAGTATATCTGTTTAATATATATTTACTTTTGTTACTGATTCCTTATAAAAATCTATACTTATAATCAAAAGAGGAAAAAAATGTTCCAATAAGCATTTATTGAATGCTGTAATTGGTGGAATATAAAAAAAATATAAACACATTTGGGCAGGGTCAGCATAATAACTTTTTGGGCGCACATGCAAAAATTATTTATCACCAAACACATCCATTTTTAATTGCGAAAATTTTAAAATAATTTTGCTAGCTAATTCTAAGCCTATATAGTATATCATGAAGTGTTTTAGTTTTAAGCTGTATTTGACTTAATACAATTACCTCGATCATTTGACTCTTTAAGGTTTCTTAAGTAAAACTGATATAGTTTCGCGATTGATCATATATTTTTTTCAGTACCGTACTGGTACTATTGCCTTTTCTCAATCAGCTGTTTACAACGTAAAAGAAATATTGACAGTATATCAACATCCTGCAGTTTATAATTATATCGACTGGTAATATTCGTGCACATGTTAAGCAACTATAAAGTTTGATATACCGGTACATTAGCAGCGTTTTCCTATCTTTCCTTTTCATTATCTGGAAGTTGCAGCTCTAAAGTATAACCAAACTGGCCAGCTGCCTAGGCATCCACTAACACAGTGGTCCCCAACCCCGGCCACGGACGGGATTCCCAAATAGTAATCTTGAAAAAAATGTTCAGCTTCTAAACAAGACATGGGCAATTTACGTCCCGTTGAACGTTTTGATTCGACCCGCAATACACTCCCCTTCCTTCATTTACATTGATAACATTTACATTTATGTTAGCTCAGATAAAGTATTATAAACACTCGTTCGATCTGCTCTTGGTCCGGCTCTTCAATCAAATTTAAGAACCTATTGTAGCTCTTCAGAAGTTTGTAAATGTGCATCTGTGATCATTAATTTTGCAGCAAGTCCATTACGATGAAAAAAAAGTTATCATTTGTACATGTAACATTGAAAGGTCACGAAAAGCACTAGATATAGACATCAAGAGTAGCTGCAGTGAATACATTGAAGTAGCAAAAGTGTATGTTATACTTCAAAATATGCCACAGTGTGCGGGATGTTATTTTTATACTAAATCTGGAGGTGCCAATTCACTACATTTAAAGATTTCTCATTTATGTGTAGGCTCAAATATTGGTCAAGATTACTATCAACGATTGCCAGCAAGTCACTGAAAGTACAGACATATCCAACAACACCAGAGCAATGATGGTTGGAAGTTTATAAGTGGCCATTCAGAGAATGCAGAATGCTGAAATAAAATCACGGCAAGGGCTACAGACAATGATAAAAGATTTGTTGATCCAGATCTATTTTTAGAGAAGAGAGAGACATATGAAGACACTACATATTTAACAGTTAATAGAGAAAGGAATCGTCATTTTACACCAGAGTTAAACCTGAAATATGTAGTGAAAAATGTTATGTATTGTAATAGGTTGCACACTTTTCAGAACGGTGGGGGCTGGGGGCGACAAAAAACTCGCTCATGGTGCCTCAATAGCTACCTACGGACTAGGCTTTCATGTAGTGCCATTGTGACGTAGATTGGGCATGTTTCAGTCTGGCTGAGAGAATTTAAGCTGTAGAGAGTAGGGAGCGACCGATAATCGGATCGGTATCGGTATCGGACCGATATTGGCACTATCGGTTAATATCGGATCGGCCGATTGTTGTAGGGAGCGACCGATAGTCGAACCGATATTGGCACTATGGGTTAACTGTCGGACCGGTCGTTTTTTGGCTGCCGATACATTGTTTTGTTTTTTCACAACAGAGTTGCAGAAAAAAAATCAGTAAATAACCCAATTCTATAACCAGATCAGACAAGATTTAAAAAAAAAGGGAAAAAAAAACCCGTACATAGAAATTGTCACGTATACATCAGAGATACGACCTTGAAACAATAGGATTGGCATTCCTTAATTCTAATGTATGTCCTTGAATGATGCAATTAGTGAACATCTGTGCGTATTTTTTGTTGGGATGGGAAGTTGGGGGGGGGGGGTGGTAACAAGACTTACGTGTGGGCGAAGTGTCACGAAATATGACAGGGAAGGGGTAAGCATGGGTTGACATACGTCATTAGCTGTAGCACGAGAGAAACACGTGTTTAGCATTGTTGTTAAATTTTTAAAAAATATCGGTATCTGGGGGGGGGGGTAAACAAGACACGCGTGGGCGAAGTGTTACAAAATATGTGAACTTGGGTCGAAATACGTCATATAGCACGAGAATAACACGTGTTTGGCAATTGGCATTGTTGTTGCTTAAGGGGCTGTCCATTAATTACGTCAACAAAATAGGGGGGAAGGGGGGGTAGAAATTTTTTGACAATTGTTGACAAGGGGGAGGGGGGGAGGTCAAGAAAAGTTGACGTCAACAATGTTACTTTTTTTTAAATTTAATATAATTACTTAATAAATAGGAAAATTAAGCAGCGTTTGTAGTTCTGTGTTACACACTCGCTTAACATTCAGTATTTTAATTAAACTAACTATATTCCTACTAATTTTGCCACATAAACATTTTGGAAGCCACCTTTTTTAGGGGGGGTAATCAAATGTTGACGTAATTTTATAGGGGTCTCGGAAAGTTTGACAAGTTGTTGACAAGGGGGGGGGGAGGTAAAAATCGCCAAAAATTTGTTGACATAAATAATGGACAGCCCCTAAAAATAAAATATCGGTATCGGTATCGGTAAAAATGCTGGGGGAAAATATCGGTATCGGACTATCGGTAAAAAGGCATATCGGTCGCTCCCTAGTAGAGAGTGTTAGTTGTGAGTTAACTTTGATTGTAGGAACATTTGAAACAGGTCATTCGTTGAAGTTCTAAAAGACTTGAATAAGTTTGTTTGTAATCTTTCTCCAAAACATAAGTAGAGAGATGCAAACTAAACATTTCTTATGATTTACAATGATTGCGTGAATAACAAAGTGAACATAGCTAGTAGTAGCCTTCCTATCTGCTTTCAGTTACAATTCTGTTAATTTTGACAAGTCCTTGTACTGTAGAGAATCTCGCTTTGGAAAATAATACATTTGTTAATAAACCAAGTATTTATTTTAAAAGAAAAGAAGAACTTAAATTAAAGATTGGCTAAGAACTGTCTGACGATGTTCTGGATTATTTAATTAAAGTTCTATTTTTTTTCTCTCACTTATTTGGGGCAAGTTTTTGGGCCGACACTGGACAAAGTACAAATGCCGACATCCGGAAAAAACTGCCTACACCGCCGACACCGACACTGCCGTCGGCTCCCCAGCTCTGATGACAACATTATATCTATTTAACGGATAATTATAAGTAATTGAGGATTTCCTTTAATGTCTCTACTTGGATGTTATAAAGTCCAGCTGCTTACGCTTTCTTAATAAGGTGATGACTTTTCTGATCTCCACTCTGTTTGGTTTGTCACAGTTGATCGACAGATCTGTATGGCTGGCTCAATGACCTGGGGGTTCAGTGGCACTGGAGTTCCTCAAAGTATTCAGCCTATCTGTTCAGTTGTTGATCTAAATAGTTAATAGTCTTTGACAGGTCTTGTTTTTTTAGTCTTCCCGGAAAGTCACTTTGTCATGTTGTAGACCATTTCTTAAGTAATCATGTTTCCGCTGCCAGTCCATCCACATGGTTTTTCTTGTCCTTCCAAATACTCCTCTTCACTACTATGTGCACTTCTGCTTAATTTCTTGTGCCTTGCATTTAGCTGCTTTAGTTTTACTGTTGTGGATTGATGATTTCTTTATCATTCTTTCCACTATCATTTTCAGGGTATAAGTTATGATCCACTCTTTCTGATGATACTTATTTGGCCCCATTACCTCATGGCATGCTGACCTTAATGACTCTTTCACTTTCTGCTACTCATTGGATATATTTTACTCATCTTCCACTAGTTCTTGGAGCACTTCACATTTGTTCTTCAGCACCAAATAGGACTGTTCTTTTATCTTAGGATCTTTCAGTACGTTAAAGTTGTACTTCACTCTTCTGTCTTACGTAATTGTCTCATTTCTCATCAGCTTCAGTTTCAGTCTGGTAACCACAAAATAATGATCAGACGCTACGCCCGCACTTATCAGATTTTTTTTATTCTTTTGTGGGGAAAGATGCTCCTTCCAATAATCATGTTATTGAGTCTGTAAATCTCTCTATTTCCATCATCTCCAGAGCATGGGTGTCCATAACATGTCTTTATTCTCATCATTTCCAGAGGATGGGTGTCCATAACATGTTCCATAACTTGTTCCATAACGTGTTCTTATCCTGCATTTTCGAACCCAATCTTGGCATTAAAATGTCCCATGACAGTGTAAATCGAGAATCAATCCTGGCAACTCCTTAGACACTACGGAATCCGCATCAAGATAGCTAACTTGATTTAAAAATCATATTAGTGTATGCACTGCAGAGTTCTCCATGGAGAGCAGCTAACAAATAGATTTCAGGTAAACATGAGTCCAACAAAGTTGCTAGCTTTCTCTATTACAGTTCCTATTGGTTATAGATTAAATCATGAAGACATCCACCAGGGAAAGGGGAAAATGATTGCAATAGACTTTGATAAAACAGCTAGAAGAGCTAGACTTTGTGAATAACGTCGCTCTTCTTGAAGATAGCAAACAACAGATGCAATGAAAACAAATTTAGTGACTGCCACGGCAATGCAGGTCGGTATTAGCATTTACAAAGAAATAACAAGATCCTGAAAATCAACCAGCACAAATTTATTCACCCTAAACAGAAGTCACATAGAGGAAGTGCAGTCATTTAACCATCTGGGTAGCATCGCAGATCAGCAAGACAGCACATATGCGGATGTGGTAAGGTAAGGTAAGGTAAAGCAAGAGCCGCCTTTAATTATCTCAAGAAAATATGGAATTCCAGAGAGCTGCCCTTGAACACTAAAATCCGACTTGTCAATACTTATGTAAAGTCAGTCCAATTGTATGGAGCTAAGACCTGGAGGACGACGAAAACCACCAACAATAAAGTGCAGACCTTCATAGATAGCTGCCTTAGGAAAATTCTTCAAATAAGATGGCCTGAAACCATCATTAATGTCTTTTAAGAAACGCCCTGTAAAGTTTCAATGGAAGAAGAGATTATGTAGAGGAGATGGAACTGGATATGCCACACATTATGAAAACCAGTAAGTAATATCACAAGGCAAGCGTTGAGATGAAATCCTAAATGAAAAATAAAGAAAGGCCGACCAAGAAAAATCAGGATGGGGCTCAGCTAGAAGAAGCTAGAGAAGATGGCTCAGGATAGAAGTCGCTGTAGAACTTAATTTAGTTTCACACACTGCAATAGAAGTGATGAAACTCATTGAGACAGATACTGTAAGGGCTCGTCCATTAATTACGTCAATAAATGTAAGTACTTTCTAGACTTCCTCTTCCATCCTTGTCAACAAGTGTTCAACTTTCGGTGACCCTCACCCTTCCCCCAAATATTATATTATGCGGTTTTCCAATGAGTTCTATTTGCAGAGTATTGACCATTTGGTTTTCAATATCCGGCAACTACACTATCCGGCATTGTAAACCATATATATATATTTATCCGAATTAAAATGAATGATTTGACTCCAGACATTTCTACCTTTCAACCATTTATTCTAACTCGAGAACCACTGATTTCGTTCAAACTCGTGGATCTTGGCCATGCCTGGATTAACCATTAGGCAAACAAGGCACGTGCGTTTGGGGGGCACCACAAGTCCTCAAGAAAAATGTGTATATTGTCCGCGCGTAATCGACATGACATTAGCAAATCGCTAATGTAATATTGGACCTGGTGGTAAAATACCTCCCACCCTTTTTTTTTGCTATTTTTCTTCGAGGTTGTTCTGTGCTATTTTTTTCCCTTTTTTAAGGAATTTTTTGTGCTATGTAACGCACTAATGCGTAGCGACAGACGCACTTCCGTTTTAGTCTGCTAGTGAAACTATTGTCGATAGTGCAAATTTGTAAATCTAACATTGAATGTTTGTACATTTGCAAAACGGCTTAGAACTACTTTGCATTTGAAAGATTTGAAGAAGCTGCAAAAGAAATAAAACCAGGTGGGTATTATAAGTCAACTTTGACGCGTAATCGTAAACGAAAAACACTGGTCATTGATAGTGATGCCCCTAAGGTATCTCTGAATGCCAGAGACAAATTTCGTATAATGCTTTCTAAGCCATGGTTGAAAAACTTGAGACAGAGATAGTAGACAAGGATAGGTGTATAATGATATCGCAGCTCGATTTTCTTGCTTTATCGATGTATCACAAACATCCCAGTGTTGTCAGGGCCGGATTTAGATTTGCTAAGGCCCTAAGCTATTTGAGATATGGGGTTATGTATAAATCAAGATATTAAGTCAGTACCAAATATTTAAGTATATATGACAATTGCTCACTTGGACCATTATTTGGGGGGGGGGGTCCAAGAAAGTGGGGGCCCTAAGCTAAAGCTAGTGTATCTTATACGTAAATCCTGCACTGAGTGTTGTGAAGGAATAATAATTGCTTATCCTGAAGATCTGAGCAATAATGTATATACGGAACTACAACATTTCCACTCATATATTCGTCACAAGTTTCGTGCATCAAAATCTGAAAACAACACGTTAGTCATGCAGAATTAAGCAAAGTGATAGTTAGAAACAACATCGAGTGTGCTTTTCCGAATATAGAAATCGCCTTGCGCATATTTTTAACATTAATGGTTACGAACTGTTCAAATGAGCACTCTTTTTCTCAGTTGAAACGTACAAAAAATCCAAGTTTAAACAATAAAGGCTTGATTCCTTATCTCTGCTGATAATTGTAGTAGGCTTGTTGCGCGAAATTATCTTTGATGATGTACTAAAAATATTTGCCAGACGTAAATCTAGAAAAAGAACTTTAAAATGTAAATGTATGCTTCCTTTGACTTTTTTATCTATTCAAAAAGTTACAGTATTTTTGTCTATTCAAAAAGTTACAGTATTTTTGTCTATTATTATTACAAAAGTAGTTAACCATTATTTTAAAACAGCAACTTGTAGGTTTTATATAAGTAATAGGAATACAGCAAACGTATGTGTTAACATCTGTTTTTCTTTGTTAGTATTTTGCATAATATTGAGCATACCATCGTTCAGTGGAGGATTGGGGGCTCGGGGATGAAGGGGGCACCCGAGTGGGTTTGTGCCTAGGGCACCAAGATCGCTTAATCCAGCCATGATCTTGGCACATACTCTCCATTGAACTACTTTCATCACCTATGAAGAGCGTTTGGGCATTGATATAACTCTTCAGGTAGTCGCCCTTGTCATTCACAGGCACGTCCATATGCCTAGAAATCTACTGAAGAGTCACAAATACACAATGCCGGGAGAATAGAGCCTGGATAGCCTCTTGCAAAGCTTCCAGCCGCTCGGACGTTTCTCCTGCCCCTGGTATGGCCTGGAGAATTCAGAGCGAATCTGTCATGATAAAGATGTTCGTCGCAGGTCTCATCCCGCATTCGCTCATCAAGGTGCGCCATTCTTTAGCTAGATCATATCATCCTTGTTAATCCTAGGATAAACCACTGTGACATTTCACATCGTAAATATATTGTACCAAATTAAAATAGCTGAATGCGCGCTGAATGTGACAAAAATATCTGACAACACATTAGACTGATACACATTTTAGGCAATTTCAAAATTTAATTTATTCCTGTTTCAAAATTGCAACGGCTAAAAATAGTTCCAAGGGAGTTAATTTATATATTATACTATTATATTGTACACTTGAACACGGATGGCCGAGTGGTGTAGATACTCGGCTGTCAACCTGAAAGTCCTGGGTTCGATCCTCGGTGAGGCCCATGGAATTTTTCCAGGTGAATTTTGGTGCAAAGTCGTCCCACAAGCCCACCCAGCTTTAAAATGGGTACCTGACTTAAGTTGGGGAAGTAAAGGCGACTGGGCGTTGTGCTGACCACACAATCCCTTCATATGCCGAGGTTACGGAAACAGATGGATTCTACACTTCATCTGCCCCATTTGGCCCGTTAGGGCCGAGAAGGGAAACTTTACTTTTACTTTTTTTTTAAACTCATATAAAATACGCCATACTAATATTTTAGACAAGTAAGACAACACAAATGTATTTCACATATCGGAGAATATTTGCCTTTTATAAATGTTTTAAATTAGCGCCAACATACTATTTTATCTATCTAACTAAACAAAGAGGTCATTTTCCAAAAGAATGACATCGTTGATGCCGAAAAAATCAGGGGTGGAGAGCCGGTGTAGGTATCGGTGTCGGCAGTTTTTCCCCGGTGTCGGTGTCGGTTTTGGCGTTTGTACATTGTCCGGAGTCGCGTTCGGTGTCAGTATGTGTACTTTGTCCGGAGTCGGTGGCGCCCTATATCTAAGCAACCATAAGTACTAGACCCATGATGTATATATCATTTTGTAGGTCTAGGCCTGCCAAGAAAACACTTTGGTCCATTTCGCGATCTGACCTTTGAGGGCCGAAAAAGGGGGCGTATTAAGTACCGTTTTTTACTATATAAGCTAAATTAATAAAGGAGCACCCTATATCTCAGCAACCATAAGTCCTAGACCCATGATGTATATATCATTTTGTAGGTCTTGGCCTGCCAGGTGTACATCAAAAGTCCATTTCGTGATCTGACCTCTGAGGGCCGAAAAAGGTGGCGTTTTAAGTACCGTTTTTGCTTATATTTTAAATATAAATAATAAAAGCTAATCAAAGGGGCTTAATCATTATTTATTTTTGTAATAGTTATTCAACATGATTACTTCCCTCTCTATTTTACTGCGTACACGAAAATGCTCTAAAATGTCCTTTTTTCGAAACGGAAAAGACTTAAATTGCTTCATCATCTGGCACAACGAGGCGGTAATCAGCCTGAAAAGTGGCATAGTTTTGCGTTAATTTGTCAATGAAGTAATAGTTGAGTTCTGGTTTGCTCGTTGTCTCTTGAATAAGAAAATTCATGACATGTTTCAGAAAGACGTCGAGTACCGGGTACATGATGCTGACAGCCAATATATTGTGGCTCCTGAAAACCCTTGCTCAAGACATCATCCTGTATGAGCTTTACAATCCCGTGCAAACGACCAGTATTTACTGCGGTCGTATCGCATATTATCACGCAAATATTTTCCCAAGCATCACATTAGCTGATGTAGTTCCTTGTGAATGGCCGCGGCAGAACCACTCTCACATTTAAGAATACCGAGTTTGATTTCGGTTGTCATATTTTTCAGCAGAAAAACTTGATACTCTTCCCCTAGCACTCTTTTACCATCAAACTGGAGACAATAGGGATCTTTGCTTTGAAGTTTTTGAAAAATTTTGGTTTTCATTTTCCATCCGTCAGAGATTACTCATTTCCAAACACCCACCTGACTTGGAACCGGCACATCATAACCCTGTTTAGCGATGGTTGCAAGAAGATCACATGCTTTATGTGTAGAAATGTTGTTTTTCAGTACTAGAAACCTCACTTTTGTAGTGCTTGCTCTTTATTATTTCGGTTTGCATTCAGAAGATGACGTGGAAGAATAGGTTGTCGAGTCGGGTGAAGAAGCAGAGGTTTCAGAATCCGAAGATTTTGAGACAGTTGTATGTGTTTGTGTAGGTTGTGAGACAGTTGTATGTGTTTGTGTAAGTTGCGATTGAGAAAAGCTGGCTTGAGATTGAGTTTTGGATAGTCGGATTCGTTTTCTTGGGTGGATTGATTCTAAAGGGGCTTGTTTGGCCATTGATTAACCAATCTTTCCTCCACTCTTAACTTGCCTCTGGTAGAGCTCTTAATCCTCCTTGCTTTTCCATTCTCCATTAACGTTGTTGACATCAAATAACTGAGAAAGTGTTGTAGTAAATTTATCAGACGGTTTCTTTTTGTTTTTGTCATATAAATCAGACAGACAATTGAGTTTATTTCTGATTAGTGCGCTGGATAATAGTGGAAAGTCTAGAATTTCCCTCAAGAGCAATTCTATATCCGTAATCATAATTTTGATTCGATCCAGTCGCCATTTATGGCTATTGAACAGAAAAGTGAAGTTTCCAAGAATTTAGCGTTTTGTTGGCATCCGTGTGAGATTGATTAGCTTTTCAACAGATGGAATGCTCGGATCTTAGAAGATGAGGGTAGGTGCCCTGTTTATAAACAAATGGAAACAACTGACCGGAATGAGCTTAAAAGCAATCTAGTAAGCCATGTAAAAATTCAGTATTAAATTGAAACCGATAGTCAAACTGCGCGATATGTGAAAAAAAAAGGTGGGGGAACTTTTTTCAATTTAAAAAAAAAATTAATATTGCTACTGTCTTCTACATACAATTGTTCCACGAATGTAAGGGGTTTCAGTTTCGTTACGAAAACATCAACAACTGATCTGTTTCAAATGTTCCTACAATAAAAAATCAAAGGTAACTCGACACTAACACCCCCCACAGCATAAATTCTCTCAGCCTGACTGTAAATTTACAAATCTACGTTACAACAGCACTACATGAAAGCCCAGTCCGTAGCTAGCTATTTAGGCGCCATGTGCGAGTTTTTGGCGCCCCCAGCCCCCCACCATCGTTCTGAAAAGTGTGAAACCTATTACAATATATATCATTTTTCCCTACATATTTCAGGAATATTTCAAGTGTAAAATAATGATTCCTTTCTCTATTAACTGTATGTAGTGTCTTCATTCGTCTTTCTCTTTTCTCTAAAAATAGGTCTGGAAAATCCATCTTTTATCTTTGTCTGTAGCCCTTGTCATGATTTTATTTCAGCATTCTGCATACTCTGAATGGCCACTTATAAACTTCTAGTGTTGTTGGAATGTCCGTACTTTGCAGTGACTTTCTTAGTCAATCGTTGACAATAATCTTGACAGCAAAATCCTACATATAAATGAGAAACTAATTAAAGGTAGCAAATGGGACGCTCCAGATTTAGTATAAAAATAACATCCCGCATACTATGGCATATCTTGAAGTAGAAATCATGTTACTTCAATTTACACACTGCAGCTACTCTTAATGTCTATATCTAGTGTTTTTGTGATCTTTTAATGTTACATGTAGAACTGATAACTTTTTTTTCGTAGTAATGGACATGCTGTAAAATCACATATCACAGATGTAGATTTATAACTACTGAAGAACCACAGTAGGTTCTTAAATTTGATTGAAAAGCTAGACCATGAGCAGATCAATGGAGTGTTTATAATACATTATCTGACCTAATATAAATTTAAATGTTATCAATGTAAATGAACGAAGGGAATGTACTGCGGATTGAATCAAAATGTTTAACAGGTCGTAGATTGCAAATGTCTGGTTTATAAGATGAACATTGTTTTCAAGATTACTATGTCGGCGACCTGACTAGTTCGGCAGCCTGTGCATAATTATTAAAATAAACACATTTAATGACCCAATTCGGTCATTTTGTTTATTTAATTTTGTTATTTAGTAATTACATTTCAAATGGGACCCAAAAAAAGCTGTTTCACACAGCAACTTAATTTTACCTTCTTTAAGTTATTTTATAAACATCTATAAAATTAGGTATATTCATGTTGGTTTGGCAAAAAAAAAAATGCCGACAAACTTGCTTTTAAAGAGCAGCATAGTACAATACACAGGCAATTTTTAATTCGTTCAAGCAAAATAAAAGTTACCGGTACCACAGAAGTGGTGTGTGTATTAGAGGGTGCCTAGGCTGCCGGCTAGTTTGTTTATTCTGTAAAGCGGCAATTTCAAGATTATGAATAGGAAAGACTAGTCGTCCCGTGTGGTAGCATACGCCGCCCTATCAATCAATATAATTACAGCAATAATTTTTTTTTTTAAATAAGCAATCTAACAAAATAACAGGTTGACATATTCGGAAAAAATACATACTATGCAAAGTTGAACTTTGACCTATCATTTGCAGACTTTATGGTCACTACCTGGTACCTTCCTACAACTTGTTTTTTATTTTATTGTTTACAGATTTTTAGTTAATTCTTTGGATGCCTTGATTGTCGATGAGCTGCCAGACTTGATTTTCTCTTTATTGGTTAGATATATTTTAATGCCTTTTTTTAAGATCAGGATTTTTTTTCATTCAGATTCTAACAAACATATTTCCGGGGGTGGGTGTTTTAATCTGCATTGCTTTTTATTTTTGGTTCACTTTGTGTCTGCCTCAATCCACACTATAGTGCTATTTTGATGTAACATTTTTTTTTCATTCAGGCCATGCCAGTAGTAAAGTTTCCCTTCTTGGCCCTAACAGGCCAAATGGTGCAGATGAAGTATAGAATCCATCTGTTTCCATAACCTCGGCATATGAAGGGATTGTGTGGTTAGCACAACGCCCAACCGCCTTTACTTCCCCAACTTAAGTCAGGTACCCATTTTAAAGCTGGGTGGGCTTGTGGGACGACTTTGCACCAAATTTCACCTGGAAAAATTCCATGGGCCTCACCGAGGATCGAACACAGGACTCTCAGGTTGACAGTCGAGTATCTACACAACTCGACCATCCGTCCCACAACACAGCTCAACACAGCTTAAAATTCTTTTAATATAACTTCATCCTACACTATTCAGTACAGATAGATGTTAGTTAATATTTTTTGTAATGCGTACATATTCGGAAACAGTTAACATTTGTTTGTAATGCGCCATACATATTTATAATTTACTTAATCGGGATTTTCCCCTAAACAGCAGCACAAAGATATCAAAACAAAAGATCTAATATTTTATTGTCTACTCTTCAGCGTTGAATGTGTTCTCTTGACCCACTTTTTATCCTAATGTTAGCGCCGGGCCCAGCCACAACATTTTCACATCTTATCTATATTTATACACTATTTTTTTTAATTCTAAAATTGGAAATTAGTTCAATATTACTTTATTCTTCACATATAATTGTATTATTAAAAAAAGTAAAGTTCCCTTAACCCTAGCGGGCCATCGGGGCAGATGAAGTGTAGAATTCATCTGTTTCTATAACCTCGGTTTATGAAGGGATTGTGTGGTTAGCACAACGCCCAGCCGCCTTTACTTCCCCAACTTAAAGTTAGGTACCCATTTAAAGCTGGGTGGACTTGTGGGACGACTTTGCACCAAATTTCACCTGGAAAAATTTCAAGGGCCTCACTGAGGATCGAACCCATGACTCTCAGGATGGCAGTCGAGTATCTACACCACTCGGCCATCCGTCCCACAATTATATTATTAAATGTGTTTTTTATTAAAAAAAAATAAAATAGAAAAAAAAAACACATTTAATTGTATTATTATATGTGTTTTTATTTTTTTCTATTTTTTTTTTTACAATAATCAGTTGACAGATTCTATTTTAAGTACAACATTCCCTCATTTTCCGCGGTTAAACGGTTACAGAATTTACCGCGACTGTGGATAAATGAGAAATTAAAATAATCTGGTTTTATTAAAGAAATCAGAAAACAACGCGAGTTGTCTAACGTTGTTGAACGCGTCTTGCTTTCTGTGACGTATTATTTGGGAATTCTCGCAGGCCGTTGCCTCGCAAGGTTTGGCGAAGAAGAGAATTATATATATAGAAGATATAGATAGGAAAACGTTGCAACTGTACCGGTATATCAAACGTGTATCAAACTTATATATTTGCATATGTGCATGAATATTACCGGTTGATTTGATTATACATGTAGGATGTTGATATACTGTCAATATTTCTTTTACGTTGTAAACAACTGATTAGAAACTGGCAATAGTACCAGTAAGGTACTGAAAAAAAAGATCAATCACGTAACTATATCAGTTCTACTTAAGAAACCTTAAAGAGTCAAATGATCGAGGTAATTATGTTCAGTCAATTTAAAATACATTTTAAAACACTTCCTGCGATAGGCTTAGAATTATCTAGCAAAATTATTATATGATTCTCGCAATTAAAAATGGGATGGGTGGGTGAAAAATAAGTTTTCAAGGGCGCCCAAAAATGTATTATGCTGACCATGCCCAAATGTATGTATATTTTTATTCATCACCAGGTATTGCATTCATTAAATGCTTATTGAAACATTTTTCCACTTTTGATTATAAGTATACATTAATAAAGAGCCAGTAAACAAAAGTAAATATATATTGATACTTTTAAACAAATATACTTCACTATAGCGCAATTTAATTAAACGTGCATAAGTATATTGTTTATTGAAAGTATATATTAAATATTTAAAAATCTGTAGCAAAAATAAAAAGACTATAAATATATAACTAAACGTGCATCTTTATAATATATAGTATGAGGTTTAAGCAAGGAAAATTAATACACATTTATTTCCCTTCCCCCCTACCGGTGTCGGTGCCTACTAGCAAATACTGGCAAATATTTTTGCCAACACCCCAACCCTGGAAAAAATTTTCTCATCTCTTCCACTATTTCGAGAACTGTCAAACTTTTTCAGACCCCCCTCCCTTTCCCCCTCCTCAAAGGTACTTGGAGAAATTACTGAACGAGTCCTTAGATAATATTTGAGGGTTGGAGATGGGTTCCAGTTTTTGTTATTACTCGTCATATATATATAGATAATGAGCCTAGTTGATTCTGGTATTAGTCAAATTAGATTTACTATAAGCGGGCGGACTTTGAAGTCTATTATTTAACATTATATTTGGGATAGGGGACACACAAACACACTCACAAACACACACACACACATACACACAAATACACACACACACTCACACACACACACACACACACATATATATATATATATATATATATACATATACATATATATATATTAGGGCTGCTGATTAAACTGCGTTAATTTGCGATTAACGCGTCAAAAAAAATTTGCGATTAAAATTTTTAACGCAACACCTAAATGCGTTAATTTGACCAAAATGCTGAAAGTTCACCAAATCGATAAATAACGGAATTTCACGCAACAATTTGAAGTTAAAGTCCGTTCACTTATTAAGTAGATCTACCACCCCCACCCTGTCATAATTTCCACACACCCTCACCCCTAGGTACGTCGACAAAAGCCCCAATTGTAATATAAAATGAAGATGTTTTGTTATTTAGCCCTTCGACAAGTGAACCTCCTGCTCCCTTCCCGGTCGATATAACAAGAAAAAAAGTTTCATTCACTAGTTTACATTATATACTGTAGTGTATTGGTAGAGGTACTGTAGTGTATTGGTGGAGGTACTGTAGTGTATTGGTGGAGGTACTGTAGTGTACTAGTGGAGGTAAAAGAACGACAAGTGTTTGGTGAACTCTGTTATAATTAGGTCAAAATAACGAGATGTTAGAAATTTAATATCACCATTTTTTTGCGCCCAATTTTTTATCGCATTTGAAAATACAGCGTCTTGCATCAGCTGCACTAACAGTTTCATGACACTTGAAATCAATGTCAAAACATGGTCTAGATTAAATGCTCTATTGTCCCCGTTTTGTCTGTCCATCTGTCCGTGTACACCCTAGATCTCAACAACCATAAGTCCTAGACCCATGATGTATATATCATTTTGTAGGTCTTGGCCTGCCAAGAAATGACTTTTTTTCATTTCGCGATCTGACCTCTGAGGGCCGTAAAAGGGGGCTTAGTACCGTTTTTTACTATATAAGCTATATTAATAAAGGAGCGCCCATTCTCAGCAACTATAAGTCCTAGACCCATGATGTATATATCATTTTGTAGGTCTTGGCCTGCCATGTGTACATCAAAAGTTCATTTCGCGATAGGACCTCTGAGGGCCGGGCTTCAGGGCTCCTAAGGGGCTTATATACACCTTGTACTTTCAATAACCCGTTCATTTGGTGCGAAATACTGCAGCACGTAGTTTCACCAAAATTTATTAAGAAACTCATCAAATGAAATAGTAAGCTTGTGTTCTGAGTTTAATTGAAAGTATCAGAGCTATGTAACAATTGACGGAGTTTTCGGACGATTAAATGACTATAATTTCGAATGTTTTCAATTATGAGTCCTATTTTAGTAACCACAAACCACTTGTAGTTAGATTTAAGGGAAAATAATTTTGTTTTCAAATATAAGAAAACGTCTTTTTAATATCTTTTTTCAGATATATGCATTACACAATTGAATTTATAAACATTTACAAAATTTACAAATATTTACTGAAAGATAGCATACGTACTGATACATAATACGAAAATGCTCTAACACGTCCTGTGTCCAGAATGGAACAGGCTTAATTGCTTGTTTTAAACTTGTGGGGGCCAAAAATTATCATAAACGGCCAAATTTGGCCCGCGGGCCAGTATTTTAGCATCACTGGTCTAGACCAGTGCTTCTCAAAGTGGTGGGCCGCGGACTGTCTGGAGTGGGGCCGTGGAATTTCGAAAAAATATAAATTTAAGCAATTTAAACCAAAAAAAAAATGGGGGGGGGCGCGACATATTTATTGGCGTTCCAAGGGGGCCGTGACTTCAAAAAGTTTGAGACGCACTGGTCTAGACTATGCTATGCAAACATCAGTACACGAGACAGTGTATGTATTTTTCAGAATTATTGTGATACTGAGCTAAATTTAATATTGTATATTAATTAACGTTCTGAAACTAGCGGTGTCGATATAATGGAAAGAAAGGCATATTTTCGTTTGCGCTTTGTATATAGCAATAAAAACATCAATAGAATTTTCTCTAAGAGTTAGACCGGAAAACATTCTGATACAACTGTTGCTATAACCAAAATGAAACGAAAGAAAGAATTTTTAATGTTGACACACGAAAGTACAACGGAAGATCAAAAATGAAAGCCGACCTATGAAAATTTTGCTTTGAACGTTTGAAACGGTAACATTAAAGAGTGTCATTTTACAAGATACTTTTTTTTATTAATTTTACTTACAGACAGATAAAAAAAATAAAAATTTCTTTTCTGTTGTTCGCTAAAACATTGAACAAATAGTTTATAGTATGAAAGTAAATGAATGAAAGAATATAAGAGTAACGTTTATAGACATTTCTTCAAAAGAAGATCAAAAGTAAATTTGTCCTTCAACTCGGTGACTGTGGTTGTCATTTCTGACGCGAGCTCCTAGTTTGAAACAATGGAACCGGTGTCAACATGTTTTTGGGACATCTTTAAGTGGAGAGAGATGTGTGTTAAAAATGTGACTTGGTGAGGAAAGGGGGGGGGGGATAAAGAAAAAAAAACGCGTTAATAATAAGTGAGCGACAACTTTCTGGCTATACTATTATTTTATGAAAGAAAAGTTGAGATATAAATGACGTGTGTATTTTTTTTTTGGAATGGGAAATGGATGGTAGGGTAAACAGGCTTACGTGTGGGCGAAGTGAAGTAAAATATGACAGGGAGGGAGGGAAGAGAGGTTGACATACGTCATTAGTTCAGAAAGTGTGGTACGAAAAAAAGGTTAGACATTGTTGTGAAATAAAAAGAAAACAATTCGCATCATTGACGTGATTGATACATGTCCATAAACTGGTCTCAATAACTAATTCAATAGACATATATGCTAATGCTTAATAAATATGTTATAATTCATTAAACTTCTTTCGTAAATTAAAACGACTTGTTTATTATGCCAATGTTATGCTTTGATATTATGACATATTAGTTTGAATACAAACAATTTTATTATATTGTGTCGATTAAAATGTGCGTTAATTTGCGATTAAAATTTTTAATCATGCGTTAATTTCGATCAATTTTTTTAATCGAACAGCAGCTCTAATATATATATATATATATATATATATATATATATATATATATATATATATATATATATCGTATTTGTATTTTTGAATAAAATCTATATTACTTTATGGGGGGGGGTAGCGAGTATGCTACATTTTTAATGTTGACAAAAGGTAAACTGCTTAAAATATGTTTTCATTTTAAAATATCGGCACAACAGACGTCTGTTAGATATATGCAGGATCAGTTACATTGCAGTGATTTGTAATAATTAGACAAGTTGATAGTATAAAAAAGTAAGATATTACGTCACTGTACAGTTGAAACTTCAAGGTGCAAAACCTGGTCAATTATCTTTTAAAATCGCCTTAAAAATAACAATTTTACTTTTGTTTTCGCGCGTTTATGTTGTTTTGCTCTTTTATAAGAATTATGGGACTTTACTTATAATAACTAATAGTAGCTTTACAAAATTAAGAATTGGACAATACATTTACAAACTATTGATGACATCATGGACAAATAAAATGAATTGCGATAAGAATGGATCAAGGAAATATAATTGTTTTGTCAGTTGATGGAACAGGCCGGGACTGTGTGCGCTGAGGGCTGAATAACGGTATGGTATGTATGAGCAGGGGAGAGCATGAGTGTGTAACTGGGGACTGAGTTGTATTCTCTGTGGGTGTCTGTGTGCGTGTAGCTGGACAGTGAAGAACTGTTAGGCGATGACCCTTGTAAGGTGAGGTCGTTCGAGGATAGTGTGATTAGTACATAGTATTCAAGTGGTCGATTAAAGATTTTGTATTGCATCAAAGTTGGAGTTAGTGTTTGTGTGTCACTTAAGGTGTTGCTGTTTTATTAATAATAATCCCTGGATAAGGTGATTGTGACATCTGGGGGCTCATCTAAATTGTGCTGTGTCTGAAGGTCGTACAGGTACGTCACACGTGTACTTTTGTTATCATCATGGATCCCAACTCTCAAGATGACTTGTTTGAATTATACTTCAAAAAGGGGTCTCATTAGGATTACAAGGTGAAAGTTGATTGGTTTTATGGAGAATGCAATGGCGCGAGACGAAAGATCGAAGGAGCGAGAGAGGCAGGAGAAAGAAAGAGAGGCTCAATTATGAATGATGGAAATTGAACTGGAAAAGGAAAGATTGCAAGTAGGTAGAGAAGATATCAAGAGCGAACAGAGGACGAAATATGCAGACACGTGGAGGCTGAAACTGCAGAATTTCAAAGAACAGGTAGACCTGATAGGTGCCTTCCTGCAACGATTCAGAATTCACGCCGAAAGCGCAGGTTCAAAGAAAGAATGTGGCCAATTCCTGTATTACTTACCCTCAGGAAAAGACCTTCAAACCTGCATGTCTTCACCATGTCTAACTTGGAAGACTATGATAATATGTGCGAAGTCTTGCTTACCAGGTTCGGATTGATGGAAGAAGGCTATCGCAGGAAGTTCCATGAAGCCACACCTCAGTCAGGGGACACTTTCCACCAGTAAATGGACCAAGTCCAATTGTATTTTGACAGGTGGGTACATCTTGGGCCGAGTTAACTTATACAGCCCTTCGAGATCGTGTTCTACGAGACAAAATGTATCAGTTATGTGATCCTGTGCTGGTGGCGTTTCTCAAAGAACATAACCCGACCAGCTTGGCAGTGGCCGTACCAGAGAGGAACATGGGAATTGAAAGTGCTGTTGAATTATCTTTTACTGCAAGAACGGCAGGGGATATGTACAGGAATAGAGTGACAACCAGTGGCAGAGAGACCGTTATCTGTTTTAAATGTGGGAAGGCCGGTCACATAAGAGCCAGCTGTAACCTGGAACAAAAGGGTCCTAAATGCAGTTATTGCCACAGGTGGGGGAATAGCGCACGGCAGTGTAGGACTTCCAGGCGAGCCGCAGTGTGCATGGAGGTGAGTGCTGGAGGTAGACACGATGGGGTAGAGGAATATCCATCGAGTCAGAACTTTACACAGGACCGCCACATGGACTATGCCGGGTTTAATGAAATGTAGTCTGAGGGAATTAGAGTTTTATCCTGGACTGGTCGGCAACCAGAAGGTTAATGTTCTACGGGACTGCACCACGGCAGGCGTAAGACGTCTCTTTGTGTACCGCTTGCAACTAATTTTGGTGGGAACATTGAAACTTACCCAACTACCGTCATACAAGTTACGACACCGTTATTCTCGGGAGAATTAGAGACCTGTGTGTTGGAGAATGCATCCGCTGATTTGATAATAGGGAATATATGGGTTGTGCAATAACCCACTTTAGCTGGTAACAACATCCCATTATTGATAGCCAGGTGGGTGCAGCGGTGACCCGAGCTCAAGGGAAACGAGAAGAGGAAAGTACAGTAGAAAACAACCAAGACATTGGAAGGACAGAAACCGACAGCTTTGAGACGAAATGAGATGAGTCGAAGGTAATGGGTAAAGATGCGGAGAACCTAAAGACGATTAGCATCCCGGAGATATGGGAAACAGGAAGCAAACTACTCAAGAAACAGCAAGAGGACCCATCACCAAGGCCTTTGTTTTCGGCCCTCCACCAAGTGGTGAACCAAAGACATAAATCCAGCTACGAACTACGATAGGGATTATTATTTCGTAGTTTCCAAGGGAAAACAAAGAGGTATACGCAGCTGGTCGTCACTAGTGAGTACCGATCTCTGGTGCTAACAACAGCACACGACTCCCCTCTAGCAGGACATGTGGGGTGTCGAGAACCAAGCAGATTGCTACAACACTTTTTCTGGCCACATGTCAACAAAACATTAAAACGTATTGTCGATCATGCACTGTGTGCTGTTCCAAGGATCCTATAGACAGGTATACCACTGCCCCGTTACAGGTAACAGCGACCACAAACTGACCATTTCAGAAAATAGCTGTTGATATTGTGAGCCCAATCCATCCAATCAGATATATATTAACTGTTGTGGACTTGTGCACTCGTTGGCCTGAGGCAATCCCTCTAAAGACAATCACTGCCGAAGACGTCGCAGAATCACTGTTGGAAGTCTTCACTCGTGTAGGGTTCCCAGATGTAATACTATGAGATAGGGGCACGCAGTTCACGGCAGAACTTACCAGGCAATATATTCGTTTGTTGGGTATAAGACAAATATTCACTAGCCCGTACCACCCACAGAGCAACGGAGTGTGTGAGAGGTGGAACGGGACCCTGAAAAGGATGTTGCGCAAGGTGATTGTGGAGAGTCCCAGAAATTTGGATAAACTACTACCAGCTGTACTCTTTGCATATCGTGAGGTAGCCAATGATATCACAGGGTTCTCGCCATTTGAACTAATATATGGAGCCAATCCAAAACGGCCCATGGGGATACTAAAGGACCTTATAGTCAAACCCCAATTAAATGAGGAAACCAGAACCTCTTATGAGATTGTAGTACAACTACGTGATAAGGTTGTTACCGCATGTGAATGGGCTAGGCAAGCCACGGAAACTGCCAATAAGCGGTATAGGACCATAGCCAACAAAAGCAGTACAATGCGGACACTGGACCCCAAAGATCAAGTCTTTGTGCTACTACCAAATCGGGACGACAAACTTAAGATATCGTGGAAGGGCCCTTATACAGTTGTCAGAAGAGTGACAGATGTAGACTATCTAATAGAGGTGGCGGGTCGGCAGAAAGTATATCACGTCAACATGCTTCGAAAATGTATAGAGAGGCCGCCACAGCTAGCTTTCGACCCCAAGGATCTGGTACATGCACACTCCGCACTGCCAACTGAACACGAGGATACCAGCTAGGATCTGGGGACAGTGGGTATCAGGGCTATACCATCGGTACAACAGACTGAAACACTTGCGCATGTAGCTATATCATGAGACTTAAATGCTAAGGAGAGAGAATAACTAAAAGTAATACTGGAAAGGTTTAGTAGTACATTAACGGATGTTCCCAGGCGAACTTAGATCATTGAACATGATATAGTGATTGACGATAACAATCAAATAGGACTTAAACCATACAAAATTCCTTTGGCCTACTACAGTGAGGTAGAGAGAGAAATTAGAAATATGGTTAACCTTGGCTTACATCATGAGTAATGGGATGCTCATCTGCACCTATTGAGCTCGGTACTAGAAACACTAATCATAAATGGGCTAACGGTCAGACCAACTAAAATGGAGTTGGGATACACCGAATTACCCTTCGTTGGATATGTGGTGGGCCAGGGTTCCCTGAAGTCCAGCAAGACCAGTGTTAACAACATTCTCAAAAACTCAACCCCAACAACCAAGAAACAAGTGAGAAGTCTACTAGGTCTTTGTAACTTCTATCGTAGATTCATCGCGGAATATGTAGGAATAATTCAGCCCTTGGCAGACCTTACTAAGTAGGGCAAACCTGAGAAGATATGCTGGACAGAAGGGTGTCAGCAGACCCTGGAGGAAATGAAGGATTGTTTTCAAGGGCACCCATTCTGCAGCTCCCTCACATGAGACAAAGATTCATTTTGACCACGGATGCCTCTGCAAGGGTTGCGGAGGCTGCTTAATGCAGGAAGTGAACGGTGCTGTACACTAGTGTACACCCTGTTATGTACGTCAGCAGAAAACTGAATCCTGCAGAGAAAAGGTACTCAACGACCGAAAAGGAGTGCCTTGCGGTGGTTTGGTCCATGACCGAATTCGCCAGATTCTTGCTAGGGAATCCCTTTATTTTAAGAACTGACCACGCCCCATTGAATTTTGTCAACAGCCGGAAGTCAGTCAACGCCAGTGTATCGAGGTGGGCGCTCCTATTACAAGACTATTATTTTGACATTGAGGTGGTACCGGGCAGTCAAAATGTCGTGGCTGACACACTATCCAGGTTACCTGAGGTCGAGAATGCAGAAGTAGAACATCGTTTAAGGCACTTAATTATTGAATGAGTTAGACGAAACTATCTTTATGTTATTTGAATTTATTGTAATTTTTCGTCACAATATATTCGATGTCATTTTATCATAATTGGTCATTTTGTTAGTAATGAATATTACTAATTGTGACATTGGGCTGGATAGGTTACATTTTAAGTTATTTGTTTATTGAGGTGAAAGATGTCCCAGAACTATTATTTTGATTATCTTGACATTTTGTTAATAATTACACTCATTATATTACATTTTTGTTGTTGACATTGTGTATGGGAGGTTATTAGGCTATTTTCACTGTGTTACTGTTGTGATGGTGGTTTGTTGGGTTTCGCAGCCACATCAAGATTGGGTAATGGAGTTATTTTTCTTGATGATGTTATTGATTGTATTTGGTAATCCTAATTGTAAATACGCTGTGTCGTTAAAAAAAACATTTATCATTGTTTCTGTAAAGTTGGAGGGTATGTCACAGAGTGACTGTGTGCGCTGATTGTTTGAATAACGGTATGGTATGTATGAGCAGGGGAGAACATGAGTGTGTAACTGGAGACTGAGTTGTATTCTCTGTGGGTGTCTGTGTGTGTGTAGAACAGTGAAGAACAGTTAGGCGATGACCTGTACGGTGAGGTCGATCGAGGAAAGTGTGATTAGTACATAGTATCCAAGTGGTCGATTAAAGATTTCGTATTGCATAAAAGTTTGAGTTAGTGTTTGTGTGTCACTTAAGGTTTTGCTGTGTTATTACTAATAATCTTGGATAAGGTGATTGTGATAGATGTTATTCTGTGTTGTGTCCTAATTAAACTTGAACGTCTGGTTACCGCGCTCAGCATTAAGTCCATTTTTTTTATAATTAAGATACCTAGTTGTTCTTTTGTTTAATTCTTTTAGAGAATCCGAAAATTAGCACAGCCGGCAGCTAACTGGGGTCCTTCACAAGCAGCCGATAAAGAGAACTACTACAACTCTATGAATGATGCAGAGTTTGAACGATATGAAGCATCATTGTTGAATATAGATTTAGGGAGATATGCTCAAATGAAAAAGCAAACCAACATAAATGTTAGCTCAAGCCCATTAAACACTAATCCAAGTCCAGTAAAAAGAACATTAGAGATGAATTCATCCATCACCATGTGACATGTTGTTTCATACAGAAAATGTAAAACTTCAGAATCTCTAGTAAAAAAAAAACTACATATTTATTTTCGACTAGCAAAAGACAATTTATTTTGTTCGGAATGTATTAAAACACAGCACATTGTACTGCCTGAATAAGAAGTTCTAAATAAAACGGTTGATTTATTTTACTATAAGTAGATATATTTTGGCTTTCTTGTTATTGAGTCTGACATCAACAGATATTTTAAATAATTTACTTTTTTATTATTCAATCCAACATTTTAATTATTTTGATGGTTATTTTAAAATTATGCATGATTCTAACCAAGGGTTTAGATTAGCTAACATGAAAATATTTATAGGCATAAGGCAATAGATGATATAATCAGACTTGTAAGTATCGAAGTATCGGTATCGGTCAATATAGTAACTGTGATACTTTTTTTAAGTATTGGTTGCTGTATCGCCGATACATTTTAAATGAGAAAATTTCGATACTCGATACCAATACTTTTCTATTGCCACTAATAGCTATTAGCAGAAAAACAATAGCAATTTTAATACCTTGTTTTAAGAGTATTTTACATGAATTCAATTACTACTAGTAATTATTAGGGAGCGACCGATATGCCTTTTTACCGATAGTCCGATACCGATATTTTCCCCCAGCATTTTTGCCGATACCGTTATTTTCTTTTAGGGGCTGTCCATTATTTATGTCAACATATTTTTGGCGATTTTTACCTCCCCCCTCCCACTTGTCAACAACTTGTCAAACTTCCAGAGACCCCCCCTATAAAATTACGTCAACATTTGATTACCCCCCCCCCCCCAAAAAAAAAGGTGGCTTCCAAAATGTTTATGTGGCAAAATTAGTAGAAATATAGTTAGTTTAATTAAAATACTGAATGTTAAGCGAGTGTGTAACACAGAACTATAAACGCTACTTAATTTTCCTATTTATTAAGTAATTATATTAAATTTAAAAAAGTAACATTGTTGACGTCAACTTTTCTTGACGTCCCCCTCCCCCTTGTCAACAATTGTCAAAAAATTTTTGACCCCCCCCCCTCCCCCCTATTTTGTTGACGTAATTAATGGACAGCCCATTAAGCAACAACAATGCCAAACACGTGTTTTTCTCGTGCTGTATGACGTATGTCAACCTATGTTCACATATTTTGTAACACTTCGCCCACGCGTGTCTTGTTTACCCCCCCCCCCCCCCCCCAACTTCCGATCCCAAAAAAAAAAAATACACACAGATGTTCACTATTTGTATCATTCAAGGACATACATTAGAATTAAGAAATGCCAATCCTATTGTTTCAATGTCATATCTCTGATGCAATTTTCGCACACGTGACAATTTCTGTGTACGGGTTGTTTTTTTTCCTTTTTTTAAAATCTTGTTTGATCTGGTTATAGAATTGGGTTATTTACTGATTTTTTTTTCTGCAACTCTGTTTTGAAAAAAAAACAATGTATCGGCAGCCAAAAAACGGCCGGTCCGATAGTTAACTCATAGTGCCAATATCGGTTCGACTATCGGTCGCTCCCTACAACAATCGGCCGATCCGATATTAACCGATAGTGCCAATATCGGTCCGATACCGATACCGATCCGATTACACTGGTAAACAGTGAATTCATTGCCAGTGATATTTGAATCATTTTATACAAAGTCAACTATGCTGATTTAGAATATGTAAGTGCTTTTGCTAGATTGGCTCTATTTTTCGAGATAATTAAAATTAACGAAATAATGTATGCACCGTGTTTGAAAATTGTCAAGAATTGCATGAAGTAAAATAGTATACTAACAAATAGTAGTGAAACTGTTAATGGTCATGCAGAAATTTGTTCAAAAATATGTGTAATAGTGTTATAGTAGGTACCACAAACTGGCTCAAAATCGTGGTTTTGCGTCACTGTAGTCAATATTTGGATAGTTTTAACTTAATGATTTTTCTACGTAAAACTGATCAAATCTCAAAATCAATTATACCATTTTTTTAAAGTATTTTGTAAGCCCTACAATAATAAGTAATTTTTATTTACGTTGATTCAAAACAAAAGGTTGAATCTTTTAAATGTAAACCATCACCAAAGTAACTTTTTACCGGCCGACGCGCGATCTAATTTGACTATCCTATTTTCAATCTCCGTGCGCTTCTGGACCATTCGTCCTACAGTAATGTCAAATATATCAACGTGTGTGAAAATGAAAGCCCTTTACAATCATACTAAACATTTAATTAAATTATTTTTAACAATATTTTAATATTAAAAAATTATAATAAAAAGTAAATTGTTATGTGATTTTATAATTTTGTAGATTTTTCTTTAGTATCATTAGAAAGCCCGTCCATTTTGCTTCTAAAATACGATAATAAAACTTAATTTGTAAGCATGGCCCAAACGCGCAGAGCGCTAAAAAATAGCATATAACACACATTTTTCACCCATTCTTGCACGACCGTGAAAATGGCCGACAATCAAGTTAGCAACGCTACACCAGTCACAATGAATTGAACTTTATTGGGACTTAAACACCTAGTTGGTAAGTAAAAACGATAAAAACTTGTAGATAAATAGTTACATTATTTGTTCCTTACTCTTTTAGCTTTATATTTCTTTGGAAATGTTTATTGTTGTAGTTATAATAACTTTAATATGATAAACCTCGAGGCTATTTTGATGCTTTTGTAAATTGAACGCTACCCCTCATGTTTGCCGACACTTCTATTTTTTTCTGGCTATTTTTTTAAAGAGATAATAATATTTTCTAAGAGATAACATGTTCGAAATTGACTAGTATATATTTCTATAGTTGTTAGATAGTTTTATTGTCTCAAATTTAAACAAATATAACACGTCACGTGGTCGATAATTGGTTGTCAATGTAAACATATAGTAGATTGTAGGCCGACCGAATGAACATAACTATTATTGAATGGATATTTTTTCAATTATTGTCGTTATATAACTGTTATGTTTAGTCTATGCTTAAATTCACTATTATTTAAGTCAGAAACATTTTTAAATGTCATAATTATCTTTATCAGACGGTGTACAACTCAATACTTTATAGAAGGTTTCTGTGCTAGTTGGAGGGATACCTTTATTGCCTTGTCTACTAGACTAGTAATACATGACTTCTTCAACTCTGGTTTTGAAAGAGGAAAATGGCAAGTCATGGACTCATGTAACTGTTACGCCTGTATTTTTTTTTTAATTAAAATATTTCTTAGCCACTCATGCGTTTGTATTATTATTAAGTATCTTATTATTAATATTAGTTCAGTTTGAGTATTATTGACGTTTGAACATCTTTTAGCTTTAATTAAACATGGTTCTCACAAATCCAAAAAAAAAAAGAACTGGTAATCAAGTTAAGTAACACATAGAAAAGACTTTTATGTGTTTAAATACCATATCAGCAGTATATTATGTAACTTATTTGGACCAATTTTGAATGTGGGTTATATATTTTAAAGCCTTGCAACTTTTAGAGTGAATAAGAGAAATATACACAGTCCCCTGAAGGAGTCTGTTCTTTCAAAACTACAGAGATTAACTAATGAACTTTTCATTCATTTTTTTTATTTATTATTTTAAGTAAACAACAGACATTCAAACTCTTGATAAACAAATAATAACAAAGAAATAGATGAAAACATGATAAAGCATTTAAAACAAATAAAACTTTTAATGGTAGGGTCAGCCCCATAGCCAGGGGTGGGGGCACTGTGAGGCCAGGGGTGGGGGCACTGTGGGGCCGTGCCCCCCCCCCCACCGCTTAAAAAAAGACGAAAAAGAAGAAAAAATAAAGAAAAAGTAAAGGTGCCCCCTTGCTGGGTATTGGTGCCTCCCTGCTTACTTTGACCTGGCTACGAGCCTGGGTAGGGTCAATAATTGGAAAAAATGTCCTTGATGAAATAGTAGTACTCTATCAAGAAGAAATTAGAGTTAAAATCACTAAATGATCAACAGTACATTATCTCTAAGTAAGCATGAATTGAAACAAAACAGATGTGTTTTGAAAAGCTCCAGAAATAATGATGCTGATCAACAGTGCAGGATTTATATATAACCTACACAAGCTATAGCTTAGCACCCCCACTTTTTTAGGAGGCCCCCAAAAATTGTTAGAGTGAGCAATTGTTATATTTATTTAAATATTTGACATTGCCATTTAATTTCTGGAATTATAAAGGGCCCCATATCCCAAATGATGGATGGCCGAGTGGTGTAGATACTCGACTGTCGACATGTTATCTGGTGCAAAGTCGTCCCACAAGTCCACCCGGCTTTAAATGTGTACCTGACTTAAGTTGGGGAATTAAAGGCGGCTGGGCGTTGTGCTAACACACAATCCCTTCATATGTCGAGGTTATAGAAACAGAAGAATACTAAACTTCATCTGCCCCGATGGCCCAGTAGGGCTAAGGGAACATTTCTATATCCCAAATAGCTTAGGGCCTAATGACGTCTAAATCCGGTCCTGCTGATTAATTAAATGGTACATTAATAACTCATTCAAATGGTATATGCTTACATTAACTTAAAAGTAAAATTACTTAAATTTCGAAAGTTGCACTTATTTAGGTGAGCTCATGTAGTGGTAAAATGCGTAAATTATTTGTTAGCTTTCCATGACTTATGAAATAATTAGAATATAATTGAAAATGTATGCATCTAATGTTACGGTTACTAGTGTTACTAATATAACTTTTCAAATAATACTTAATAGTGGAATTTTCCCTAATGGAAAGTATTTTTATTGATTTTTTACATGCATGGATTTATCCATCCCTGTACTGTATATATAAAAGTAATTGGTCTAACGACTATTTTATAGTTAAGAACTATGTATATCCTACATTTTCATATATAAATGTTGAATATATACATAACAGTTCTTTTTTTGTGAATTTTTGAAAATGACAAATTTTTTAGTTTTTTATTACCCCACCTATTTCTAACCTATTAATCATAAATAATCTTAAGCTATTATGACTATTTAAATGTATAGAGCTTAAGTTACCCTACAGATTGATGTAATTAGTTCTTATTTGTGTTGATTACAAATTTTATTATGATTTTTTGAAATGTCACGAATTTTGAAAATTTATCTCCCTTTTTATTTTTTCTAAAAAATGATGAAAACCCATTTTCAGTGCTATAAATTTTAATGATATTATAATTTTACACCTTTGAAAAAAATTGGGTTTATTCTATGTATATTTGTGTTTGTATTGAATGTAAATGATTTGGTGTACAGGAAATACCTTTGCAGACAACGCTTGGCAAAAATGGCACTTTTGAAGGTGTTATGAAAAAAAGAAAATGTCACATTTTCAAAAATGTATATCTCTTAAACTGTTTGAGCTATAGTAATAAATTTGATGTCCACCATCTTAGATTCTCGAGTTCTTGCAATATTCATGTTGAAAAAAGCTGTAAACCCATTTTAAAAAATCAGTTTGTGGTACCTATTTTTATTGTAATTTTTGACTTTTGGTAAATAAATGTTTTGTTATTTTTAAACAACCTTTAGTATTTAATTTTTGTTTTAAAAAGCTTAAATGAGAATAGAAAAATTGTCATTTTTGAGTTTTGTGTTTTCTAATCTATTTGTTACCCGCTGTTAGCTATATGCAAATATGATTACTACAGCAAGTCTATAGGCTGTATGTATAATGTATTGATTAAAAAAATAAATTTTTATTTAAGGGGGGGGGGGGCAAATTTTTGTTGCTGGCCTAGGGCACACCAAAACCTTAAGATGGCCCTGCATGTCCTGTGAGTGTGAGTCGTGATGCTCCGTTTAACGATCTATTTTTATTCAAGCAGATCTCACGAAATTCTGTCATATACAAAAAAGTGTCTGATGCTGCGAAAAGGAAATTTGAAAACCATCTTTGGTATAGTAGTCCAGAGGTACTTTTTCTTGCGTTGTTTTCTGAAAAAGTTTCTGAAGCGATGCTGAAGACTGGCGATGATTGTTTAAAGTGAAGGATTGCACTAGCTGCATCACTTTGTAGGTACCTACCTCATCACTATCTGCAATGCGTTCAGTCGGTATTGATACCAGCTTAGATGAAGTTGATCCAGTATCCTGGGATCAATTGCCGTCATTTGCTGAAGCTAAGTGTATTGTTGAGTCCTTTAAGGCATCAATGATGCAGCCGAGCGATCCGTTGCACTGATGTCATCATTTAATAAGTCAATCACTAAAACGGAATCTAACATGTAGAGATTGATGCAAGTTGTAGAAGACAAAGAGTGCCAAATTTGAAGAAAAGTACACTGAAGTTATATAAGAAGCGTTGAGCTGACGATCATTAGTAAAGTGTATTGTTTATAATGCAATGTATACATGAATAAACAATCACTAACTGTTGCATATCATTATATTTTATGTTGTTTAATATTTCAACATGTCTAATTCGCTGTAATTAATGTTTAATGTTGATTTTAAGATATTGTTTAATTTAATGTTTATATTATAAAAATTCATGTCATTAAAGAAGATATAAACTTCAGTCTCGATGAGCGACCTCTAAATGTAATTCAATTTCAATGAAATTTTGCATGAAAGTATAGGAATATAAAAGGAGAAAATGTAACAACAATGCAATATTACATTGAATCACCCTAGTGTGACATGGTGGCTGAATGGCTTGCGACTTGCTTTTTTTTTTATGCTGGCATGGGCGTCGCTAGAAATTTTTCCAGGGGTGAGGGGCAAAATTTTTAAATGTAAGGGGGGGGGGGAGCAAATGCCCCCCTCTTATATGACATTTTTTCAAAATGTAGTGGGGGGGCAAATGCCCCCTCTTGCCCCCCCATGAATACGCTCATGTATGCTGGCTCTCTAGGTTCGATTCCTCTCAGTCTCAAGAACATAATGTTTTTTTTTTTATTAGTTTTTTTTTATATAATTTATACTTTTTTTTTTTTTGTTTTAATAAAAAGTAACAACTAATTAGATATCTTTGACAAATTTATTTTAATTTTTTTTTTATTGAAATAATTAATCCTTTAGGATGTTGTAACATCCTAACATAACATAACATAAAAAAAAAATTGTTTTGAAAATATGTATCAAAGCTGAACAATATTCTGTCTCTATGCAAAGGCTTTACAGGGTACAGCTAGTACAAATAATTTTCCATTCTTTAATCCTTTTTTTCTCTATAAAACTGAATTTCTTAGTGGGTAGCGAATTGCAAAAGATTGACAACCATTATAAGTACAAACAAAGCAAAATTGTGTTAATTTAACCCTTATTTCATATGAATATTGCTTAAATAACATGCTTATAAGAATATTTATTTGTAAATGTAAACTTTATAAAAGGCACAGAATAAGCCAAAACAACGGGGGGGGGGGGGAATTAATTTAGATACAACAGTGCACAGTAACTGTTAACTTTGGCTGTGTATATTTATATAGTTTTTTTCAAAAGCAAAGGGAAGGTGCCGTAAGGTTGGTATGTAATTTAAATAGTAAAAACAAAGTATTAAAAAATCTATGTACAAAGCGAAAGACAGTGTAAAAAAATATTAGTGAATGGCCCCAAACATTTACTATAGATTTTGCAGTAGTGAACACCAGTATGACAAAATCTTAATGTTGCTTATTTTTAGGCCTTTCCCCAATATTTTAAGTGAGAAAAATATGTCACTTCAATGAATTAAGAATTGCAGTTTAACAAATAAAACATTTTTGCCTTTCAGTTCATATTTGAATATGATGTGTATTTCTAAATATTTTTTTTTTCGTCTTGTATTTTAAGGCAAATTTCGGTAGATTACATGAAATGAATATATATATATTTGCCCTTGCTGAATAGAACCAAATATCTATAGACTTTTCCCAAAGCATATAATACATTATACAGAACACATAGATATTTAAAAAGTACTCTGCAAATGTCTAAAAAATCAAAGTATCACAAAAAAAATGGTAGCCATGGATTTTTAGCACATTAATATTGATAAAAATAGCAAAAAGGACTTTTAACAACTTGATTATAAAAAAATTTTTAATTTTAAACAGCTTCTTCAAATAAAAAAAAATAAATAAAAACTAAATGACGATTCGCTAATAAAAATGTTGTTCCAGTCTTAGGAGCTAAATTCTTTTTAGTGACTTTGCTGATTAAATCTTAGAACAGTGGAACTCAAATTGTGGAACATGATGCACTGCTGGTATGCAGATGAATTTTGGGTGGGCGACAAAAAAATCAAGTTAATAGTTAAATGATCGAGAATCTATATATGTATAATTACAACTCTTTTTCTCTATTTTATACAAAACTAAATGCTTCTTAACACTAGAACGACGGCAGCGGTCATTTTGACAGCAACGCTACTTTGCGGATTAATTACTTCTCAACGGCTAACCCCAGACTATTGAAATTTTATGACTTTACATATCTTTATAACATTGTTAAAATTATAGAAGATTTTTATTAATATCTTATGACGCTTTTGAATGACGTCATATTGTTGCCAAAAGCACATCCATCGTTGGTGTGATAAGGCAGAATCAAAGAGAGTTGCCAGTGAATTTGTAAATACACAACTCCAGACAGGCCCGTAGTCCAGACAGGCCCGTAGTGTGCGGGGGAGGGGGCAAGAGGCGTTTAGTCTGCCCCCTTCTTATTTGTTCTACTTAGTAAAATGTATTACCTGGCCCCCATGCTATTGCCTGGCCCCTGCTGTTGAATGCCTGGCCCCTCCTGTAGAATTTTCACGCTACGGGGCTGACTCCAGAACGTTTTACTTCAAAAGTAATCATCAATGGTAAAAAAAAACCTAACAATTTACCGTTGAAAGCCAAAACAGTATAAATGCATACTGATTACCTTGCACAAACTTACTGAAATTGGTGAAACAAAAAAAACTTCCAGAAACTGTGCAATATTATAATTTTTGTAAATGTGGAGTGGGCGTTATGGACCAAATGAGCCGCCTGTACACAAGGAGATCAGCATCACGAAGATAGCCAGTCTATATCTTCTACAATGTTCTGGACTTTACGGCTATAAACACATTTATATTATTTCGATTATGCATATATTCCAGCATTCCTAGGCGGTCTTATATTTTGAACCTTGTTCACGAATTGAGATCACCTTACTGTGCAACAAAAAGCAAATTATAGTAGGCATCCCTGTGAAAAGAGGAGCAAGCAGTAACACATGCCTTCAATTTTCATTTTGTAGTAACAAAACACAAGATGACTAATGAACAGAATGTGATTACATACGTCAGGGGTGACCAAACTTTGTCAAAGGAGGGCCACATTGAAAACTTGATTGTTATCGGCAGGCCGCATATAATTTTTCTACTTCAATTAGAATTTACAACGTATGAAAATCTAATAACGATAATAACCATGTATTTGTCATTATATTTCACATTCACACTCTATTACACACATTACTTTTTGAAATTTGAGCTTAATCAGTTGCTAATTTGGTAATAAAACTTACTATTCATAATTATTTCAACAAAAGTTTATTGTTACTTATCATACAAATTATGAAGACGAAGGAAATTAATCGACATACAACCTGATCACCGAGTATAATTATAAGTAATGAAAAGTATGTAATTGTTCACAATTTTGGGATAATGTTGTTGAACTGTGGAGCCAGTTTACTGTTGTGATTCGCATGACTGCATTTTAATTTGCAGTCAGTCAACATTAATCTGTTCTTAGACTTGTTTATTTTCATACAAGAAAACCCTTGCTCACAAATGTATGTGGACCCAAATAGTGACAAAGTATTTTAGGTGTGGAAATGCCGCTGCTGGCAAACATCCTAAAACATCCTGAAAACTTCAGAACTGACTTGAACTTCTCCTTCAGGTCATAATCTGCTTATTCTGGAGCTTTAAAACTAGATTCAAATTAAATTTAAAAAATATAGCGAAAAATCTAAACAAAGAGAATTAACATCGACATAGGAATCGCGTTCGGGCCGCATAATATACTCTGAAGGGCCGCATGCAGCCCGCGGGCAGTTGTTTGCCCACCCCTGACTTACGTATATTTTTTTTAAAATACTGTTTATAATTCTATAGATATTGTTTCTTAGGTTGTTACACATAATAAAAATAATTATTATATGACATAATTTGTTATTTGCTTACCGCGGTCAAAATGACCGCTTCAGTCGTTAAAGGTAGTTCAAAAAATCTGTCGTTCTAGTGTTAAATTATAAAGTACAAGGGGAAATCTATGTAACAATTAATTAATCTTATTTTCCCTTTGTTTTATTGCACTTTTTCTTAACAGGTAGTTAGAGAAAACAAAACAGTTATTTATGCTGGGTCCATGAGACAAAAACTGTTGTCACAGTGGGTCACTGTGTTAAAGCTTGAGAACATCTGTATTAGGAGATGCTCAAGATAAAATGATCCTTTTTTTTTATCACAAAAAATAATTGAGCTGATATACAAAGATGTCAGATTTCAGAATGATCAATTTAATTCAACGATGCGCATTCCGTGAAGTTTATATTATCTGAGTGGTCCCTTGTTTTTCTACAACTGAGCATTTATGTCATGGTATAAATGCTTCCAATCTTATGACCACTGGTGTATTATTGCAAAATAAAAAAGTAAAAATATCAGAAGCTAGCAACTATTTCTTTAATTGCTGAGTAGGTTCCAGTAACACATCCAACCAATCCCAGCAGTAATATGAAAATATTTTTAATTACAATATACCAAGGCAAACGTTCATGCTCTGCTGACAGTGTGACAATTTCAATGATGACAGGCAAAATGAGAGCAAGGGATGTACTCAGGAATGATCCAATAAGTGATATCAGTAAATCGAGATGAGGAATGGCAGCTGCAAAGCAAACTGTTAATAACATTTACATTTATTTGTTAATAATGGCTGCCCATGTGTCAAAAACAGAAACAAATCTTTAGAAAAGTGATGCTGTGATTTTAATCTTAACTTGAATTTATAAGCATTATATTACCAAAATATAAAGGATAAAATTCATTAAAATGTGGGGATAACAAAAAAAGGGTAAATGAATTTATTTAATATAGATTATAGTTTTTGTTGTAACATAGTTTCAATATCTTTAGAAGTTACACTATGAGGAATACAGTGAAATGTTGCAATAGCAATATCATAGGGACTTCAGCAATTTGTTAATGATAGGGAAATTTTGTTAAAGTACACACTATTTAAGTTAAATAGTAAATTGTTAAACTTTTCCCAATTTTTTCTTTATATTCTTCACAAATGATAATTTTTTTTTTTTTTCATTTTTGTTGATAAGCATAAAGCACAACATTTTTTTTTTTTCAGAAATAATGAAACATGCCAGACAATTAAGTTTTATGTAATAGCTTATTAATTATTTAAATTTTTAGGAAAAATATGAATGTGATTCCTAATCTTAATATTACCAAAAGGTTAACAACAGGCAACTACAACTTTAGAAATGCTGAGCACAATTTTTAAAACGCAAGTTTTTATGTAAATGGAGCATTGATTTATCTTACAGTCTGTCTTTATTGTTATAATCTATTATTTATTTTTGTTTTAAAAAAAATTGGGCTCAATTTAAATCTCCATAGTATTAAACTTATATGACTGTTTACAAAAATGTATATACTGAGTGGATATAAGTCAAAATTTGAGTTAAATTAAAAGCAAAATTTTACTGAAATACTACTATAAAAAAAATGCTCGCTAGCGGAATAAGTCTACAAAAAAAACTCATATTACATTAGGGTCATTCCATGTCAACTCAACCAGTTTTTTGACAATTGTTCACCCTACCCCCTCAGATCTTCCTGAAATTTTCAGGGCTTTGTGGTACATTCAAAGTTGAGTGATTCCTAAAAATTTCAGGCCATTTGGTCAAAAACTTTCTGAAATATGATTTTTTAAATTTTTAAGGGTAGTCGCGAGTGCGAGTGACATTTACATTTTCATGATATTTGAACGTGAATATTTCAATAACTAAAAGAAGTATCAGGCTGTAATTTTCAGTATTTACTCATTGTTTTGTCCTGAGTTGAATGATGTATTTATCTCAAGTGTAGCTTGCACACAGAATGCCCTAAAAATTTCCAAACATTGCACTTCAGACAGTTTTCATCAATATTTGACTCGGTATAGCCAAGAACCTATAAGACATGAAATGATGTTTGTTATACAATTATTAAGTACCATATATGTGTTTATTATTTTGATAGAGAATTCCTGTTAATCAATAATAGTGTACTCATGGTGGGCCCCTTTAAGCATTATGGTCGTCCATTTTTACACTTATTGCGACCCCCAGATGACCATGCGGACAGTAATTCACACTTTTCATATTTTGCACATTTGTTAACCTTAGCTATGGTGAAAATTTCATGTTGGTGTCTTAACGCCTTCTTGGTGAAAAATTGCATGAAATTGCATGATTTATACACTATCGTGGACCATAGTAATTTTGAATGTTTGAACTGACATCTTTGATGGACTGGGTATTCTTATTGTGAATTTCATTTTTTTATTTGACAAATGTATTCTGATATGTTTCTAAGTGAATACTTTTAAATGAATTTTTTGTGTAATATTTGCTTGAAAAAACATCATGAATGTAATGCAAAAATGTCAAAAAATATTTTTTTTCAATGGTTTCTTAACTATTTCATTTTATATCACTGTATGTTCAGATTTCATGTAATTTAAATAAATATTATGAAAAAAAAATTTTTATTTTATAAGAAAAATTTACTTTCATAAAAATGTATGACAATTTATTAATATTTGATACTTGGAGCCTTTTTTAATAGGTCACATGAGTACTCATTTCTTTATCTTCTTTTATCTTATTATTGATATAAATTATTCCTCAATGTGACATCAGAATTTATAGAACTAATATATATATATATATATATATATATATATATATATATATATAAACAGAACTCAGTGCAGTACACAATATAACAAATACTTTAATACAACTCTGCTTATTTAAAGATCTCATAACTACTTCTACTATAACAAACTACAAAACCTATATCTATTCTAGGCCTGTCAGCGCTATACTCTACTACATCTTTCTCTCATCTAATTTATATTAACTTATTCTAACTTTACTTTATAAAGATCGGGGGGGGGGGGGTGTGTAGGGGGTGATCATGCTCTCTATGCATATGTCATTACGGGCAACAAAGTAAGTTGGGAGATTGACTTGACCATAACCTTGGGTTACGTAACATGGCCAACTAAATTTACTTCAGTGATGGGGTAGCAGAACAATATAAAAACTGCAAAAACTTCAAGAATTTGTTTCTGCATAAAACAGATTTTGGCATTGAAGCAGAGTGGAACTTTTTAGCTACCAGTCATGGAAAAAGTCCTTGTGATGGTATTGGTGGCACAGTAAATAGGCTAGTAGCAAGAGCAAGTTTGCAGGCGACTCTGCAACATCAAATACTAACGCCACATCAGATGTACGATTGGGCAACCAAAAAAACGTTCCAGGAATTCATTTCTTTTTTGCAGCAAATGACGACATTAAAGTGCACCGTAGCTGTTTGGTTGAACGATTTGCTTCAATTCAAGCCGTTCGTGGTACACGGTCACACCACCGGTTAGTGGCATTAAGTGAAAACAAACTCAAGATATTCAGGTTGTCATGTGATAACTGTGATACGGTCATCAATGTGTCAAAAGAACCTGATCGGGTAGTTGAACCCGCACCAAGCATAGCAGATCTGCATCCAGGACAGTTTGTAGCTTTTGTTTATGACACTGATTGGTTTATTGGGTGCATTTCAGAACACTCTATTGAACATCTTGGTCAAATTCATGAACAGAACAACTACAAACAGATTAACTTGGCCAAGTCGTGACGATATCTGCTGGATAACATTCACTACTGTACAATCTTCCACCACCAATGTTGTCTGGCAGCTCATCATAACAGTATTGCTATGATGATGTGCATTTTGCCTATTGCAAGAAACTGTTTGATAGTAGGACTATGTGTACATAGATAAGATACCATCAGTTAACTGCATCGGCAGCATAATGAGCATACGCTGATATCCGCCTTGCATGGTTGCTTGTATGGTTGATAAAAACAAACAATCTGTAATTTGATTTTGTAACTTAAAACTAACTGTATTTTTTCATAAAATTTGATTGACATTTCATTGCTATGCTGATTTACCATAATACACGATAATGAGGCCCGTAGCTTGCGGGGTCAAATATTGATGAAAACTGTCTGAAGTGCAATGTTTGGAATTTTTTAGGGCATTCTGTGTGTAAGCTACACTTGAGATAAATACATCATTCAACTCAGGATAAAACAATGAGTAAATACTGAAAATTACAGCCTGATACCTCTTTTAGTTTTTGAAATATTCGCTACGCAATATTCAATAATAGTGTATAAATCATGCAATTTCATGCAATTTTTCACCAAGAAGGAGTTAAGACACCAACATGAAATTTTCACCATAGCTAGTACTTGCCAAGGTTAACAAGTGTGCAAAATATGAAAAGTGTGAATTACTGTCCGCATGGTCATCTGGGGGTCGCAATAAGTGTAAAAATGGATGACCATGATGCTTAAAGGGGCCCACCATGAGTACACTATTATTGATTAACAGGAATTCTCTATCAAAATAATAAACACATATATGGTACTTAATAATTGTATAACAAACATCATTTCATGTCTTATAGGTTCTTGGCTATACCGAGTCAAATATTGATGAAAACTGTCTGAAGTGCAATGTTTGGAAATTTTTAGGGCATTCTGTGTGCAAGCTACACTTCACTTGAGATAAATACATCATTCAACTCAGGACAAAACAATGAGTAAATAATGAAAATTACAGCCTGATATCTCTTTTAGTTTTTGAAATATTCACGTTCAAATATCGCAAAAATGTAAATGTCACTCGCTCTCGCGACTACCCTTAGAAATTTAAAAAATCATTTCTCAGAAAGTTTTTGACCAAATGGCCTGAAATTTTCAGGAATCACTCAACTTTGAATGTACCACAAGCCCTGAAAATTTCAGGAAGATCTGAGGGGGTCGGGTGAACACCACTGGTTGAGTTGACATGGAATGACCCATTATAGAAGTCATGTCAACAGAAATTATGTGACTTGTATATTTTTCAAATGAGATTGACATAAAATAACAGACTGATTATAGGCTATATATATAAAAAAATTCTTCAATTAATTATGTTTTTTATTAATGAAAAGATACAAAGAAAATCCTTTTATCCATCACATACTATATTTTTAGCCAACATTAATACTGTAAAAATTTTGGAAATACTGCCACTCACTAACAAAGTCTTCCACCTCTAAGAAATTCAGAAAATGGTTCTAAAATGTTATTTAAATTTTTTACATGAAATATTGAGAATTTGAATCTAATGGTTTAACACAGTGGTTCTCAATCTTTTATGCTTCGCAGCCCACTATGAGAACTGTTTTGTTTTTGCAACACATCTAAAAAACTGTTTTTGCTTTTGTGACCCTACCATATAGAAAAACTAGTACAACAAAAAGGGAGTAAAGTGAAATTGATTATAATCATAGATTTTCCATTTTACTTTGCAGATTAACACACTTTTAGATGTGTAAATATTGAAAAATAAAGATTTAATATTATGCAACCTTGAATTCTTGATCCACTAATTATAAATTTCAGTTTTTCAACACCCAACTAAAATTCGTCAGCAACCAAACAGTTGGTGTCAACCCTTGCTTAGAGAACCACTGGTTTAATATACTCTGAAAGATGCTAATCAATGATTAAGTATTAAAAAGATTTTTTTGACTTCAAAAAATTATAAAACAAAACACTTTCATATCATATACCTACAAATCCTTCTTTAAAGTTAAGTTAACTGAATCTTAAGTATCTTTTATAGATCTACTTCATTTTATAAAGTTTTCATTATGTAAACAGTGATTTGAAAGTATGCAGTTAAAAAGATTTTTTTCTTTTCTTAAGTTCAAATTTTGTTCCAAAGAATTACAATATTATAATTATTAAATAGGAAAAGGATTATAGGGGTGGGGGTGGATGAATAAATTGCAATGGTTAAATTTTGTTTTACAGGTATTCATTATAGCAGCATTTCAATGCAAATATTACAAACAGTAGCGTCATTTCACCAAAATGTTGGGGGGGGGAGGGGGCAAATAAAAATACCAACTATGTGTTTATTATATATTTTTAAAACGGTTACATGCATATATAATAATATAGGGTATAATATATGAAAAATTCAATAGTGTCGAGTTGTTTGATTAAAGTTTATAAAAATAACAAAGAACAGATTTAAAAAAACAGCAGACATTATAATATTTTAAAAAATTAATTTTTGATTATAGAATAAAAAAGAGTATTTGTATTTATTTAAGGCAGTGGCTTCGAATACGACCGGGTATGTTTCGTTGTTTTTTTTTCCGAGACACGACCAGCAAACTTTGATGACGTTAGTAAACAGAATGAATGAGAACTCTTATATACTGCAGATTTTGATGACATCATTTGCTGTTAATAATCGGAGATATTTTTATTTTTGGCTTTAATTTTTTCGGGTCTGTCCAAGCCTAATAAATAAAGTCATTTGCTGTTAATAATCGGAGATATTTTTATAATATTTTTTTTTAAATAAATACGGCTTTGAATTATATATTTTAGTTGTCAGGATATATGTCTAAGACTAAGAGTTTTCGGGTCTGCCCAAGCCTGATAAAGTCGGACGAATAAAACAAAAAAATTATGCGCTAAATTAGTATCTATCGTAACCCACCCTCCCCCCCCGAAAGCTAACACTCGTTAATTCGTCTCCGTCAGTATTTGGTTCGATTCTCGGATATAAATGCTTCCCCATCCCCTCTATTTTCGTTTCTTAATCTTATTATTATTTAGTAAATTTGAAATATGTAGGCTTCTCTGAATTTTTTAAAGTGTGACGCACAAATGATGGTAAGGAAAAGTTATGTAATATTTAGCCTTAGGACTAGCTATACCATGCAAAGCCTTTGCAGGAAGATTAACTATTGTAAAGCCATTGCCGAACCTAGGATTTGGGGGCCTTGCATTTTGACATTCGATACCATGACATGAGATTATGTTCTTAATATTTAATGTAAAAAATAATTTTGGGGTCTCCCCCAAGCTGGAGCCCGGCGGGGCTTTCGATTTTGGACCCCCCCCCCCCATCCCTTAAAATTGTTACGCCTCTGTGTTCAGCTTTGATACATATTTTCAAAATATTTTTTTTTTAAGTTATGAAATAGTTAAAAAAAAACCTAATTAGTTGTTGTTTCTTTTTTTTACAACATCCTAAAATATAAATTATTTCAATTTTAAAAAAATGTCAAAGATATCTAGTTAGTTAAAAAAATGTCAAAGATATCTAGTTAGTTAATTTTCATTAAGACAACTAAAAGGATACATTCTGAAAAAAAAAACACAATAAAAAAAAGATATGTTTCAGGTAGGAATCGAACCTGGATATTGTCAGCATAAAAATGAGTCACAGACCAAACGGTTTCACCACTGTGCCAGGAAGACACACAAGCAAAGAAGCGATTTTAATGTATAAGTAGACAAAATTACTCGTTCCCGCGAAAAGAAAATAACTTTAAATCATAAGAGTTCTATATGTTTACTGATGTCATCAAAGTTTGCTGGTCGTGTCTCAGAAAAAAAAAAAAATACGAAACACACCCGGTCGTATTCGAAGTCACTGCGTTTATTTAATTTAATTATTTTTATTTTAAGAATCTTGCCACTGATTACAAAAGCTATAAAACAAAATGTAGACTTACATGTAACCCAGAGTAGAACAATCCTAAAGATAAATTCACCATATTTATGAATGATTTGATTTCTGAAGTGACGCTGCAGTTTGGGCCATAAAATTTTGATAGGTACATAGAACTGAACATTGTAGGAAATAAAAATAGCCATGGCAAACATCAGTTTCACTGACAGGTACAACCTAGAGAAGAAATATACCATTTACATTTTGTTTTTAAATTGTCTGAGTGTCTAAAAACAGTTATGTGTGGAAATTATTTTAAAAAAAAAAAATGACATTATCTTGTAGAAAAATATTTTTAAAATGTTTAGTAAAATTGGAATTCAAAGTTAGGGGTATGTGTTTTTTTTTTATCTAAACTTAAAACTATTAACAACCAAGTAATCAAATATCAATAATACTTAAAGTACCCAACAGTCACATGAAGTGTGTATTACTACTAGAACTTGGATTTCTTTGACCTAAAAATGGTAGAAATATGCATACATTTATGCCCTAAAAATTAAACATGGCCTAAAAGGTAAAAAAAATCCCCTGAAAATATTAATTAAAATGCACAATATAATGTTGATGAATGTGTAATTTGTATACTTTATCAGGAGCAGTCAATTTGCTACCTTTAATTAATACATCATTAATGTGCAGGCTTATACTGGAATGTTTGGCTAGACAATGATAAAAGATAGATGTTCTAGACTTGTTCTTAAAAAAGAGAGTATGACGTATGAGGACACTATAGAGGAAAGAATCGATAATTTACACCCAAATTAAACCTGAAATGTGTATTTAAAACAACAACTCGCACATGGTATCTGAATAACTAGCTAGGGACTAGGCTTTTATGTACACTGTGGTAACAAAGATTGGGAAATGTTTCAGTTGGGTTGTCAGAAATTAAGGGTGGGGGGGGAGGGTGTAGTAGCAAGTTAAATTTGATTGTAGAAACATCTGAAACAACTCAGTCGTTAAGCTTCTAAAAGACTTGAATAAGTTTGTGTGTGTTCCTTCTCCGACAAAGATAGAGAGAAGAGAGATGTAAAAATAACATTTCTTAACTCTCAACTGTTGTTCATTTTCAGCCATTTTTTAAAGCTGATTGCAGGGTGTTTTGTAAAACTAGACATTTTTCATGTTATAAGCAACACAGTGAAGTTATACATTCATTGAATTCAGAAATGAATAAACTATTTAATGATGTTAGACTTTTTATGTTATAGAAATTTTTATTTTTGTAAAATTATAGTGTAAATGATTTTTTTAATAAACAGTAAGCATAAAAAAAAAGTATGAAGCATTCAAACAAAATCTCTATTATTTACATAAACGTTAGTCATTTATACAACACATAAACAAATTTGGACTTAAAATTATGATAATTTTATTCTTTATTCAACTTCAAATGATACTATAGAAATTTGAAGAAAAAAAAATAAGGACTTATGGCCCAAGAGTGAAAAAAAGTCATAATTTTCACACAATAAGTTAAATGTTAGTTAAGACAAAATTTATCATTAAGATTTATTTTTTAGTATTACAAGTGACAGGAAACAAATTTCAATGAATTGATATTTACTTTAAATGCTATTTATGATAAAGTAAAAGACAATTTTTGTCATTTTGAAAACATAAGAAAGTATCACATGCAGAACATTTAGTTCTTGTTTTTCTTTCCAGTTTATAAAGAGAATAACATCATTTACAGTTGTTCATTTCCTTAGAAAGAACCATTACAGGTAAGAATTAGTTTTTATTTTACATGCTGCTGCTGTCTGAACCTTTCCAAAGTCACCAATGTTTCGTAACTGTCTAATTAACTCTATTGTGTAATCTGACTATATCTTGCTAGTCTATTTAATTCAATAATATCTGGATTTTGTTTCCTCCAGTCTTGAAATAGAATATAACTATTTACCCTAGCAATATCAACAAAATGAAAAAATAAAGTTTTCCACCATTTATTTGTTTTTCTAAGCATATTATATTTATTTAAATACTCCCATACTATCAGTAGCTGGAACACTGGCCGACCATATTACTAATGAAAGTAACACGTTATTCTCCAAGGTTTTTGTGTAAGTAATTTATATCTTGTTTCCTGGAAACCATTTACGACAAAATTAGACATATTGAAATTATTTCTGTTATTACAGAGAAAAGGAGAAAGAATGCATTTTGATAATATAATAGTGTAAAGTTATATCACGTATTGTTGATTTTAATTTGAAAATATGATAAATCATTTAGGGAAATTTACAATGATAAAATACTATTGCAGCTTACAAATATGGTACTACATTGAACAGAGCCTACATCAAATTCAATTTGGAAGATTAGTAGTTTAGTTACGCTATATTTCAATATTAGGATGAAGATATTTTTTATCAATAAAATTCTTAAACACTTCAATATTTATTTGTGTAATATTTTATGAGAGATGATGACTTTTATTATTTTGTTCATTTTCTTCCCACATATTATATCATACTGATATCTTCTAGAACATATTGATAAAAAAAAAATATACCTCAGTTAGTTTACAATGTTGTAGTATACATGTATCTTGGACAAGGTTTTTCGAGAAATCAAGAACTATACTATACAAAATGTTTGTAAAATTATCTCATAGCTATTATTTATTGGCAAAATTCATTGCATTAAGCCTACAGTATTAGATTCTACTATTAAATTAAGAGTATTATTACTAAAAGAATATAAAACAAGCAATTAAGCCTGTTCCATTCTGGACACAGGACGTGTTAGCGCATTTTCGTGTTATGTATCAGTACGTTTGTTAGCTTTCAGTAAATATTTGTAAATTTTGTAAATTCAATTGTGTAATGCATATATCTGTAAAAAAAATTATAAAGACGTTTCTATATATTTGAAAAAAAATTATTGTCTCTTAAATCTAACTACAAGTGGTTTGTGGTTACTGAAATAGGACTCATAATTGAAAACATTCGAAATTGTAGTCATTTAATCGTCCGAAAACTTCGTCAATTGTTGCATAGCTCTGATACTTTCAATTAAACTCAGAACACAAGCTTACTATTTCATTTGATGAGTTTCATAATAAATCTTGGTGAAAATACGTGCTGCAGTATTTCTCACCAAATGAATGGGTTATTGAACTTACAAGGTGTATATATAATATATAAGCCCCTTAGGAGCCCTGAAGCCCGGCCCTCAGAGGTCCTATCGCAAAATGGACTTTTGATGTACACTTGGCAGGCCAAGACCTACAAAATGATATATACATCATGGGTCTAGGACTTAAGGTTGTTGAGATATAGGGCGCTCCTTTATTAATATAGCTTATATAGCAAAAAAACGGTACTAAGCCTCCTTTTAAGGCCCTCAGAGGTCAGATCGCGAAATGGAAAAAAGTCATTTCTTGGCAGGCCAAGACCTACAAAATGATATATACATCATGGGTCTAGGACTTATGGTTGTTGAGATCTAGGGTGATGACAAACAGACAAAACGGGGACAATAGAGCATTTTTTTTAGAAAATGCTCTAAAAAATCTTTAATTAAAATTATTGTTTTAATCCATGTAGGTGTAGTTTACTATAAGTATTAAATTCCAGAAGTTTTTAAACTTCAATCCAGTCTGGTGATAACGCTGATAGCTCTGTTATATATATAGGCCTACAAGAATGCATCCTTGGTCAGAAGACATTTTCTATTGCAGACTACTCCTGTTTCCGGTGTGGGTGTCAGAACCTCCAGTGATTGGTGTAATCAAATTGATTACTGCGTTTGAACGGTAGAAGCGCAAGAGGAGACCTAAGGGAGATGGTAGATGGCTGGGTGGAAGGTAAGCTGCTAAAAATGAATGCACCACGCAACGAGACTGTCAAGAGAAATTAAGCTGCCTACAGACCGTTTAATACTTAAGATTGCCTCTAGGCTCCTCCCAGCAAAGTAATGTGCATGCCTGTGGTACGCACAACCCTAGATGACACTAATGTTTGGTAAAGCTAAGGATCCCCTAACATTACCAGGGTTGTTAGCATCAAAGTATCAGTATCGACCAATACAGTAACGGCAATACTTTTTTAGTATTGGTTGCTGTATTGCCGATCCTTTTTGTATCAAGTATTGATTTGTGTATTGCCGATACATTTTAAATGAAAAATTTTCGATACTCGATACCAATACTTTTCTAGTGCCACTATTAGCTATTTGCAGAAAAACAATAGCGATTTTATACCTTGTTTTAAGAGAAATCTACATAAATTCAATCAGTACTAGTAATCATTGCCATCAACCCTACCAATATTAACACCAACCACCTCCCCACCAATACAACCACGGTCGGCGAATTGAAGGGAAAATGAAATTTTAATTTCCTTTTGAAGTTTTTGCTATGCGTGCTGATATCTATAAATGTTTTTCTCATATTCTTTCATTCATTTACTTTCTTTCTATCAACTATTTGTTCAATGTTTCAATGAACCACAGAAAAGAAAACTTTATATGGTGTTTGATGACTTTTACATCAAGAGACTGACTCCGCAGCAGAAAATATTCATAGCAGAATACAATGAAGTGTATGATCCATTGTGTCGTGGACTGGACATTTTGCAAGGAGAAAATAATATTGGATTTGGCTAATTGCTGCCCACACTAACAGTTATAAAAGGTCAACTACACGAAATGATTGTGCGACATAAACACACTGTCAAGATGTGTGAACCACTTGCCAGAGCTGTTATTGATGGAATTAATGTGCGATTCAATTTTATATTTCCTGACCCTGAGGCAAAACTGGCAGTAGCAGTCAATCCAAAATTTAAGACCGATTGGATAGACAACTTGGATCACAAGGCTGAAGTTGTACAAATCTTAAAGTGTGCCTGCAGTGCACTGAGTGTAGTTCCAACTCAACTTACTCAGCAAGGTGGTGCAGCTTCAATACATTCAGCAGTACAGATATGTGAATCTACAGATTTCTTTGCTTCTTTTACTGCACGGCAGCAGAATCAGGACTAGTAGAAAAATGCAAATGCACCATGTCGAAAGATGTGCATGAGAAGTGAGTCCCAGTATAGATAATACTGTTACAGAATGCAAGCATTGCACAAAGTTGTGCCCCTTGAAGGCAGGACAGGACTTTAAAGAGAAAGCTATGCCAATCCACTACCAACTGTTGAGATGAAACTAAAATGAAGTCCAATGGTAGGAGGCACCACTAGGCCCAAGCCATAAGTTAATGACAATTGAGTTGATCTGTTCTACTGTCTGACACCCAACTCGCCATCACTGGGGGCGAAAACGCATGTCCTAACTCGTATGCCGGCAAGGCACCTTTGGACTCTAGTAGCATCTGGCAAAATAGTACGGATTCAGCTGATAGCTCTATAGCTGATTTGGAAGAGTCTGGTTACCACAGCAAAAATTCTGATCCTGGTTGAACGCTTTCGGCTGGCAAGGAATAAACAAGGTCTAACACTCAAACCTCTTACTGAAAACGCTCGTAAGTAGGGGGGGAGCGGGCCTAAAGCCTGCACAGAAAGGTAAGAACATTGGTCGCCTAAAGGGATTTGTGTTGGAGGAAAGCCACACTTAGGCGAGAGATACCTCATCTCAGGCCCCTTAAATGCGGCCTCTAGTTGTCTGTGTTTCACAGAGCCTAACTAAACAAAAGCCTCATGATGGAGCCATCCAGATTGCCCCCATTGGATCATCGTACAAATTTTGACAAACACATCCTATTGTTGAGAATTCTCTGAGGGTGTGATTAAGGGTGGCGATTTTAATGCCATGCCATCTGCATGGGGTTACAACTGTTGGGCACAAGGTAGAGGAGATGATGATATAATGCCATTGCAAAAATGAAGAAAGCCAACAGGAACTTTGGTATTTGTACCTCTAGATGTTTTAAGGAGGCCAAGTCTTGTTGTCTCTAATGACAAGATTAAAGATTACACCAACACAGCAGGCAGCTTTCACACAGGGCCTTATTAGCGAGTCTGGGGGTGATGTATCAATGGTGGCTTCTTCCTATGCCACTGCAGATCGTTCACGTCGCAAAGTTGTGAGATAGCTACAAAGATCCACGACTCCTGGGAACCACCCAAACTCTGCGCGCTCTACTGGGATGGCAAACTGACACCTTCTCTAAAAAATCATTGTGTCACTGAAGAACACATAACAGTTGTTTTTGGTGATGCAAAGCAATTGAAACTGCTAGGAGTGTCAAGTTAAGACAAGGCAACAAAGAAACATGTTGGTGAAATAATTGCAGAATTAACCATGAAGCTAATGACAGAGTGGCATTGTAATGATTGTATCGTTAATATGACATTCAACACAACAAGCTCAAACACTGCATTGCCATACAAAATAAGCTGCAATGTGCTGTTCTGTGGTCAGGTTGTTGCCATGACATTGGTGAAGTTTTCCTCTCGCATATGTTTGCAGACATGAAAATAGAAGTTTCCAAATCCCTGGATATAACTTTGTTCACCAGGCTGAGAAGTAATTGGGAATTGATGACACATGATTGGTCTCACGTACGTCGTTCGTTTACGTAAGCTGATCATGATCTGATGGCTCAAGAGCGACTGATGATAATGGGAGATGCGGTAATTGCTCATGCCAACTCTAGTAAACAAACCGAATTCTCGCGAGGCGACTACCACGAATTCCTTAAACTGTCCCTTGTTTACCTGAATGCTACAAATAATGAGATTAACTTTAAAAGACCAGGTGCCCTGGATGGCAAAGCTGATATATTGCCTCAAGATTGCACTGTGTGAGGAACAAATTCAATTATTGCCTGCAGGTACTATTACCACACATGACCAAGTGCCAAAGATTTGTGCATTTGCCACATTTATAACACATGTTTATGTCGTGTGGTGGCTCACTTGCAAAAAGAGTGTGGATGCACCATGAAATGATTTACATCTCTACAAGCGACTTTTGGATTACAATATGTCAACAAAGACATATCCAAATCAGCAATCTGAGCCCTGAATAGGCATCTATGGTACCTGACTGCTGAAATGAACCCACTTGCTCTTTTCAGCAATGAAGTACCTGTGTTGGAAAAGCGAGTTCTAGCAGATGCTCTACTTGGGCTTCGACCGGAATTGATTTGGAAATGGTTGGGGAAAACCACGATTCCAATCAATTGATTCTTCAACTCGGTTGTGTGATCTGACTGGAGTTGACTCGTGGTTTACTATATACAAACTTCAATTGGACAAAGGATTCCTCAAACTGCCTGTTGATGATTGGTGCCAAACAGCTTCTTACATTGCCAGTGCAGAAAATGTTGCAGCTAATAACATTGTTAATGATTGTGCCGAGAGAGGAGTGAGAATGGCATCCGACTTTGTTGAAGCAACGCGAACGGATGAACATTTTCAGAACATTCTTCAAGTGGTAGAAATGGACAGCAAAACCATCGTAAATTTGCGTAAACCTAACAAACGTTTCAGAGAAACTGAATTAAATGCAACAGTAATAAACAATGCAATACTTTTATGTAATTTTTATTTAGGCTAGAATAAATGTTTTTGCTTAACATGTCATGTTTTGTGATTTCTGTTGGGGGGGGGGACCTCTAAATCAACTCTGATTTGAAAATTGTTTTACACAAGTTATTATTAATGATATCAGAACAAATTAGAAACATAGACAGCTCAAAAACAATTTTTTCTGCTTTTGTGGTGATGCACCCTAGCGCAAGTCACAGTAGGTCTAATTTCTGAACCCACTCCATCATTAAATAATGGGATAATAAGCAAATGACCCAGATATTATTGAAAGAGAAGAAAAAGAAGACTTTCACAGATACCAAATGTGTATAATCTTGCACTGCAATGGTGGCTTAAGGCATACATCAAAAATGGCCATTTGGGAAATTTTTCAAAACCAGAGAAACGTATCATTTTCAAAATTTAATATGAAATATGTAATAAACAAAGAACGCTGTAGAAAGTATTGAAAAATATAACATGATTTTGTGAAGTAATAACTATTCTTTAAGAAAATATAGGTTTCTTCTCAATGTATTTTAAAAAAAGATATATAAATCTATGGGTTGAAATGAAAAGTAAACTAAGGTTAATATGGCATATGACATAAGTTTGAGTTAAATAATGATTCACTTTCATTTCTTATATGTTTATAAACAAATTTTGCTCATTTTATCATACAAAGAGCTTGTACCTTTTTTTTTTTTTGATGTTTTTAAACTTTTTTTTTCAAAATCATATAGTTACAATTTTATTTTACATGATTTGAAATTCCACAAAAAACTACCAAAGATATTAGATTCAAAAGTGTGTTTTTAAATCTATTGTTTAAGGCTTCTCCGATTTTTTAATATTTTATTCTGGAAAAAAAATGAGACCTTTGCTGGGAATATATTCCTCAATGTATGTGCTAAATATCTTTTATATAAGTTTACTTAAAAAAATATATTCACCAATCATCACTTGGTAAACTCAGTGTTATGCTGTCTTTTACATCATCTCCCAATTTGAGATAGCCATAAAAACCAACAGCAGCATAAAGGCAAACTGTTGTCACCATTCCTAAATTTAGAACTCCAAACCACCCACCAAAATCTTCTGGACATTTCATTTTGTTTTCAAGTGGAAGAACCTAATCAAAATAGAAATAAATTATGTTACAAATCTAAAGAACACAAAATAATTCAATTAAAAATTACAGCATTCAAATATACAGGACACAAATATTCCATCTATTTTTTGTCTCAACCAAAAATTAAAGAAAATTAGATTTTTTTTATAACTATGGACAAAAATACACAACATATAGTTTATGATATTTTTAATCTCAACAGATTCAATGTAATTGAACTTCCACTTTACAACACCTAATTAAATAAATAATAAGGATATGTAATGAGCTCCTCACCAGCAGAGAAGCTTTGGTGCTGTGATTCTCATACTTTTATGTCCAAACTAAAACAATAAGTTGAGGAAGTTAAGGCGCTGGGTATTGTGCTAGCTACGCAAACACTTAGATGCTGTGGCTACAGAAACAGATGAATTATACACTTTGTATGCCCCAATGGCCCTTTAGCCATTTATGGGCTGTGAGAACTTGACAATCATTTATAAAATGAGGTGGGATGGAGGGCCAAGTAGTGTAGATGCTCGACTGTTGACCAGAGAGTCCTGGGTTTGATCCTCTGTGAGAATCTAAGCAATTTTTCCAAGTCCTAGTTTTATTTGGTACAAAGTCGTCCCACAAGTCCACTCAGCTTTAAATGGGTACCAGACTTGAGTTGTGGCCGTTGTGCTAACAGCAATCCTTACATATGCAGAGTTTATAAAAAAAGATGAATTCTACACTTCTTCTGCCCCAATGGCTCTTTACTGCAAAGGGAACTTGCTTATTAATAAAATGTTCCAGCCAGTATAATTTCATAAAGAAATACTCTATTGAAGTTTAATGCATATTCACCATGCTGCTAAATTCATGAGTTTATTTTGATATTATTATCTATTTAGACAAAGTCTATGTATCAGACTATAATATCTGTTATTATCATAAAATTATCAATGTTCTTTTATAGATTGATTATGCTATGTATATATATATATATCCATAAAAGAATCCACAAGAATACAAGGATATCCCCGTATAAAGTAACAGAGAATCAGATAGAACATTTTTGCATTAATAGGAAATTTAGAAGATCCCTACAAGATGTAAAAGTGAGAAGAGGGGCGGATGTAGCGTCTGATCATCATCTGGTTGTAGCGAAAATGAAACTGAAGCTGAAGAGATATGAGACAAGCACAACAGACAGAAAATTAAAGTACATTAACCTTCTAAAAGATCCTAAGATAAAAGAACAGTTCAACTTGGTGCTGAAGAACAAATATGAAGTGCTCCATGAACTGTGGAAGAGGAATACAGTGTATCAAATGAGTGGCAGAAAGTGAAAGAGTCATTAAGATCAGTATGCCAAGAAGTACTGGGGCCAATGAAGCACCATCAAAAAGCGTGGATCACAACTGATACCCTGAATAAGATAGAGGATAGGAGGAAGAAGTTAAAAAAAGTAATGAAAAATATAACAAAAGGAAATGTTACGTTTATTAAGCATTAAAAAGATTGAAGAGAATTTAAGAAAAATATGCTTTTCTAGCTTTTGCAGAGGCAAACTCTTCAATTACTTCGGTCAGATCCAAATATTCTACAATCGTTTTCTCTATAGATATTATAGCAAAAACCAACCAAACGATCCTGAGACATGGTAGATATGTTTTTATGAGTTTGAGCTTCGAAAAGCTTCTCTCTGCATACGCCACTGTTATCGGGAGTGTAAGCAAAATTCGCAATGTCACGGACACATTCAGACAAAGAGCAACCAAGCCCATTCCACATAGATAGTCTAATATAACTCTAGGGCTTGATTTTTCTGTAATTCCCCATGATAAAACAAATAATTCATCGCTCAGTTCTGTTGCATTAATGTCTGCTGAATCTTCGTTTTCAGATGTTAAAGCTAATTGAAGGTCCATGCAATCTTTGAAAACCTCTCTTTTATCACATTTCTCCAGTTTTTTAATGTCATACAAAAATCCAAATAAATCGCTATGAGATGTTAACTGCATAAATCGATCATTAACGGATTGAATTGCGGTATCCAATATCTGGTTTAAAAAATTTACTCTGAAATTCATTTCTGGCTTTAGAATTGGATCATCTGAAACTTCATAGTCAAATTGTCTCTTTCTTAGTTGAGATCTTATTTGTATTTCATAAGGAAATTGCACTCAATACCAAATTCTTCAGCCAATGATTTAGCTGTTGTAATTGCTTTGGCAAAACCTTCAACTGTTCTATAATTATGGAGCATAGTTTTAGTTGCATTCAATTGTTGAATTGATTTCTTTAAATCAAGATATTTTTCTTGAAATGTTTTGCTAAATGTATAGATCTGAAATAAAACAACATACCAAATCACTAATGAACAAATAAACTTGAAATCGAGTATTTTTTGTGCAATTCCCTTAGCTTCTGCACGGGACTGGGTTCAAAGTGGTCGAGAAAGTGAAATGTCATCAGCAATTGAAACGAGTGCATCGTAAATTTCAAATGTTTGGTATCGAATTACCTCCACAATATTAACTTGACTTTCCCAGCGTTTTGCGCATAACTTTTTAACAGATAAACCAGCTGCCTCTTTGTTTTTGACATATTCTAACAATACATTCCAGCAGAAAAAAAGGTGTATATATTTTGAATTACCTCAAAAAACTTACTGCTTCCAAACAACAGTTTATGGCATCATTCAACACCAAATTCAACGAATGCGCATTGCATGGTACATAAAAGGCTCTGTGATTTAGCTCTTTAACTCTTACTTCGACACCATTATGTATTCCCCGCATGTTCGCTCCGTTATCGGGTTTTCTTTCTACTCTTATAGAATAGGGTTATTTACTGATTCTTCGTTTATTTTTTGGCAACTTTTAAGCTACAGCATTTGGGTCAGATTAAGGTATGATAGGAGACACGATCACTGTTGGGCTAAAAACAGCTTAAACAGAAAGTCATGAATATACTAGGAGGTATACATTCCAAAATAAAGCTCAATCATTGCTGAAATATCTAAAAAAGCCTTTACAAAATTTGGGGGGGAGGGGGGGGGACTCTTTTTTGTGTTGTTTAATATGGGTCAAGTACTTTTTTACCAACATATTTAAAAAATGTGTCAATTTATTACACTTTATTTAAAATTTGTGAAAATGTGCATTCTTGGTCAGAAATAAGTGGGAGTGAATTAAAAGTAAATAATAATATATGTGAAATGAGTATTGCTTTTAATGATAGTATTAGTGAGACAGAAAAAGTTTTTGATTAAATTTTTAATGAAAAACTTTATCCGAGAGATGTTACAGTATGAGATTTTACAGCATAAAATTTACTAGAAATGTTGACAATATAAGTAAAGCAGCTGATTGAGACAGGGTATATAAGAAAAGAACAATCGATTCATATAAAGCTCAGCAGACAATATTCATTCTGCTAAACCTTTCTTCTCTATATAGTTATAATTTATTTTAAAGCATTGCAAAATTTTGCTCATATATGTATATATTTTTTGTCTTCCTAAACTCTTGTAAAACAAGTTACTCCCTCCCAAGGATTGACCGTATTATGAAAGACTTTTTTTTTAGAAAAACAATTTTGATATTTTATTTTTTTTTAATTCTTGATGGAGTTATTTCCCCTAGCCTGGATTTTCAGAAGGGTACATGAGCAGATAATTAAAGGGTTAAAGCAATTTATATTTTAACCCTATAAAAATACTTAGGGACGAAAGTACTTACTAAACTTATTCCTTCAACTGCAAATATTGCTGTACCAAAGAAAAGCGGAAGTTCATTAAGGTTACTGTATGTTGGACGATCAGAAGCATTTGGTAAATCTTGAACAATATACTGGAAAGTCACAATCAAACCTTGAGATGAATAAGCAAATAACATCTCTATTATATATTATTTAGCAGAAAAAAATCCATTCCCCTTAATAACTACAAAACAAAACAAATAAAACTTTTAACAGGCCATTTTTTTAAAACCGAGACTTATCTAATTTTTATTTGTATATCAATGTAAACAAAATGGTGAGATTTTAATAAATACTGGAAATAATTGATTAAATTATATTTCTGTAAAGTTTTATTTTTTTTAACGCAGTGGCTACGGTTCGGTCCGACCGAACCCATTTTTTTTTTTCTTAGGGTACCAGCTATAGATATTGCTCCACACCCTAACCCTATCTCTAACTCTAACCCTAACCCTAATCCTGAAAAAAAAAATCTGAAAAAAAAAAAAAATATATATATGCCATGTTCCTTATACCCTAATATAATGGTTTTGGCTGGTGCCGGAGCCACTGCGTTTTTTTAATACATTATAGGCTAAAATATTTTACCAGGATTTTTTGCTGAAGCACATGTTTGGTCAAAATCTAAAAAATTCTAGAAAAACTTTAGCTTTGCAAATTCACGATTTTTGCACAAAATCTTATGTTTATTTCAAAGAAAATAATAAAATTAGACATACTGCACTATGCCAAATGCACAAACAGAATTATGATTTTCTGATTCAATAAGTTTTACACACAATTATTCACCAAATGCCTAATTTTAATTTTAATGTGTTTTAGCCTTACACCCTACCTATATATTGTAAACAAATGGATTGTGAACATATCAGAGTCTATTTAAAATGATGTAAAAATTTGGGCATAATCAGGGCCTCACAAGAAAACATTAGTGGGTGATTTCAGTGGTTATGGTAAACTAATGGTTAAAAAAAACCAGATGAACATACCTGTAATGGTGAGAATATTTGCAAAGGTAGAAAATGGAGCCAACATGTGTAGATTTCTGACACAAACATAAGGAATGAGAGCAAAGGTTACCAGCAATTCGAATACAATTAAGTGTGGACATTCTGGGTGAAAATTTTCAATTACCTGAAAAAAAAAAATCGCTCTTCTTTCATTTATATTTAGTTGGGAATCCTATAACGAAAACGCCTTTAAATATGATATAAGATAATAAGCTTAACTTAACATCTCATATCTACTAAATCAGGGGAGTCCACACTTTTAGCCTCTGTTGGTCAAATTTTAGGGCAAATGGTTGTCAGACGGCCAAAAGAAAAGTATATGACAATGAAAATAGCTGTTTAATAAAAAAAAACAGAGCATAGAGCATACATATTGTACATGATAAAAGTAAAAGATACTCTAAAAAAAAAAATCGTTTACTGAGTGCCCGTGATTGAGGATATTCTTCATCAGACTTTGGAAGACAATGAACCAAACAAATTACTACAGATTTTCTTTAAAAAAAGTTTGGAAATGATAACCGAAATAGCCCATCAAATTGTTGCGAATGACCCAAATTTTGACAAGAGTGCAAAAGCCAGAAGAGAGTTTTGGATGCGATGGCTTGCTACCGATATTTGCTTAATGAAAGAAAAAGAAAGCGACTCTAAGATAATTTCATCCCCAAAAAAAAAACAATATCAGAAGAACCAGGACCTTCATCACATATATAAACTTTATATATATTTGTGCAAATGTTTGTGTTATATAAAACATTATATAAATTGCAAATACTAGTATTAAAGTTTAAAATCAAAGTAAAATTTGTTTATTTTTGGTTGCATATTCCTGTTTCAATATCTGCTTTGAGTTAAAATCATCTCATATAATGCCATAAGACCTCATTAAGCGCAATAGATACCTTCCTGAAGATAGGAGCGCTAACGAGATCTTACTGCATCTGGATTGATCTTGTAATTAAAAGCTCTGTGCAGTACTCAGTCCAATGTCCGAGTTCTGCTGTTTTTTCTGTAAGGAGCTGACCAAATTATCAAATTCCAGGAGCAAATCACACATATTTCTTTTTTAGTAAAAGTATCAAAATGAACAATTGTTTTCCTTAATTTTGGGTTTGCACAATTCATATCTAATACTCTTATGATTTTAAACATTGTATTAATCACCTGGTTATGTTTTTGAAGGTGCTTGTTTAAATAATTGAAATGAGCGGTCATTCATACTATAAAAGGCATCTAAACTGGTAGCAATTTTTAAGTTCTGTTAGAAAAGTTTATTTTGATTTTGATTCTAGATATAGCTTGAATTCATTCCAGATATCTTAAATTATGTTCAATATTTTGCCCAGCATTTCATCTATGCCTCCACTGGTCCTAAGTTCCAGAAAGGACCTCTTGGATTCATTCTCTTTTTAGCTGCAATGACATTTTAATGGAAACATGCACACCAGTCAGGATATTCGCCAGTGAGCAGCAAAAATGTTCAGTTTCGCTGCTTGCATAGTTATGTTATGAGAAAAGTATTTTCTGTAAAGGTTAAACAAACTAAAATGGCTATTTAGAAATGTCGATTCAATTAGAAAAAAGGTTCAAATTTTATATATACAGTGAAAGTCGCTATACCGAAATTGACGGGGACTCAAAATTTGTTCGTATTACTTAAAATTTGTTACACTGAAATGGGGGGAGGGGGTCCGACGACATTTTCTGTTCTTAATATGTAGACATAGGTCATTTTGGTATCAATGCTAGTGTCATTTTACTCATTTCTCCAAAGATATTTAGATATTATATCTAAAAATATGTTAAAAATTCTTTTCGTTTATTGCTTATTAGTTTAGCTACTAATTTAGCTTTTAGCTTTCGTTGCTTACCGCTAACGTTCATTGAACTAAGGGTCATAACGCATTTATTTTTGTAAGTTATTCAGCATGACTTACTTCCCTTAATTTATGAGAAACCTGTGCAATGTGCCTTATGGCTCTCTTACTCATTTTGTCTCATTTATTAAACAACGAAATAATTTTTAAAATATATATTTTTTTTAAACTGGAATAAATTTTATATAATTAGAAAAAAAAAGTATAGTTATATCACAAAAAGGTCAAATAAGTCATTTCCTGTAATGTTAATTAAATACTTGTACAGGTAGTTTGACAACATTATGGATTTTTTTAATCCCGTGATCCTGTGACGTTCCCTACATTCACGTGGTTGTCCCATGACATCTCAGCTCTCTCCTCCTCCTCTTTCCCACCATTGCTAAAACGCTCCTCTTCTCACCCATTCCCCCCCCCCCCGTTTGTAGTTATGTAATTGTGCTGCCGCCACTCCATCCCCCCTCCCATTCGTTGCTACATCATTGTGCCGCCTCTCCCCCCTTCACCGTCCCAAGACGACGCTTGACTCAATACTGCACCTAGTGGAATTAGCGGTTAAAGGTTACCATAACATCTTACTCCTCTCACACTCCCCCCCCCCCCCATTGTCTAATAAACGTGAATGGTGTAGAGCTCAAGTTGACTTGAGTTTTAGAAATTTACCGAATAAAAATTTTTTTTTTTTTGGTAAGGGAGGAATTAAAAATTTACAAAACGGCTATTTTTTTCACAATACTGAAAATAAGAACTTCGTTACAACGACACTTTTTAACAGATGTTATATAAGCGAAAGGGAAGGGGTTCAAGGGGCAAAAAAAAATTCAAAACATTCAAAGCATTTGTCTTTCCGAGATTTAGCAAATTTATTATCAAAAACTTAATTTAATGAGCAAATAATATTTTGAGTAATATACAAACAATGCAATGATTTATATGAAGCATCCTGATAATGGATTGATTAAAAAGTAGTTATAAAAAATAAAACTCATAAATAATATTGTTCTATAAATTGGCTTAATGACTCTTTCACTTTTTGCCCTCAATTGACACACTATACTCCTCTTCCACCAGCTCATGGAGCACTTTATATTTGTTCTTCAACACCAAGTTGAACTGTTCTTTTATCTTAGGATCTTTCAGAAGGTTAATGTTGTACTTCACTCTTCTGTCTACGGTGCTTGTCTCATATCTCTTCAGCTTCAGTTTCATTTCCGCTACAACCAGATGATGATCAGACGCTACATCCGCCCCTCTTCTCACTTTTACATCTTGTAGGGATCTTCTAAATTTCCTATTAATGCAAAAATGGTCTATCTGATTTTCTGTTACTTTATCTGGGGATATCCAAGTATTCTTGTGGATTCTTTTATGGGGAAATATGCTCCCTCCAATGAGGGGGGGCAGTAATGATCCTGGGACCGTGTGCTTTCCATCCAATCAGTGCCCCCTGTGCTTTCTTGGACAGCATAAGGCCAACTCCCTGTGTGTGTGGTGCATCATTTTCTTCGTGTCCGGAGTACAGCAGCCTCTCCCCTGATAACAGTCGTCTCTGTCCAGCTTGTGTCCACCTAGTCTCACTAATGCCTAAAATGGTCAGTTTGTTTCTCTTCATCTCTGCTGCTATCTGAGCCATCTTTCCTGACTCATAGATGGTCCTGACATTCCATGTCCCGATAGTGGTTTTCCTGGTTGTCAGAAGGGTAGTCGGCTTTGTGGCTTCCTTTCGGCTTTCATCACAACTAAGCTTCATGAGTCTTCATGATGAAGAACCTTCTTCTCCCAGGACTGAAATATCTGTTTTTTCTTTAGTTAGTGTTTCTGTAGCAAAGGGTTTTTTAACAGGGTGGGGTTGCTAGCCGCACGCCCAACCTTCCTCTTTTTTCAGCCGGGCTTGGGATCATCCTTGGCTATGTGTAAGGAGAGCAAGATCATCTGCAAAGTCCAGGTCGTCCAGCTGTTTTATCTTTCCCTGGTGGATTTCTTCATAATCCAGTCTATAGCCAGTAGGAAAAGGAATGGGGAAAGCAAGCATCCTCAAGGAAAAAGAAAGAGAGGCCGGCCAAGAAACACCTGGAGGCGAGAATTCGAAGCGGACATCACCAGGATGGGGTTCAGCTGGAGAGAATGGTTCAAGACAGAAGTCGCTGGAGATCTTTAGTTGGTGGCCCATACCCCGATAGGAGTGACGGGCAATGATGATGATGATGGTGATAAATTGGCTTAATAAAGGTATTATGTTGTATCTATTTTTTTAAATAAATATTTAACAATTTTTCCCTTTAAATTATTTTCTTGTCAGTGTTGGCAAGTTTTTCTCTGACACTGACACTGAGCAAGCTTAAGTTCTGACATCGACCAACTCAAGCACTGACAATAAATCTTGTAATTGACGTAAAAGATATAAATATAAAACTAACATTTAGATGTGCATAAAAGGAGGTAATACTCACATTTTTAACATTAGTGGCTACAAATACAATATATACACAACAGAAACCAAACTGTGTAAATATCAGGAATACATCAACTGCAATTCTGAAATAAATAAATTCTTCTGCGAACTAATTCATTTAAAATTATTTTATATTTTTAAACTAGTTGTTCTAAATAACAACAATCTGACAATCTTATATTTTTGGCATAATTTTTTTGTTATGAAAAGTAAATAATATTGCACAATATTTTTTGACATGTGCATATTCATATTAATAAAGTAAATAAAAGCAAAATTCTGTGCCTTTTTTTAGCATATGCTAAAGAACATCAAATTTTTAACTTTGCTTACTTTGCACACATTGCTTAAAAAAAAATATTGGATAATTCTAACATACACTTTGTTGGAAAACTCCACAGCCTAACTTTGTTGAGAAATTCACCATGGGTTACAAACTGAATTTGTTCCCGAAACTGAAATGATTGTAATCCGTCCGAAACTTTGAAATCAATTAAATAAAGACAACCCTTTTTAGGACAAATTTTCAGTATTACGAACGAATTTCGGATCCCGATCAATATCTTTATAGTGACATTTCACTGTATATATAAATATAAACTTAGTTTTATACCAATTCATGAGATATTTTTTTATATTTTCAGATTTTATAGGTCATACTTTGGTATTTCCTAAGGGCACAAATGCATGCATATTTCTTTTTTTTTAGGTCATAGAATTCCGTCCCAGTGAAATAAATTAAAAAAGTGTGCAAAAAATTACCTTCCTGCTTTTGCAAATTTTCTCAATTGCTGAGGGCCAGTCCTAAAGCATATTTCTATAACATCTGCATAATCTAAAGCAAGGCAACTCGTCCTGTTGAAAATTTGTTTAGAATTGATGAACTATTTTAAAAAATATATGCAACATTTATGAAAGTATTAATAATTTTACATGTTGTATATGTTAAAAGAAAATGTCACCTTTTGCATAGTAAATGGCTGCATTTCACTAAAATATGCATACAGTGTACAGCTATTACTCCAATAGCAAGCAAAGCAAAAAATCCAGTCTAAAAGATAAATATATTTGTAAAGATTTAATTCATCTGAAAATATATACATACCAATAAAAACAAAAAGTAAAAAACGCTAAGTTCCCTTAACCCTTAAGGGCCATTGGGGCAGATGATGCCTAGAGTTCATCTGTTTCTGTAACCTCTGCAGAAAAAGGGATTGTGTTGTTGGCACAACGCCCAGCCGCATTTACTTCCCCAACTTAAGTCAGGTAACCATTTAAAGCTGGGTGGACTAGTGGTACTTAAGCCGACTTTAATTTGGACTTGGCAAAAATTCTCTTGGTTCTCACAGAGGATCAAACCCAAAACTCTCAGGTCGACAGTCGAGAATCTACACCACTCGGCCACGAGTCAAAAGTGCTGAATAGAAATGGTATCAGTGGCATAAATAGGAATGGGGTGGACTGACTGATCTGGGCAGCAATTTATTTGGTGCCAGAGGGGGCAAAATGTTGGGTGCTCAATAGAGTGATACCATAGAATACGAGCTAAAATCCAAATCGTTCAGTCATTAAATAATTTTTTCCTTTGAAAATAATATAAAAGTGATTTTATATTAGGATTGATCCTTGCTGATCGTCATAAACTGTCGGCCAGAGTTGACATCTGCCATTATTGCGTATCAATCCAAGTATCAGTTATGAATTCTAAATTGTGGATACTGAACCAAATTTTTACACTTTTATTAAAGTTAATATATAAATGGATCTTTTGCAGATTTTTTTCATATCCCACCTCCCAACCATGGCTAGCACCTACCATCCAAAAGTACAAGTTTGAAACTATTAAATCCTAAATGAACTACTTCTAGAAAATCATTTGATGATCAAATTGATGTTTTGAATCTCTACGGAAAGTATTGGGAAGACACATCTGTCAAATGGCCAAGGACATCAAATAAGTCTAGGACGAGATCCAATGGAGGTCTATGGCAAGTGTCATATACAGGTCCTGTAATAAGCCATTTTTAATGGAGGATCTGAGTGAGGGCTGTTTATATAGCCTTTATTTATTGTACAATAAATTATCAACTACAAAATTAAATAGTATGATCTTCATATCAACATGTAGGAAACTAAATTATCTTTCTAATGATATATATTTCATGTATGTTGACTTTATAATCAGAAATGATAAAAATATATAAACTCGATATAATTTATACTTTCCTATTGGTTATGCAACTTTCAAATCTTACACATCGGTTATCATTTTGGTACATAAAACGATCAGAACTCTAATTATTAAATCTCAATAAAATGGTAGTAATTTTGAAAAATAAAGTGATCCAAGTTATAGTAATAAAAGCAGATATAATAGCGACACAAAAATGTTCTAAAATTAAAAATGTAGTTACTTAAATCATCTTTTAACGTCATCTTAATTAAAGTAATCCATATTGAAATATTGTCTCACAAAAACAAGCATATCGTCTCTTCAATGTATTATAAGTCAAAACAAATTAATAGAAAAAAATTGTAATACTAATTACAAGTCTTAAAACACAGTTATGGCCACATCTCGGACAAGGAGGGGGAGTTTTATTAATGTTTTAAGTCTTCTGATGCTTATCAAAAATAATTTCTTCACCCTAAATCTACTAGAAATCACTAAAACATGTAATAATCATTTTTTATAATGTTCATTGTAAAATGATCATTTTTAAATGCAAAAAAGGAAATAATTGTAAACCATGTTTTGTTTTAAAGCTACACTCTATGGTCTGTGTCTAAGGCTAACAATGGTACTGTGCATGTGCTGTGAACCTGTCATGCAATTTTTACAACCAACGTTCACAGACCAAAGAAAGTCTTCACATAGGGAATATGGTTTCTGCCTCCCTGTTATAACATAATGGAATAGTTATGCAAATTACCAAGATATTCAAATAGACAAACGCAGACCTTCACAATGATACCACATGTATGTAATCTTACACTAGAATGGCGACTTTAACCATACATAAAAAAAAACTGCCATTTTGAAGGTGTCATTTTTACCCCCTTCCCACTAAATACATAATAAAAAAGAACTGTCTAGAAAAGGATGAAAAACAATTCATGATTTTGTGTAGAAATGATTTTTCCACAAAAATATAAAGTTTATAACGGGATACATTTAAAATAGGTATAGAAATCTATTGCTGAAGTGAAATGTAAAAAATCTGCATCCGTAGTTCTGGCCAAATCGCGTTTGCTGTCAAAAAATCTACATCCGTAATGACAAGGAACCCTAAAGGGTGGTCTCTATAACTTGCTCCTTCAAGGCTATTTCGCATTAACAGTATTTTTCTATCAGATAGTACAAAAGTATTTTGACTTACCCAAAGACCAGCATGTTTAATTGCTATAGGCAGAGCTAGAATTCCAGTTCCTATGTTTCCTTTCAGTAAATGCATCAATGTTTGCAAGTTGCTAATAAAAAAAAATTTAATGGATTAAAAAAATCCAGCTATTATTAAAAAAATCTTTTAATTTAAACAAGTATTCTTGGGCAATAAAAATCATTAACTACATTATAATTATCAAAAATTTTCAGAAATTATGTAATTTGATTAAAAATATAAATTTTTCACAATAATATCAATTACATAAAGATATATCAACTCTGAAGAAATTACTAAGTTAAGTATGTGATACATTAGAACTTAAATTCATGTGAAGTCTTTTTTTTTTTTTTTTTTGTAAAAAAAGATAAATAGAGCCTATGAGTTCTTTTATAGTACAGCAGTAAATCAACTAAAACATAAAAAATGTTGTTTTTTTTAAATTTTACTTCAATAAATTGTTAATTTGATAATGGGTATTTTTTTTGTTCTCCTTGTACCCAAGAGCAGAAAAAAAAATAGAAACCTGGTCGTACTCTCAAGGAGTGATCTATCTGATATTAGCAAACTATGGTGGGATCCTGATATTTGGTAACTGCTGGGGTAACCTTCAACATCTTCAATTATACCACCATGAGGGAAAACCATTACACTGTCTTCAGAAGGCTGATTAGTATCATTTATAGCATTTGTTTGATGGTGTAACCTCTGAGTATTTTTGACAGTTGAAATTTCTGAGGGTGCACTCTTTAGGATCTTTTCCCTTACATTAGGTAGTGTATTAGCAACCAGTGGTGTTGTTTCTTTAGCAGGAATCATTTTGAATACTCGTAAATAAACTCAGATCTAAACAAACAAAAAAAAATACTTTAAATTAATGAATAATATTTCTTGTAACCTCAATCCAGCCCTGCATGGAGTATTACCGTATTTCCCCATGTATAAGCCAACCCCCCCCCTCCCCCCACAATTTTCGGACTGTGAAGTTTTGAAAAAAATATTTTATTACAAAAACAAGTTATAAAGAAAGAAAATTTACAAAGAAACAAAATTCAAGATTCATAATAATCACTTTTTGGGCTTGAAAATTTTGGAAAAAGGGGTGGCTTATACATGGGGGAAATACGGTACATCATTTATTCACAATATATATTAATGAATATCTACGATGAAACCCATTGACAAGTATTTATATAAAACGTAACTTATATTTTCTTCTATTAGAAGAAATGAATATTTTTTTTATAACAATATATTTTTTATTTCAATTTCAACGAAATTCAACAATTTAGTGAACAACTCAATCAATGTGTAGCACTTAGATGCTAAAATATGTAAATATTATATTCTGATATCGCGCCCTGTCTTAATTCCTACTTAAAGGGTATTGTTAGTGGATGGAATAATACTAAGACAAAATTATCAATCAAATGACTCTGTGACCTGAGTATTATTTTTATAAAATCAACCACAGTTACAATTAAGAGAAAACAAAATGAAAAGAAATCAAAATATTTACACCCAACTGAACAGTAAGTATATTACCAAGAAAATAAAATACCTATGATAATTACATGTTACACAAAATAATTCTACTAAATATGATTTATTAGATTATGGAGAAGATTGTTGTATTTGTGTGTACCTAATTTGATCTTCTGTAAGGTTTGTGTTTCTTTATGTTAACTTCAAACTTAAATTTCTTTGGAAAATTGTTTTAAAAATAAATATAAAAATGTAATTATGCAATGTGTCTAATTTTTTTAATTTCATTTTTCCTGAATTGTCATTATTGACAAAAGGGCAATACAGATGTCTGTAACTTAGAAACCAAATAGGGCAAACATAAATAATAGAATGTTACTACACTAATACTTTAAACTTTAGACCTATTTATAAAATAAGTATTAATGACTAAAAACAACAAAACTAGGTAGAAAATACGTAAATTGGTCAAATGCCAAAACCACATAATTTTTAATCATTATTGGTATGGTAAATATTTTGTTAAACAAACAACTAGACCAGAGTTGGCGAACTTATGGCATGCGTACCTCATCAGTCGGCACATGACTAAAATATCACTTCCTTAATCAATAATCACAATAAACTGATACCATGTAATTTAAGTAAGTGTTTAGTTTGTTCTTGAACATTTCACTTACTTATCGCACAATGACACTGGCATAAGGCCTAAGCCTAGAAAAAAGATTTTCAATTATCGCCATAGAATTGATTTACATATTTAATGACCCAATTCATAACATTTCAAATCCTTAAAGCTTGGAGTGTGTTGTTTTGCTAAACCTAACTGGGTGTAATTGGTGATTGGACACTTTGCTATAAATTAGTGGGTTTTTGGTTGACTTTAGAGCATGCTGCCTCAAAAAGGTTTGCCAACACTGAACCAAACTTACTAGTTTAAATTAATAACTTTTGTTTTAATTTCTTGAATTGGCCCCTTATTTTGTTTATTTAAAAAAAATGTTGAATTGCGTCCAGAAAATGTACATGGACATATTGGATGGTAATATTACAATTTAAAAACAGAAATTATTTTGATAAATATTACTGAGACATGCTATAGCCACTATAGTATAGGGCCTAGCTATACTCCTAGGTCTAGTAATAGACTATAGATAGTAAAGACAAAGTAGCCTATACTTAGCCTATAGTGTATACACATTGTCATACAGTAAATTCTTTTTAAATGCAGGGGATATATTCCAACTAAAATGCTGTTTGGCGGAAAAATGATCCTAAAATGGGGCCTTTTAGCTAGGCTTAACTAACTAAACACTGCGACTGATAGTGATATTATAATAAATTAATACGGCATAGTATACTCATACAAGAGTAAAATAATCTTAAAATGCATTAAGTTAACATTAACACAACAATTTGTTTACTTATGTTTTGACTAAATGTACCTATCTTACAAAAACACCTCAATATATTTATCAAAATAATTTCTGTTGCTAAAATATGATAATACAGGAAAACAAATATCTAAAACATAAGTTATTAAAGTACAGAAAAAAATTGTTCACTCAGGTCATGAGTAAATGTATCATATCCGGTTATAGCACTGAGCTCTATACTAGCTGGAGAGCTCGCGCCTGTTTGAGCTAAATCGTCCGTCATCTTGGATTTACCTTCATTTCTCTCAACAAGATGAAATACTGTTGTGCTATTGGTTGCAAAAATAGATTTTCTGTTCAACTTCGTAAAGAGAAAGGATTAACTTTTCATAAGTAAGTATTTTTAGAGCATTTTCGAAAAAAAATGCTCTATTGTCCCCGTTTTGTCTGTCTGTCATCTGTCCGTCATCACCCTAGATCTCAACAACCATAAGTCCTAGACCCATGATGTATATATCATTTTGTAGGTCTTGGCCTGCCAAGTGAACACCTTGGTCCATTTCGCGATCTGACCTCTGAGGGCCGAAAAAGGGGGCGTATTAAGTACCGTTTTTACTATATAAGCTATATTAACAAAGGAGCGCCCTATATCTAAGCAACCATAAGTCCTAGACCCATGATGTATATATCATTTTGTAGGTCTTGGCCTGCCAAGTGTACATCAAAAGTCCATTTCGCGATCTGACCTCTCAGGGCCGAATATAAGAGTTTTTTAGGTACCGTTTTTGCTTATATTTTAAATATAAATAATAAAAGCTAATCAAAGAGGCGTAATCATTATTTATTTTTGTAACAGTTATTCAACATGATTACTTCCCTCTCTATTTATCAAAACCCATACACGTGGAGCAAAAATCTATGGCTGTAACCCGGAATAAAAAATACGGATTTCGTCCGGCGTAACCGTAGCAACTGCTTACACGAAAATACTCTAAAATGTCCTGTGTCCGAAACGGAAAAGACTTAAATTGCTTGTTTAAGTTAGTAAATGTTTTTTTTTCTTTTTTGTTTGCTCCAAATAATTTAATTGTATTATTATTGCTTTGAAAACCAAGCTTTAAACAAGATGCTAAAAGGAAATTTGAAAATTATCTTTCGTATAGTAGTCCATAAGTGCTTTTTCTTGCGTTTGAAAAAGTTTCTGCAGATGAAAACTGCAGTATTGCTAAAGCGATGCAGAAGACTGGCGGATCGAGTGTTTAAAGTGAAGAATTGCTCTAACTGCATCACTTTGTAGGTACTTCATCACTATCTGCATCAGAGGCGCAACTAGACCAAACTTTCAGGGGGGGGGCAAAAAAAAAAATCACTTGTATTAAAAATCACATTATTTATATATTTGTATTTTATTTTAAACAAATTATGGTCTAATCTTTTAATGCATCCCCCCCAGTTGCGCCACTTATCTGCAATGCGTTCAGTCAGTAGAATACCAGCTTGATCACGACATCAGTATTGCAGCACGAAAAATTCTCCAGAATCACATGTGGTATCTTCTGATGAGACTGTCAGCCAGGCATTGTTTTCCGATGAAGTGTCAGCAATCACCGGCGGCGGAACGAAATATTTTGAGGTGGTCCATGGGGCATTTAAGGTTTCTGCTGGTTGTTTTTTCTATCTTTTTTATTTTTTAAGCTACACTAGCCATTTTTGGCACATGCATCTTTTTCTTCTTTGTTCTCGATATATGAACATGGAGGATTTCAAACGACCAGGCCTATAGTTATGATGAACTGCACGATGGCATCTAGGTCCGTCTCGCTTCCATAAAGTTTTTGTTTGAAGGAGGTCATCTGTGGCCAGAACCTGTTGCGAGCTGTGTCATGTAAAGGGCATGTTTGGAGAACATGTTCTGCATTCTCTGGAGACATCCCACATGGGCAGTCCTCACTGTTTCCAATGCCTAGCCTTAGTCTGTTGTGCCCAGTTCTGAGTCTGAAGATAATATTTTGAGCTTGTCTGGGAAGATTATAATAGGGGACGTTTTTGTCGTGATCTGGGGGATTATTCATCCATTTTTGTTGGATTTGTTCATTTATACAGCTTTTCATTTCTTCTGAATTTAGAGGGACATCTACTTGCATTTCTTTGCTGCCAGATTTTGCCAATTGGTCAGCAATCTCATTTCCATTTATTTTGGTGTGTCCTGGTATCCATTGCAGAACTGTTTCCTTTGTGTTTTGGGTTAGTATAATTATGTAGAGCTGTTCTGAGCTGGGTTAAATTGAGTGTACTGAGGATCCTGCAGAGACTGTATAATTTTTTTGGCATCTGTGAGTATGACTATGTTGCTGTTTGGTGTGGAGTTTGTGAGTATGTTGACAGCTTCTTCAATTGCTTCTTTTCGGCTTTGAAAGAGTCTGAAGTTTTCCCAGTGGGCATACTATGTTCCATTATTTCTCCATTTGGCCATTCTATATAGATTCCAGTACCTCCATTTCGGCAGTTTGTTTGCGAGGAACCATCTGTGAATGCTCTTATCCATAGAGAACTGGGGTAGAGTTTGTTTAATTCATTCGATCATTGCCATTGCAGAGAGAGTGTTTGTATCATATTTAGATTTTTCCTTTATTCCAGCTAGGGAGTCTCTCGTGGTTATTGGACGGCAGGTGTCCCAAGGGGGCAAGTCACTGTAAGGTTTTGTTTTATTTAGGGAGACTGTATACAGGTTGTATTTTTTGTTTTAATTTTCTAGCTGCTGTAATGAAGTTTGATCTTTGCAATCTTTGAGTAGAGTTAGACTAATGTACTCTCTTGTTAAGCGGGTGGTTTTCCAGTGTTTCGATTTTTGTGTATTGAGAGAGTATTTTGTTTTCCCTTCTTTCTTCAATAGTTTGGAGAGATGTTATACTTTCCATGGTTGTGATTTGCGTTGACCTCATACCTCCTGTCATAATTCGTAGCCCAATGTTTTGAACTTTGTCCAGCTTTTTTAAACTTGTTTTGGCTGCTGTTCCCCAGGCAGTGGCGCCATACTCCAGGCTGGGTCTTACGTAGCTGGTGTAGGTTTTTTTTAGGACAGACATGTTCGCTCCCAAGTCTGTACCAGCTAGTTTCTTCATTAGATTGATGCGTTTTATCCCTTTGGATTGAGTTACTTCTATTTGTTTAGACCATGTGAGTCTAGGGTCGAAGCTGACACCTAGGTAGACTGGGTTGTTGTTTATTTCAACTGGAGAATTTTTAAGGTAAGCTTTATCTGTTTTTGCTTTGTTGAAAGTGTAAAGATTGTGTATTGAGTTTTGTTTGAGTTGACTTTCATTCCCCAGCTCTCTGTCCATTTTTCTAGTTGTTTTAGTGAGTCTTGAAGTCTGAATTTAGATGCTCCAACGGATTCTTCAGTACTTATTAGGGCAAGGTCATATGCATACATGATGCATTTTACTGTTCTGGGCAAGGTTTCTTTTATGTCGTTTATATAAATCAGGAAGAGTGTGGGAGACAGAACCCCTCCCTGGGGAACGCCGTTTTTATGAGTTCAGTGTTGCTTCTGTATCCATGCATGCGGACAGTGGCTTTTCGGTTCGACACATATTCTTTTATCCAGTTGAGCATCCTATTGGATATATTATTTTGTATTAATTTTAGAATTAGCCCTTCTTCCCACACTTTATCAAAAGCCTTTTCCAGGTCCACCCATACTATGGTTGTGTGCTTCTTTTCTTGAAATCCGTCTTCTATCTCTTATGTGATGAAAGCTATTTGGTCTTCTGTAGATCTGTACCTTCTGGAACCTCCTTGTTCCTGGGTTAGTAGTCTATTAGTTTCTAGAAACCAGGTTAGCCTTTTGTTAATATTTTTTTTCTATTAATTTGCATACACAGCTTGTTAGGCTTATAGGTCGGTAGCTGTCTGCCTTGTTCGGGGGCTTCCCTTTTTTTATGGATGGGTACCATGATAGCTTTTTTCCAGATGGTTGGAATTTTCCCCTTTTTCCAGCTGGTGTTGAATAGCTGTAATAGTTTCTTTTTGGTTTTTGGGCCTAAGTGAGTAAGCATGACATTTGTGATTTTGTCTAGGCCTGGGGCCTGTTTTGGTTTCAGGGTTTTTAGGGCATCTTCAAGTTCTTTTTTCGTGAGCGATTTAGTCATGCACTCATGTCGGGGTGAAGAAAAAATGCTAGAAAATGCTAGATTTTTTTTTCAATTGCTGAAAAAAATGCCAAAAAGTATTTTTTCTTACTAATTATTTTTTATTAAGGACAACTTCAATAAAATGTCATTATAAGGTCATAGGTCAGGTGGCACACCTTATGAATTTTTTTTTATTAAGTAGTATTAATCTATATATCCAATTTAGCCTGATATTTCTTTAGAAAATTCAAGATTTGAGCAGCACTTTTTTTTGCCCGTTTGAGATATATTTCACTGCGAGAATTCTTGAAAGTACTTTGTTTCTCTTTTGATTTTTCCCCGATTTTCATACCACTGTATAACTGCTCCAAATATAAAAAGGCCAAATTGGCAGCATACTCAATATTGAGCAAGTTAAAAGGGAACAGTCAAACTATATCAAACGCCTAACGTATAACCAGACTTTGATGTAAAATTTGTGTTGATGGAAAAAAAAAACGTCTAAATTTTAGAGTTTTTTTTTTTACACACATCAATAATAGCTGTCATAAAACATCACTTGCTATCTCCGTAGCTGACAGGGTTAGATGGGTCAGATCGGGACACATTCCATTTACAGTACTGAACAATAGTATGACACTGTCCAACACACTGTACTGGTAGGCATACAAGCCCGTAGCGTGCGGGGGGGGGGCGGGGGGCCGGGCTCCCCTGCGTTTTGTCTGCTCCCCTCTGCTTATTTGTTCTACTTAGTAAAATGTATTACCTGCCCCCCCCCTGCTATTGCCTGGCCCCTGCTGTAGAATTTTCACGCTGAGGGGTTGTAGGCATAAGGCATAAAACTAGAACTCAGGTGTGGATGGGTCATATCCGGACACGTTCCGTTTAGACTGAACAATAGTGTGACACTGACCAACACAGGTATGCTCGTAGTGGGCGTAACCGTAAACGACCGCACTAGGTAACTTAACCCCCTGAGAAAGTTGTGGGTAGCTGGAAACAAGAGAATGTTTTATACAGAAAAACTCCAATTCAGCCATTAGTTTTAGACGATTAGTACACCGCCTCCTAGATAGTCAGTGAAGTCTAACAATAGAGACAGCCGTGATTTATAGCAGACAGTTGGGCGAGGTGGGCAAAGTCTTAGATAAATGGAATGTTTGGATCTCACTGTTATAAATGTATGTTTTGTTAATATTTCTTATTCATGGACCAAAAAAAAACTGCTAACTTATTTCGTTTTAATGCTAGATTTCCTGCTAAATGCTAGATCAAAATTTTTGATGCTAGATCGCAGAAAAAAAATGCTAAATCTGGCATTAAAAATGCTAAATTGGCAACACTGGTTACTAGATCTTCAGTTTAAAAGAGCTACACTAATAAAAATACTATTTTACAAAGAAGAGCTCTTTATCTATTTATAGACTAAATCTAGAACAAACTTGGGGTGCATATAGACACTCCGTTTTTTAAGGGTCCCAACATGGGATTTTAATATTTTTAGAGTGGCAAGTGGCAACACTGGTGGTGACCCGCATGGTTGGGCGACAAAGAAAATTATATATAAAGAAGATGCTAAAAATATCACAATGTTTAAAGAGCAATTAAAAATGAATGATAAAATATATTTTGTTTGATTGCTTATTTAAAAAATAATTACAGTAATTATATTGATATGGCAGCGTATAGAGAGAGAGGGAGAGTATTGCATTGATCCAGCCTCGTTTTCGTTTTAACATGGCTGATTCGTGTTTTCAAGTTCAGAAGTTGTTTTTTTTTTTAAACTGCGGTGATTGATAACTTTTTTTTTTTTACATTCAAAATTGATTAAAGAAAAACGAAATCATAAATTACATAATCGATATATGACATAACTTAATTATACTACTGATTATCGATTTTTGTTATTTATAATTTCGTAATAATTATTTATGCTATATTACGATATTACCCCGTTTTTTAACTATATAAGCTATATTAATAAGTACGCAGTGGCTTCGAATACGACCGGGTGTGTTTCGCATTTTTTTTTTCCGAGACACGACCAGCAAACTGTGATGACGTCAGTAAACAGATGATTTATGATTTAAAGTTATTTTCTTTTCGTGAGAACGACAAATTTTATCTACTTATACATTAAAATTGGAAATTAACTTGTGTGTCTTCCTGGCACAGTGGTGAAACCGTTTCGTCTGTGATTCATTTTTATGCTGACTATATCCAGGTTCGATTCCTACCTGAAACATATTTTTTTTTATTGTGTTTTTTTTTTTTTCAAAATGTATCCTTTTAGTTGTTTTAATGAAAATTAACTACTAGATATCTTTGACATTTTTTTTAATTGAAATAATTTATATTTTAGGATGTTGTAAAAAAAAGAAACAACAACTAATTAGGTTTTTTTTTAACTATTTCATAACTTAAAAAAAAAAAAAAATTGAAAATATGTATCAAAGCTGAACACAGAGGCGTAACAATTTTAAGGGATGGGGGGGGGGTCCAAAATCGAAAGTCTCGCCGGGCTCCAGCTTGAGGGAGACCCCAAAATTATTTTTTACATTAAATATTAAGAACATAATCTCATGTCATGGTATCGAATGTCAAAATGCAAGGCCCCCAAATCCTAGGTTCGGCAATGGCTTTACAATAGTTTATCTTCCTGCAAAGGCTTTGCAGGGTATAGCTAGTCCTAAGGCTAAATATTATATAACTTTTCCTTACCATCATTTTTGCGTCACACTTTAAAAAATTCAGAGACGCCTACATATTTCAAATTTACTAAATAATAATAAGATTAAGAAACGAAAATAGAGGGGATGGGGAAGCATTTATATCCGAGAATCGAACCAAATACTGACGGAGATGAATTAACGAGTGTTAACTTTCTGGGGGGGGGGGGTACGATAGATACTAATTTAGTGCATAATTTTTTGTTTTATTTGTCCGACTTTATTAGGCTTCGGCTTGGGCAGACCCGAAAACTCTTAGTATATATACTGACAACAAAAATATACAATTCAAAGCCGTATTTATTTTAAAAAAATATTATAAAATATCTCCGATTATTAACAGCAAATGACTTTATTTATTAGGCTTGGACAGACCCGAAAAAAAATTAAAGCAAAATAAAAATATCTCCGATTATTAACAGCAAATGACGTCATCAAAGTCTGCAGTAAATACGAGTTCTCATTCATTCTGTTTACTGACGTCATCACAGTTTGCTGGTCGTGTCTCGGAAAAAAAAAATACGAAACACACCCGGTCGTATTCGAAGCCACTGCCTAATAAGTATGTCATTTTGAGGGCCCCATTCTACACCTTATACTTAGCAATACAAGATTAAGGGCCCTGGGGGCACCAAGAGTAACTATCCATCTAACATAAATGTAGTTTAAATAATTTTGGTTATACCCTTTAAGTGCTGGGCATTAGTTTTTCTGAAGGCGTGAAGGTACCGTCTTATCTTTCAGTATTTTTTAATAATTTTGTAGTTAGCAGCTGCCTTTTTTTTTTGTAAACATTTTTTTATATAGAATATAGAGGACCTTTTTTACAAATTTATTTAATGCATTTAAACACAATATTTTTTTTTCTTATTCTTTAATAAATAGCAATCATTACTATGATTTTGGAATGTTTATAGAGGTAAAGTATCAATAATATTTATCAAAATGTTAATTGTAGCTAAAATATTAGATTACTTCTGAGTCTGATGTAAATCGACTTTAGTAAAAATAAGCTTGACTTTAGTAAAAATATGCTCGTAATAATTACTTATGCTAAAATACGAGATTACCGGCATTCATAATGCCAGTTATTAGAAATTCTTCTAGGTGATAATTCATTACCTCAAAATTATTAAAACGAGTATTGATAAATTCGATCATTGTCGATAAATTAGAACATGTACAAAATATAGTTAAAACAAGATTTGAGGACACACACCAACTTATAATAATATTAACTTATAAAACATCATCTGACTACAATTTTCTGCTGATAAAATTAAAACTGTATCATATTTCTTAACATTTTAAAAATATTTAGTAGGGATGTGACGGAGCTGATGAAAATCCGCTTCCGTCGGATTCGGATTTGGCAAATATAAATCCGTCGAATTTGAATGCGGTTGCGGATTTGGTGAATGAGGGGTATCTAAAATACGTTCATGACCAAATACGACGTCTAATCTATGGACAGCTGAGTAAGGGTCCAGGAGTTTAGTTTTATCTGTTTTCTTTATATAGGGTTTTCGAAGGTCTCAAGGTTTTTTTAGTTTCATGTATACGATTTCTACGGCCGTGTTTGATCTGAAAACGGTATTTTTCTCAAAAAAGTTAATTTTTCGGGGGGGGGGGGGGGGTTTAGAAAAAAATTATAAAAGAAATTCTATTTAATATTTCCAAAAAAAAAATTGGACGTTTGTTTGAAACACACTCATTAACATTTGTGCAAAGTTATTTTATGATATCTACCATAGATTTTAAAAATTGGTTCTTTGAAAATTTTTGAAAATATGTCTTAAAATTACACTTTTTTACCCAAAAAAGTCACAAAATACGTTTTTAATTAATTTTTTTAATATTTTTTTTTATTTCTTTGTTCATTAATTGGTATGTTGTATTCATGTGCCAAAAATGGCTAGTGTAGCTTAAAAAATAAAAAAGATAGAAAAAACAACCAGCAGAAACCTTAAATGCCCCATGGACCACCTTAAACGATCGCCGACTTTAAACAGCATCATAAATCTTTTAACGTAATTTACTACCTTATTTAATCTTAACTCAGAGGAAGAAAATGAATATAAATAGTAGACTGCATTTCCTGCGAAAATTCTATAATTGTATTAGTTAATTTTTTTTCCAATGACACCGATAATAACTTTAAATAATTAGATTTCTCATTCATTCTGTTTACAATAGAAACATACTTCTCCGATTATTAACAGCAAATGACATCATCAACTTTTAAAAAGTTTTATAAACAAATAAAAAAAACATGTATAATTCTTTATAATCTTTATTAATAGTGAAAAAACTATACAGTGTTTATTTGTTTAAAAAATGTCATAAAAGAAATAAGGAATTCATCACTGTCTTTTTCCCCCAAGACTTTGTCTGTATTTAATATAAGAAAAAAAAACGTGTAGGCGCCTATTTTATATGGTTTCTGGGAAAGGGGGGTGCGATAGATGCTAATTTAGAGTATAATTTTTTGTTTTATTCGTTAATTTTTGTATTTTGAATGCTATTGTTTTCCTCTGCCTTTATTAGGCTTGGACAGACCCGAAAAAAGTAATAAAGAATAATTGCAGTGCAATTACTCTTAATCTCAATTGGCGCGCATGCGCACATCTATAGACGGACCCCGGAAAAAAATAATACGGCGTCCGTCTAGACGAAAGCCACTGCGTTTTTAAAATTCTAACCCGACAGAATTAAAAAAAAAAAATCCGTTGGATTCGAATTTGCTAAAAAAAAAATTCGAACTAAGTCACATCCTTAATATTTAGTATATAGTTCACTACAAATGTATACTTTCATATATATATTATCTCTATACTTATAAGACGCATTTGTTGTCTGTCTGTCTGTCTGTCTGTTCCCTTATAACTCAAGATCCAGACAAACAAATAACGTGAAATTTGTTACACATACACATAATTACATGGGGAAGGTTATAGGACATGTTTCGTTTCATCTCGATGGGTAGTTTAATTGTAATTAATTATTTTTATTTTAGTATTTTACTATATTAAAGTAATCTCGACGGCGCCATAGATAAAATTCCTCTGTGACGTCATTTCCTAATGATACATTTTTAAAAGAGGGGTAACATTTTTAAAAGAGGGGTAACTCCCGGAAACGCCAATTGTAAACATGATGAAATCAATAGTCATATCTATTTACCTATCGTTTTATGTATTCGGAAGATTAAAATTAAAGGTGCACTTTAATAAACCGAAATACGTTAATTAAAATGTTTCTGTGACATTATTAACATTATTAGTACAATCTCAATGCGTAGTTTAATTGTAATTAATTATTTTAGTATTTTACTATATTAAAGTATTCACGGTATGGGATCGCCTTCACTATAAATAAAAATCGTGCACCAAGTGAATGTGTAATTGAACGGACGGTGAAGAAAGGGCTAGGGACGGGAAAAAAAAATATTGTTGTTGTTTTTTTTTTCATGCTGCAAGTACCCGACTTTGTTTATTTAAGAAGCATAATTTGACGTTTAATTGTACAGAGAGAGGAAGGTGGGAGAGAGATAAAGAGAGAGGGGGCAGGGAGGGAGAGGGAAGGAAGGGGCAGAGAGGGGGAGAGAAGGAGGAAGGGAGGGAGATTAAGGGGTAGGGAGGGTTGGAGAGAGAAAGGGAGGGAAGGAAAGAGAAAGGAGGGGAGGGAGTGAGAGGGGAGGAAAGGAGAGAGGGAGTGAGAGATAAAGAGAGAGGGGGCAGGGAGGGAGAGAGGGGGGAGGAGGAAGGGAGAAAGGTGGAGAGAGGGGGGACGGGGTGAGAGAAGAAGGGAGGGAGGGAAAGAGAAAGGGAGAGAGGGGTAAGGAGGGGGAGGGAGGGAGAAAACAAAAGGTAAACAGAAAACCTTATTTGAAACCCGGGCAAAGCCGGGTACTTGCAACTAGTATAAATATACACAGTGGCTACAGTTCCAAGGAATGGGACTCCCATATTATTTTTTTCCGGGGTCCAACTATAGATGCGCTCTAGACTGAGTTTATTTTTTTACGGCTGTAAATATGCACGATAGCCGGACTCCGAATTTTTTTTTCCGGGGTCCGGCTATAGATATTGCTCCTAACCCTATTCCTAACCCTAACCCCGAAAAGAAAAAAATATGCAATAATAAGAAGTCCGTCTTCCGCACATGCGCATCTATGGCTGGACCCCGAAAAAAAATAATAGAGTCCCATTCCTTGGAACCGTAGCCACTTCCATATATATATATATATATACAAACATTACTTTTTTACGATGAACGAATTGACGAAACCTGTATGGGGAATACATTTCATTTATTATCTAAACATTTTATTCTTTGCAAAAAAAAATTGATAAGATTAATTAATAAAAAAAATAAATACATTATACATTGAATATTATATAAAATGTTACTATGCCAACTACATTTTCCCAATCGATTATTTTCGTCTTCTTTGCAGTACACACGCTATCGGTCAAATAAGGCGATCACTGGCGGCGGAGCAGGGGAGGGGGGCAGCGCCCCCCCCCCCCAAAACTTTTAAGGCGTGGCTGCGCCCCCCTTAAATTTCCAGTCTGCCCCCCCCCCCCTTAAAATTTTAACTTTTTTAACTTTGTAATTCATTTTAGTTTATATGTTTCATTTTCATAATTCATTTGATTTATTTCTTAAATTTAATATTTGAAAGAAATTATAATTAATTTACATTTTACAGTAATCACATTATTGAGAGTTGTTGTGACATTTTAAAACTAGATGCAAGTACCCGGTTTTGCCCGGGTTTAAAATAAGGTTTTCTGTTTATTAAAGAAGCGTAATTTGACGTTTAATTAAGATCTAAAATAAGACGCGTAAAAAAGGGTTTATTTGCACGCAATAAAAGGTTACATTTATCTTACAGCAATGTAATACAAAACATTTTTGGCAGTTCCTCTCTCTCTCTCTCTCTCTCTCTCTCTCTCTCTCTCTCTCTCTCTCTCTCTCTCTCTCTCTCTCTCTCTCTCTCTCTCTCTCTCTCTCTCTCCCTCCCTCCCCCCCCCTCTCTCTCTCCACCAGTGCTCGATTTAAGAAGAAACCAGTGCCGGGGATGAAAAAAAATTCTGCAGAGCCGGGGATAAATGTCTATGATTTTATCCCCGGCTTGTATATATTAGCTAAAGAGAAAAGGTTGCATTTGGGGGGGGGGGGGTAAGAAAAAAAATTCTATGTAATATTTTAAAAAAAAAAATTGGACATTTGTTTGAAACACGCTCATTAACATTTGTTCAAAGTTATTTTACGATATCTACAATAGATTTTAAAAATTGGTTCTTTGACAATATGTCTTAAAATTACACTTTTTTACCCAAAAAAGTCACAAAATACATTTTTAAATAAATTTTTTTAATATTTTTTTTTATTTCTTTGTTCATTAATTGGTATGTTGTATGCATGTGCCAAAAAATGGCTAGTGTAGCTTAAAAATATAGAAAAAAACAACTAGCAGAAACCTTAAATGCCCCATGGACCACCTTAACACAAGTGAAGTAGATCATTATTTTAAGGTGGTCTTATATTTTTTTACTGTGATTTTGGAGAATATTTTTCAAATATTTGCTAGTCCTCAGCTTTATAATCACAAGTTCAGTGTGACTGCTCTGTTCACTGGGATTTATATTTTAGCTAACTCTAGCCCCCCCCCCCCTCAACCAACCCCCCCATCTTGTGATAGAGTTTCTACAGACATATTTACTAATAAGGAGAATAGCACTTGTAAACCATACTTTTTTATAATGTCAGGTAAAAGCATACTTTTTTTGACAAACCATGCCATCTGTTGGACGTAAAATCAACACAGTCAATCTAAATATGTTATGATTCCATTTGAATGTTACCAATTGCATTTTAAAATTGAATTTTCATAGATTTTGGTTAATTTTATGTGACATTGCCTTGGACTTAGCTGTCTTATTCCCAATTTGATTGACACTTGTAGTCACCATCAACAATGCTCAAGGCCAGTCTTTAAAATTGTGCAGCTTAAATCTAGTCACAGATTTCTTCTGACATAGACAGTTATTGTTTTTAAATGTCCATAAGTGTTACTTACTGAAATTATTGTGTTAAAAATGTTGTTAATCAGTAAAATTATTAAATGTCTGAAAATATTGTGATAAATATAGGCTGTTTATCTATATAATGACTGACTTAAACGAAAAGTAACACTATTAGTGACAGTATGTATTGTTATAATTGTGGGTTTTGTTAAAGTTAAATAAATAAATTGTATCAAATGACTAAAAGATTTGAAAAAAAATTATGTTAATTAGTAATAAAGATTTAATTTACTAAATCACTAGCTTGTAATAAGAACATTGAAAACAACTTCATTAATACTATTAATTCTCATTATAAATTTTGTTAAGCTTTAATGTTGATATAAAATAAATTATTTTTTCAATTTACTTAACTAATATATACAAAATTTGAAGCTCACATTTATTATAAATTGCTTAATCTATGTTTATTAATTTGCAGAACTGTAAACAATGGAAAAGAAAATTATAATCACTGGAGCATCAGGCTTGTTGGGAAGAGAATGTTTTAAAGTATTTGTCAATGACGAGGAATGGGTAACATTAGGACTTGCATATTCTCGAACATCTAATTACTTAAAGAAAGTAGACCTAACTGATTTTGAGCAAGTTGCAGCGACTGTTAAAGAATTCAAGGTGATCTAGCATTGAAAAATACTTTTTGTCTGTTTTCATTATACTGCCAGCCATACCAAGATTAGGGGACAGATGGTCGTGCAATGTAGAGTGCTCGACTGTCAACTTGAGGAGTCCCAGGTTTAAACCTCAGTGAGAACCTTGGGGTTTTTTCAGGTCCTGGTGAAAGTCCAAGTCCACCCAGCCTTTAAATGGGTACCTGACTTTAAGTTGGGGGAGTACTGGCGGTTGGGTGTTGTGCTAACCACACAATCTTTATATGCCAAGGTTACTGAAACAGATGAATTCTACACTTCATCTGCCACAATGAGTCCTTAAGGATTAAGGGAACTAAACTTTACATACCCAAGATTTTTTGTAAAGTGTTAATTAATATTCGGAAAGAAAGTCACTTTCAGTGAACTCCAGGCTGCAATGGCCAGCTAAAAAGTTAAATAAGTTGTTTTACTGTTTGGTACACATCTACAGTGGCTTACTTAAAAGTGGAACAGTATTTGGATTTTGAACTTCTGATGTCCTAGCAATATTTCTTAAGCCAGCTGCTCATTGCATATAAACTATTAAAATTGATTAGGATAATGAAGTATCCCACTAGTTTTTAAATTACTACTTATTTCATTAAACAATTAAGGAATTTAAGAAAAACTAGTTCATTTAAACCCAACAAAAAATTAATTAATAAAACAGCTAAAAATGTTAGTATCTGGAGGTACCTCTGTATAAATATAGGCTGTCGTTTCATAGTAGAGTTAAAAAAATTAATTAATAAAACAGCTAAATAGTTGCTAAAAGCTGCAAGTTATATTACATCTTAATTATTAACATGATTTTTTATTTACATTGCCCTTATAAAATAACAAGGAATTTTAGGGACATATTGATTTCAGATATATAGCATCATTATATAGAAACTTAAGGTTTACTTTCTATTTATTATTGTATAGTTTTAAATTTAATGTATAAATTGAATCATTTATTAAAAGAAATATTCATTAAATACAAAATGGAAAAGAATTATGTTTTTTAGTACTTATATTTTATTGTCACATCACTGATGAAGCCAGATGTCATTCTCCATGCAGCTGCAGAAAGAAGACCAGATATTGTGGAGACAGAGGAGAACAAAACCAAATTAATTAATGTTGAGGCTACAAGAAATTTGTGCAAATTGGCTAGTAAGTATATCTTGTTCTTGATTCATACATTTGTGTCAGTTGAACATTAATTAAATCTACTGAATGATTACACACACAACTGAGATCTTTGTTACTAAAAACAATATAAAGGAAAACAAACAAAAAAAAGACTTCTTAAAATGTACTAAAAAGTAAAAAAAATATTCCTTCGGCTTAGATCTACAAATATTTATAGAAATTATTTTGATTAAATAAAAGTGTGAAACATGGACCATCAGCAAACGAGCAGAAAATATGCTAAACACTTGGGAAAGGAAAATATTTAGGAAAATATATGGACCAGTAAAGGGCAGGGTTGTTAACAATACTAAAAAAAAATATTGGCAATACCAATACCAATACAATTTTAAAACCAGTATTGCAATACCAATACCAATACAATTTTAAAACCAGTATTGCAATACCAATACCAATATTTATTATTGCCAATACCAATACCAATATTTGGGTCATTCGATGAATAAAACGCAAATACGTAATTCATTGCTCTATATCACTTACATCGTATAAACGATAACAACATTTTTGGCTAATTTAGATGATGTATTTTTAACCAAATTTTATTCAATAGTTAACACTTGCTTCATCAGTTTCCCCCAAAGCTTCAAGAAGTCTTTGACAACATAATAAACTACTATTCAATAAGTCGGCATACCTTAACGTCCTTTAGCAACAAGATTTTTAATATGTATGCTGTACGCATATTGTGAATGAATGAATGGATGGATGGATGAAGCAAATGACTCATAGAAAAGCAAATGATACTTAAACAGTTAAACATCACACTGTAGTAAAAGCAGTCAGACCGAGTCAGTGGATTGCATTACATCTGGAAAACTAACGATGAATTCCAGTAGAGAACGAAGAGGGGGAAATACTCCTCCTCCTAATGCAGCGGTCGGGGAACTTTTTTAATCATTACCCCAAAATATTTTTGTGTAAGTTGATATTACCCCAGAGCAAATTAAAAATATATAATTTTTACTCACAAAAGTTTCATTTTTACTCCCAAAAATTTCATTTTTACCCCATTTGGGGTTTCCCGACCGCTGTCCTAATGAAAACAGCCTTTCAAGCTCAACAGCAGCGCTTGAAGGAAGTCCTGTATTCAGGTATATTTATATTTTACGGATATGTGGATAGGCATCCAATGATGCAATACTGTCTGGAGTGTCTGCCAAGTAATTATTAATTTCTTGATTCACATCAGTGATTGTGAAACGCATCTCTTCCAGTATCTTCAATAAGATCTGAACGCTGCAAATCATCATCCACCCAGTCCAACTTGAATTTGGGATGTACAACGAATGCCAGCTGAGCATCAATGCTGTCAAACATGTTTGCAAATCTTCTATCGATGGCATGCAAAAGACACGAAGCTAATGGAGAACAAACTACGAGCCGATCATTCTTTCCTTGATCAAGAAACACTTTTAACTGAGCCTTCATCACGACAAGTGTTGGTAAAAGGAAACCAAGTCCAATGTCTTTTTTAGTTTCACCCTGCAAAATATCTAGTGCACAGCAAACAGGCTTCATAAAAGCAACATACTCTTTAACAAATGTTTTCTGTACAGGGTGTAGTCTTTTGATATCAAGTTCATCACAAAGTTTGTCAACAACTTCCATATCACTTACACAGAGAATGTTGTAAACTCTGGTGACAGCATCATACATTGAATTCCACCGGGTTTCACCAGGTGTTACCAAAAGCATACCAAGTGATCTGCCTGATGATACTTTGCAAATAACAATAAACACTCAAGAAAATTAATTAATGCAACCGGAAAAAAGCTTGGAATGAATAGCAAATTCCATAGAAATCAATTTACTTAGAGTACTCACTGGTCAATGCTCATTGCCACAGATATCATATATGATTTCTATTATCATTCATTGCTCAGTCTCATTAAAAAATTGCTTGGCAATGTCACTCTAAAGATGGCAACACCAAAGAAAAATTTATTATATTCAGCTTTATTCACAACCAATGTTGTAGAGAATTTATTGAATATTGCTTTAAGTATTGGTTAAAAATCAATACCAATATCAAAAATAAGTATTGGCAATACCAATACCAATATCAAATTTCAAGAAGTATTGCAATATCGTACCTATACTTAAAAAAGTATTGGCAATACTGCCATTACCAATACAATATTGCAATATTAACAACCCTGGTAAAGGGCAATAATGAGTGGGAAAGTAGAACCAATTCAGAACTGTACGAACTATACGAAGAACCAAATATAACAGCTGAAATCAAAATGAATAGATTGAGGTGGGTAGGGCACATAGAAAGAATGGAAAACAACAGAGGTCCAAAGGCAATATATAAAAGCAATATATAAGGTAACACCCAATGAGAAAAGGCCTAAAGGCAGACCAAGAAGCAGATGGTTAGAGGAAGTGGAGAAAGACCATAAAGCCATAGGAATGAGAGAGTGGAGGAAGAAGACCATGGATCGGGAAAAGTGGAGAAGAGTAGTATTGCACGCCAGGGCCCTAAATGGGCTGTAGAGCCAAAGGAAGAAGAAGAAAATTGTGAATGTCAGATTGAATCATTTGTGTTAATGAAAAGACAAATATTAAAATATTATAGACTTTGTATATATCTCAAACTCATTGCTAATATTTATTCATCAATATTGGCACTGACACTTTTATTACATCAATATAATTTCTTAAAATCCAAAGATTAACAAAATGCAAGTTACTACAGTGAGTAATTCTTATGTTTCACTGAAAATATTAGATAAGATAATGTATGATTATTTCTAATCAGACGAAGTAGGAGCCTATGTTTTATTCATCAGTACCGACTATGTGTTTGATGGTCATAGTCCACCATATAAGATAACAGACAAACCAAATCCTCTAAATAAATATGGCTTCAGCAAGGCAGAAGGAGAAAAAGTTGTTATGGAATCTGCTTCAGGTATGATTGCTATTCATTGCTTAAAATTAGTGCCTAAATTATTTAACTTTTAGAAATAAATTAATTTAGCAGTAATAAACTCAATTTCTTTTATGCTTAATATTTTAATTTTGAAAGAATATATCTTTGAAGAAAAAATTATCTAAACCATTAAAATTAGATGTTTCTCACTACAAGATTTTTGTTCAAGCTAAAGTGCATGTTTTTGACAAACAAATATTCATAAACTATACGCGAGGAAGTGAATAAACAGTTTTATAGATGTTCTGTCATTTTGAAATACAAAATTAATAAAGCCATAATTTATTTTATGTTAAAAATAAATCACTCAGCACATAACTTGTGTAAAGCAATGCTACATTATTTCATTTTATAAAGCTTTCTTTTTTACGTCATTAATGTAATTAATAAGTCATTAAGCATTGCTTGATGAATTGGTTAATTAGGCAGTTTGGTTCTCAGCATATGCCTAGCTAATACAGTGAAATGTCGCTATAACGAATTTGACGGGAACTCAAAATTCGTTCGTAATACTGAAAATTTGTTACACTGAAATAGGGCGGGGGGATGTGGTTCGGGTTCTACAACATTTTCTGTTCTTAGTATGTCACAGTATGTGGATTTAGTTCATTTAGGTATTGATGCAAATATATTGTGTTATTTTACTAATTTTTCGAAAGATTTCAAGCTAAAAATGTTAAATTTTCTCTCTGTTTATTTCTTATTAGTTTAGCTACAAATTTAGCTTTTAGCTTTCGTTACTTACCGCTAACGATAATTAAACTAAGGGGTGTAACTCATTTATTTTTTCAACACTTATTCAACATGACTTACTTCCCTTAATTTGTAAGAAATCTGTGCGGTGTGCCTATTACTGCTCTCTTACTTAAATTGTCGCAGTTACACTCATTCCTCGCTATACGGCCGCTCTTTATATGGCATTTCGCTATTACGGCCAAAAAAAAAATCACTTTTGTATAGAAGTGAAAAAGTATTGCTAATTTTGGATAATGGACCAGGGCATCCTACCTAATTTATCCGAACTATCTGAAGATGTCATGATTGAGTACCTTCAGAAAAATACAACAGCACTGATCCAACCTATGGCTATGGATAATGGTGCAATAGTCACTTTTAAGGCACATTACCTACACTGAACTTTCCGACAACTCAGCATAAGGGAAACCGATGGTGAATCTTCAATTAAAACATTTTGGAAAAACTATAACATCAAGGAGACTGTTGACAGCATCAGTGAATGATGGAAAGAATTAAAATTGACAACAATGAATCATGTATGGAAAAAAATATGGCCAGAATGTGTAAAAAGTACTGATGCAGACAGAAGCGTACCTAGGGAGGGGAGGGGGTCCTAATTCAAGTCCACCCGACCTTAGCTTGAGGGGGGCCGCCAAATTTTTTTTTACATAAAATATAAAGTACATTATCTCATGTCATGGTGTAGAATGTCAAAATGCAGGGGCCTCCAAAGAAGGGCTGTAAAATCCCTAGGTTCGGCACTGGGTACAGAAGTTAATTTTCTTCCTGAAATTATGCAAAATATTTTGGATCTAGTAGAAGATTTCTGCTTGGAAGGTTTGAAAGAATGTGATGTGCTTGCTCTACTTGAAGCTGATGTGTAAAGTCCCTGTAAGGATGAGATGAAATCCCTTAGATCCTATAAACCACTAATGGGACGGTTTTATGGTGCCCTTCTTTCATCCCCACCATAGCCGATAGTGCAATGGCCATGGAGGCACCACGGGAGATATATCGGGAACTTGAGCCAAGACCTGAAAAATTTCCTTGGTCCTCACCGGAGATCGAACCAGGTACCTTCAGGTCGACAGTCGAGCGCGTTACCGCACGACCATCCGTCCCCACTTGAAGCTGATATGGAACCTCGTCCTTGAAAATTATCCTGACGTCAGACGTAGCTCTCAATTTCTTGAGGAACTAACTCAGCCATTAGCTGTTATAACTCATTGAAGAACGAAATAAAGAAGAAGGCAAGACAAACAACGTTGGACAATTGTTGTAAGCCAGGCCCATCCTTACCAGCGGAAAATGATGACGTCATTGATGTGCAGGTTATCATTTTCTTCATTGTCTTCATTAAAAAAAAAATTATACATATTCATATTTTATGTAACGTGAAATTGTTTCATTTTTGTTTATAGACTATTGTTGATTGTTGGAGTTTGTTATTATTTTATGTACAAATGTATGTAGCTTTAATTTAAATGAAATTAAAAGAGAAAAACCATTATGAATGATAAACCATGTTACATATTTAAACAACTTGGAACCGATCTCGTTGAATTTGTATGGATTTGTACTAGAATAATTGATTCCTTATACGGCTTTTCGCTTAGTGGCCAAATTTTGTGGAATTTATCTAGGCCATAAAGCGAGGTATGGGTGTATTAAACAATGAAATAACGAAATTTTTAACTGGATTAAGTTTTTATATAATTAGAAAAAAGTATAGTTAAACGTCACAAAAAGGTCATATAAATCACTAATTTATTCTATATTTCCGGTATTATTAATTAAATACATGTACCGGTAGTTTATTAACATCTTGGCAGCATGCATTCTTCTGTCCATCAAGTCCCTACCCCAAACTGTAAGTTCGTCTTTTTCTAAACAATATTATTAATAGCCATATTTGCAAAATGCGACCCTCAACATTAATCAAGCCCCCACCCAAAACAATAAGATGTTCGAAAGAACATTGCTTGGGTGGCTAGTTGGGAAATGCTACACTTAATTACTTGCTTATAAACGTCACACTCACCAAATCCATTATGTCTTTCTCATACCTCCCAAAAAGCTATACTTATAAGTCTTTGGCTTCTTTCTCCTTAACACACCCTCCCCCAACACAAACGTAACACTGGTTTGTTGATTTTTTTTAATCCTGCTTGCCCAAGGCGACACTTGACTCAGTAGCGTATGTGGTGGAATTAATTTTTACTATCGTCATTGGTAGAGGTTAAAGGTTACCATAACATCTTACTCCTCTCACACTCTCCCCTCCATTATCTTGTTAGTAACTGTGGATGTTGTTGAGCTCAAGTTGACTTGAAATTTTAAAAATTTGCCGAATACTTTTTTTTTGGTAAGGGGATAAAATTAAATATTGGCAAAAGGGCTATTTTTTTTATCATTACTGAAAAATAGAAATTCGTTACAATGACACTTTTTGACAGATGTTATATAAGCGAAGGGGAAGGGGCAAAAAAAATTTGCTGTACTGATGTTTGTAATAATGACATTTCACTGTATTAATGAAATAGCCTGACTAAAATAAACTAACTTATTTATCAAAACACTTTTCCCCTGAAATTAACAACCTAAATCATTTGTTTAAAATAATATGTATTATGTAGGCCTATCACTACACATGGAGAATGATAAATGAATTGAATTATGAAAAAGCTAATTTATTAATGATTTTAACCATAGCCCACCAACTTATTTTTTCTTTTTAAATTTATTATTTTTATTTATTGAACAATTTTTAAATGTATGACTTTTTTATTTGTATTTATCAATTAGGCAATATTGTCTTCAGAGTGCCTTTGTTGTATGGGAATGTAGAGAGGCTTGATGAGAGTGCAGTAACAGTACTATTTACTAAAGTCAAAGATCCCCAACTATCAGCAGAGATGAATCACTATGAGCGCCGATACCCAACCTCTTGTCTGGATGTAGCAGCTGCTATTAAAATTCTAATTAATAGCAGAGTCCATGTAAGTTCAGACATAAAAAATACTTTTTTTGTGTCATGATTTGAATTAGGATATTTAATTAACCTGTTTACTCCGTGGCTGGATTCTCGTGGCAATCACTTAGTGGCCCGAACTACAGATGCAGATTTTTTACTTTTCACTTCAGCAATAGATTTCTATACATTACCTTATTCTAAATCTGCTGCAAAGAAATCTATATTTTATATTTGAGAAATCATTTAGTTTTTAATTTGTCTCCAAAATGGACTCTTTTGATGTAAAATTTATTAGACCATTGTAGTGTAAGATTACACACATGTAGTACAAGTGTGATAACACAGTATACAAAATACTAACAAAAATAATTGCCTGCAGAATAAGGAATTTCAGTGAAACAGTATTAGGTGACTATCAATGTGGTTTCAGACCTAACAGAGCAACATGGACCACATTTTTTCACTCTAGTAAAATGTTATGAACATAATATAAACCTACACCAGCTTTACATATATTTCGGGATGGCATATGACAGCATCAATAGAAATTATCTTTACAAAACATTGCAGGAGTTGTGTATCCCCAACAAGCTCATTAGACTAGAACACATGACATTAAACAACTCAAGAAGCAAGGTGAAAATACAAGGGGAAAGCTCAAGAGAATTTCAAGTAAACCAAGGCCTTAGACAAGGAGACTCCTTTTCTTGCATACTGTTCAACTTTTACCTCAGAAATGAAAACAGGAACAATATTTACAGAACCCCTCAAGTACCTCGAATATGCAGATGATGTTACATTGATAGGAAAGCAAGGCAAGGATATAGCAAAAGCATTCAAAGAATTAGAAACAGAAGCTCAGAAAGCAGTTTTATCAGTAAATGAATCAATACATACTATTGCAAAGAATGAAAAAGAAAGAAACCAAAAAACATTCAAAATCACTAATAGAGCATTTGAAATAGTAGAAAACTTTAAATACCTGGGATTAACCCATAAGTGAGAAAAACGATACAATGATAGAGATCATAAACAGTCTTGAAGTAGGGAAAATAATATATATCACATACTGCATAAAATACTCAAAGACAGACAGACTTCCAGAAAACTTTAAAAAATAATATAGAAGACAATGATCCGATCAGCAGTAACATATGGTAGTGAAACATGGACCCTCAGCTAACAAGTAGAAAATATGCTTAACACTTGGGAAAGAAAAATATTTATGGAAATATACCGGCCAGTAAAGTGAAATAACGAGTGGAAAAGTAGAACATATTCAGAACTATATGAATTATATGAAGAACCAAATATAATAGTTGAAATTAAAAAAAATTACATTATAAAAAAATATTTTATAAAAAACGGTTTTCTTGCGTACTAAAAAGCAGAAATTAATTTCTGAATAAATTGGTCGCATGGCAATAGACTTTATAAGAGCTTCTCTCTGATTTTTATAAAAACGAAAAACGTTGGACGCATGGATTTTTCATATTATGTGAATATTTGTATTACAGAATTAGAATCATAAAATGTTATCAATTAAATCCCAAAAGAATTATTACAGAAGGTTTTTGAAATATCACGATAATACAGATCATTTATTAGAACTTCTATAACAAAATGCATATGAGTATGTAAAATTAATTCTAGTGTTGTATAACCTAAACTCATGATATAGAATACTTGTAAAGTCAATTGAATCAATATATTAATATAGTGAAATTATATTAAACATGTTTTCATTTCTATAAATCAGAGGTCTGGATGTTTTGTGTTCATGCGTCCAGCCAACGTTTTTCGTTTTTATAAAAATCAGAGAGGAGCTCTTATAAAGTCTATTACCATGCGACCAATTTATTCAGAAATTATTTTCTGCTTTTTAGTACGCAAGAAAAATGTTGTTTTTTATCAAATATTTTTTTTATAATGTAATTTTTATTTTCTACTTTTTAGTTAAAAATAAATAGACTATAGAATAGTGCATTCTGGGTTTGGGTCTGCGGATTACTTCAAGAGTCACCCAATCAAACAATTCCTTTTAATATAACTAGGTCGATAGTAGTGAGTTTCTAGCAGAGATTTCATCTACTGAGGCTATTTTTAGATATAAAGAGCACGCTAGTTGAAATCAGGTCACCGTACTGTAAACATTGATATAAAACATGCCACCTCAAATAGTTCGATTGCTATGATAAAAAATATGTCGTTATGGGCGATTTTGTGACTTTTTTTGTAAACTTGTAGGATGCAGACATCCGAAATATTTTTTTAAAGTAATTTAGATTAATTAGCGATATTAATTGTGTATAGAATATGATAGCTAATATGTTTAAGTACCTAAAAATGCAAGGAAAAAAAGTCCATATTTTTGACATTTTTACAGTGCTATTCAGGCGCAGTAGAGTATTCTTTCTTCAGCCACGATAATTTTACATATTTAATTTTATTTATTGAGAAACTCATCAAATCATAATGAAATAGTAAGAATAATGCATTGTCATCGAGTTCTGAGTTATATTGAAAGTATCAGAGCTATAGCTTATCGGAAAGTGGTCTAAAATTGGATTGCTAAAACTCGCGGACAAACAGACAAGAAGTGAAGTTAAGAAAAAACGTAAAAATGTTGGTGTAAGACAGATCGATTTAACTGTATTTATTTCTGCTCGAACATACTGGAGAGCTCTGACGTCACATGTATTCATGCGCAGAAAATCAAAGAAAGTAGTGAAACTTTTTGGAGTATCATGTTAATAAACAGAGAATATAAATTTTGAGTACTTTCACTTAAAAAAATTTTGAACACATTTGTTTTTATTGCGCTGCGTTCGCTTTTAAAATCAATTTTGGCCGTAAATTTTTTTGTTTGTTCTGGAAGTGGTCTTATCACACAGTGTTCAGGCGCAGTAGAGTTTAGCACCAGTAATTTCCCTTGATTTAGACAAGGCTGTGACCTATTCGCCATACATATTTAATTTTATTTATTAAGAAACTCATCAAATCATAATGAAATAGTAAGAATATTGCATTGTCATCGGGTTCTGAGTTTTATTGAAAGTATCAGAACTATAGCTTATCGGAAAGTGCTCTAAAATTGGATTGCAAAATCCCGCGTACAAACACACAAACAATCAGACAAGAAGTGAAGTTAAGATAAACGTTGTAATGAATAGATTGAGGTGGGTAGGGCACATAAAAAGAATGGAAAACAACAGAGGTCCAAAGGCAATATACAAGGCAACACCCAAAAAAAGGCCTAAGGGCAGGCCAAGAAGCAGGTGGTTAGAGAAGGCGGAGAAAGACCTTAAAGCCATAGGAGTGAGAGAGTGGAAGAAGACCATTGATCAGGAAAAGTGGAGGGCCCTGAATTGGCTGTAGAGCCAAAAGAGGAAGTACAGTAGAAGTCCGATAATCCGGCACGTTCGGGACCAGCTCTGTGCCGGACTACCGAAAACTCCGGTCTATCGGGCGGTAATTATAAGAACAATTAGGTTAATAATTAAACTGCAAATACATACAACAAAGTTTATTTTACATTTCATATAATGTATGTACACATACTGTAAAACGTATTTCACTTAGATTAAAAAAAGTCACGAATGTCTTTTTGTTTTCTTGACTTTTGGGGTATAGTATAAAATTTATTTCTAATGATATGGAAATCAATAATTTCTGAAGCACTGTAGCTAGTACTAGCCTCAGCAAGAGATAAACATATTTAGTGATTCTTCAGCTTCTGCCCAGCTGATTTTTTCCTTTTCTTTTGTTTCGGCATCTCAGTCACTTCCTACAAGATTTTGAGTAGGGTTTACTACAATGTCCTTATTGGATAGTTCTTGTTCAACAGGATCATTCTCTTGGATTAGAAGCCACTCCTCTACCTCTAATTGTTTCCGAAGAATACAGAGCGCTTCCGGATGATCCCAAACTATCCCGAAAACTTCCGAATAGCTCTCGAGTGTTTTTATTATTACAATTTTCTAGAGTGATGCCGGACTATCGGGCGTTCCAGACTGTAGGATGCCGGACTAATAAACTTCTACTGTAGTATCATTGTGAAGGATTGCTTTTCATCTGTTTCAATACCTAGATCATTTGCATACAGTTTCCCATTATGTAAAAACAAGGGGGTATAGAAACCAGACGAACTATTTGACTAATTTGAGGAATTTCTTTGTTTACTTGGTTAGGTTAAGAAAGATACTTAACTTTTTTCTCTTATTCCCCATTTACAGTTTTAATTATACAATTTTGCAATAAAAGATATAAAAAAACATTTAATATAATAATAGCGGTCTGGGTTCTGCGATAAATCGAAAGCAGAAAACAAGAATTCAAAATGGCATCCTGCCCGTCTCGATTCGATAATTTTTTTTTTTAAACTACAGTTTTAAATAGTTTCTGCTGTTTTTAAATATGAAACGCAAAGGACATAATCTGAAATAATTCGATTTAAATATTTGTTAGTTTTTTTTTTATTTCTACAACATATTTCATCTTTAAATTGTAATAATATCGTGAAAAAGTCGGATCCATCCGAAACTGAAAATAACCTTGCCTACTGATCAAAACTAAGGGAATATAACTATGCAAAGGTTTTGCAGGCTACAGATAGTTATAACATAACTAGATATTAAGCCCGGCGTTGCCCGGGAAATCTAGGTGTAATGTTAAACACCTTCCTAATCAATTTAATTAATTTAATTAGGTGCTGATTTATGCCACCTTCCTAATGTGCAGAAATGACCTACATTTCATTCGTCAAAAGATGTGGCTGCCATAACCAACAAACCATCATCAAAAAGTAATCCATCGAGGGAACAATAACCTCCAGTACACAATAATAACTGAGCATGATTATCAAATGCGCAGCCGATTTACGTGAAATGCTTAGCCGATTTACGTGAAATCAGTTGCAGATTTTTATTTTATTTGACGTCTATTTATAGTTAAAATCAAAACAAAGCATTTTTTAATGCACTGAAAAGTAAAAAAATGCACTGAAAAGTAAAACAAGCAATTAAGCCTGTTCCATTCTGGACACAGGACGAATTAGCGCATTTTCGTGTTATGTATCAGTACGTTTGTTAGCTTTCAGTAAATATTTGTAAATTTTGGAAATGTTTATAAATTCAATTGTGTAATGCATATATTTGTAAAAAAAATTTATAAAGACGTTTCTTTATATTTGAAAAAAAATTATTGTCTCTTAAATCTAACTACAAGTGGTTTGTGGTTACTGAAATAGGACTCATAATTGAAAACATTCTAAATTATAGTCATTTAATCGTCCGAAAACTCCGTCAATTGTAGCATAGCTCTGATACTTTCAATTAAACTCAGAACACAATCTTACTATTTCATTTGATGAGTTTCTTAATAAATCTTGGTGAAACTACGTGCTGCAGTATTTCGCACCAAATGAACGGGTTATTGAACGTACAAGGTGTATATATAATATATAAGCCCCTTAGGAGCCCTGAAGCCCGGCCCTCAGAGGTCCTATCGCGAAATGAACTTTTGATGTACACATGGCAGGCCAAGACATACAAAATGATATATACATCATGGGTCTAGGACTTATAGTTGCTGAGATATAGTGCTCCTTTATTAATATAGCTTATATAGTAAAAACGGTACTAAGGCCCCTTTTACGGCCCTGAGAGGTCAGATCGCGAAATGAAAAAAAGTCATTTCTTGGCAGGCCAAGACCTACAAAATGATATATACATCATGGGTCTAGGACTTATGGTTGTTGAGATCTATGGTGATGACGGATAGACAGACAGACAAAACGGGGACAATAGAGCATTTTTTTTCGAAAATGCTCTAAAAATGCAATGAAAAGTAAAAAAAAAATAACTACTTTACTATGTCATTTTGCAGCGCGAAGGCACTCATCTGGAAATGACGTCATAGAGAATTTTTTTTTTAATTTATAGGACGGCGCTCGTTAGTGACCTAGTCTGATTATAATGCTATCTGTTGTAATAAAAACGAAAATAATTGGAATGATATTATATATTTTTATTATTATTTAATATTTAGGACTTTTACATCTCAAAATAAAAAACCACAGAAACTATTTAAAACTGTAGATTTTTAAAAAAGAAAATCGAATCGAAGACGCCATTTTTTCGTGACCTCGCTGGTCACGTGATTACTTTATCAAATACTATTGTTTTATTTATTATTTCTGGAGGTCGTTTATTTATAGAACGGATTCCCCACACCTGATCCGTACAAGCTAAATCGGGTTTAATTTTTTTTTTCTTAAAAAGTTTTCTCACATTTATAACTTAAATTCTTGACAGATAGAAATATAATTCATTTCTTTTTAATTACTTTTAAGGCAGTATTTATTACTTTTATAAATTTGGAAAATAAGTCACTAAAAAAGTAAAAACCCACACCAAAATATAGAAAATACTTTTGTAAAAATGTTCAGTGATCTCATTCTTTTGTGTCTTTTCTATTGCATTAGTTTAGTTTTCATTAGTCATTTTTTTTAGCATATTATTAAATTAAACATAAACGTTTACCTTTGTAATAAATGCAAGTTATTCTGATTCTAATAGGAAAATTCGGAAGACAATTGTAGTCATTATTTTACTTCCAGAATTCTGATTTAACTGGGTTTTTTCATTGGAGTGGAACAGAAATGATGACTAAATATGACATGGCTTTAACTATGGCTGAGTTGTTTGGAATCCCTACTAGTCATATTATTGCAGACACTAGGCCTGCCTCAGGTGCTCCCCGTCCTTTTGACTGTCACCTTGACTGTACTAGGATGGAATCACTTGGACCCCCAAAAAGAACAGCTTTCAAGATAGGCATCAAGTCAGCATTAGAGAAATTTTATCCATGAAATCTAGTTTTCTAGCTATTTTATCTATAACAAGGTTTGTCTGTTGATTTCTGAAGTTTGCATACACATAATAATAAAGTTTAAGTTGTTAGAAGGAAATAAAATGATAATCTGAGTCTTTTTATTTTTAGTTATGTACAAATTTTAGAAATTTATTATGATAATTTAAGTTTGCACCATAAGAGGAAACATTTATTTTAAAGGAGTTTAAATGAGAACTTCACAAATTCTACACCCGAAATGCAGAAAATTTTAGGACCCCTGGTAGTTGTGAGATGTAGATTTTTTTTCAGGTCCTAAAGTCCCAAAGTCCACCCAGCTTTAAAGGGGTGCCCCACTTTAAGTTGGAGGAGTAAAGGCGACTGGCATTGTGCAAACCACACAATCCCTTTATACGCAGAGATACTGAAACAGATGAATTCTACACTTCATCTGCCCTGATGAAGCTTAAAGGGAAACTTTTTTAAAATAAAAATAAAGTCTGACCCCAGTCATCCCACTCCCATCTATGAAAAATTTTCCCAAGTCATGTTAGCCCAGTGCCGTTAGAAAATGTTTATTTCCAACCTTTTGATAGTGCCCATGACCTATTTACTTCCTGATTTCACAGGAAACCAAATGAAGTATAAAGGGTTATGAATTTTTCTTCAGTCAGCAGCGGAGTAAAACAGGGCTGCGTCCTTGCACCTAAACTCTTCGGCATTTTCTTTCCCATGCTCCTCCAATACGCCTTCTAGGATTGCAGCGAGGGTGTGTACATCCATACAAGGTCTGATGGCAAGCTCTTTAACATAGCCCCCTCCGTGCAAAGACCAAAGTCACAAAGGTCCTAATTCGCGAGCTGCTCTTTGCTGATGACGCAGCCTTGACATCACACAATGAAGACGGACTGCAGCATCTTGTCACCCGCCTCTCCCACGCGTGTAAGGAGTTTGGACTGACTATCAGCCTGAAAAAGACGAATGTCATGGCACAGGGTACAGATACCCCTCCAAGCATTGACATCGATGGGCACACCCTAGAGAACTTCACCTACCTCGGGTCCACCATCTCCAGCTCGCTATCCATAGACCCGGAGATCAACTGCAGAATCGTTAGGGCAGCAACAGTTATGGCAAGACTAAACCAACGGGTGTGGAAAAACCCAAGCCTCACCGAGAATACCAGACTGCGCGTCTACCAGGCCTGCATACAGTACACTCCTCTATGGATGCGAGACGTGGACCACTTACGCGAGGCACGAAAGGAAACTAAACAACTTCCACATGAGGTGCCTGTGACGTATACTGCAGATCAAGTGGCAAGACAAGATCCCCAACACTGGGGTGCTGGAGAGGGCCAACATGAGCAGCTTGTTCGCAGTTCTCAGCGAGAGACGTCTCAGATGGCTCGGTCATGTCAAAAGAATGGACGCAGGCCGCATCCCGAAGGAACTACTCTATGACGAGCTAGTAACCGGCCAGAGGAAAACAGGGCGCCCTAAAATGCGCTACAAAGACACATGCAAAAAGGATATGAAACAGTGCTCCATTAACCCCCAACTCCTGGAAGAGCCAAGTAGCCGACCGCCAGTCCTGGAGGCTCGCTGTCCGGCAGGGTTCATCGCGAGCAGAGGCCGAGAGACAGGAATATGCTGCCCTGAAAAGATCAAGGGGGAAGCAGCAAAAGCAACAGCTACAACAACCATCTATATTCAAGTGCGGCAGGGATTGCCACTCCCAAGTCGGACTGCACAGCCATTCCCGGCGGTGCTTGTAGACTCAATTTAGCTACACCATCGTCTTTCGAGACGGTTGAGCCAGTGTCATCAGGGGGGAGGCCAGCCCCCCCCCACCTGCTTATTTTGTCTACTAAGTAAATGTATTACCTGCTCCCCCCTGCTATTGCCTGGCCCCTGCTGTAGAATGCTTGGCCCCTCCTGTAGAATTTTCACGCTACGGGGCCATCAGGGGGTCTAGGCGGTTGCCGAGTTAAGAACAAAATCTGATTTAACATGTTTATTTTTTCGTTCTTCTGGTATAATGTCTTATAATAACTTCAAAGAAACAATAGTCATGAGTTTTAATGTCTTAAATATCTATAGATACAAACTATATATACTTTTACCAAATATACATGATAGATGAATATTGAAAACATGTTTGGCAGAAAGTTCAAACCACTGTTGAGATTTTCAATATAAAAAAATATAGGATACATCTTGAATGAAGTATTGTTTAATGAAATCAACGACCATTCCCTCCTAAACGGAATAAACAAATACCAGCTTCCTGCTCTGCCCCATTATATAATGTGAACAACCACCTGCCTGTTTGATACATAAAGAAGGTAACAGCAATTATAACTTAAGAATTAATTCACTCTTAGTTAAATGAAAAATACATATTTTTTGAATAAATTTGCTGTTAATAATTCAATTTTATCAGTAGAGTGATAAAAGAAAGATATATAAACCTTTTCATTACGGATGCGGATTTTTGACAACAATCGCGATATGGCCCGAACTACGGATGCGGATTTTTGACATTTCACTTCAGCGATAGATTTCTATACCTTATGTTTAATGTATCGCGTTGTAGCCTACATACTATTGTAGAGAAATCATTTCTACACATTTGCTAGTAAATACCAAAGAAATTTTATAAATTTACAAGATGTTTATTCATGGACTCGAAATTATTTCAGCAATGTATTCCCAAGCAAAAACTACACATGAACCAAAATTTAAGCAAAAGATTTAGTAAATCATTCACAGACACACGCCGATAAAAAGTGAAATTTAATAAAGCTTTAATAAAGAAATTAATTCACTTAATGTTAGCATGAAAAAAAAAACATTTAATAAATATCAAATACATACAAAAAAAACTTTTTTTATTTCATTAAATAAATGTGGTAGAAAAAATGTCGTCTGCTAAAATTATATAAAATTTCTGATTTGTTAACTTATATTTATTATATTTTGTAGCACGCCTAACCTTATGTTGCTAGAGATGTGAAGTGGGAGATTATGAACTACAGTGGAACTTTTGGTTACGAAGGCATCAGGTCACGAGCTATTCAGGTTTCAAACCAAGCTATTCAGGTTTTAAACTAAGGCCTGAGAGTGAGAGATAAAGGTTTAACCTTGGAGACAAAACCAGATAAACACTTCATCAGTCAAATGAATGGTAGAACATCATTTAGGATCAATGGAAAGATATATTAATTCACACAATAGCATAGAGTAAAAAGCTGTGAAGCTTAAAACATTCAATCAGGAGCAGTCATTCTGTGATGAGGAGCCCTTGACAGATTCTGCCAGAATAAACAAAATTTGTAGCAAGTGGGCAAACATCAAAAACTTCATGTGGACCATCAGCCAAACTTGTTGCCAACATTGCAGTAAACCTGATGGATGTGACGTGATGTCCCAATTATGACAAATTTCCCTTGAAAGTTCAGAATTTCCAATGGGCTGTCGAGAAATATCAATAATAAAGTCTTGGAAAAATGATTCTTGATTTCCATTGTCAAGTATCAAACGTTTCAGGTTATAAACCGAGTTTAGGAACAAATTAAGTTCATAGCCGGTGGTAGTATTTTTTCTTAAAAAGAAGGAACGAGTCCTGAAAATGTTCAAAAATTTCTACCTAAACTGTTATATTATTTTGATTTATAGGTATAAATAAGCAAAAAGAAACATTCTTAAACTAATTCCAACAAATTGTAACTAGTTTGCAAACTTCGGGCAATGTTAGGAATTTACTTAAGCGTAGCCCAATATTATTTTAGGTTTTAAGAAAAAAAAAGAATTTTTATTAATGTCCTAATTAAGCAAGCCATGGATTTGATACCAGTGAGAAGATTATTTTCTTTGAGTGTTAACAGAAACAGAGTATGAAAATTATTCACAACCCAACAATGGCTGCATGCAGCTTATCAAATAAATTGTTGGCGTAAGGGAAATAACCATTAAAAATGGTTTTTGTTGTTTTTTTTTTTTGCATGACATACAATACATAATTATGTGCTGACTGATATTTCCTCAGATAAAACTAGGTGATAATTTCATTTCTTATGTGAATATGTGTTGCATTTTCAGACAACGCTAGAGTGAAATTGCCTAGAGTGAAACTGAAACCATGTTGTAAAAGGGATAGGCGTACTCATAAATAAGTAACAGAATAATGTAGCCACCTAGTAATATAATAGACTATAAAAGAAATATTTTTACATTATTTCTTAAAGCTATAAAAACAAACAGATGAAAAAACGCTGAAAAAAAATCTACTGAAAGACTGCAGGTTTTGACATAATAAAAATTAATGGGGTAAGCAAGAATTGCTGAAAAGTATAAATATGGAAGACTGGATGTCATAAGAAGTGGTATCTTTCTCGACCACAAAAAGCCTGAGTGAAGCATTAGCCAAAATGTGAAGTTACTATCTTAACAAACATGAGGGATAATGAAGTCGATTTTAATCTGTGGTATCAAGCCAGAGCTTTTCCGGCATAAAAGTAAAAAATTTTACCTAATGTAACCTATCTTAGATAGGTTAGCACTTTTACATATACCTCCACATTTTAAAAAAAAATTCTTACAAATTTTGTGACATTTACTGACATAACTTGTATTCATTTTTTAACTTTTCTAAAAATAATAACAGAAATTTTTCATCACAACCAATCAATTCAATACTTTGATAACGCAACATGGCTACTAAAAATTTAAAATTAATTAAGGCATTTTAGAAATATTTAACACATCTACAATGCACTCAAACAGAAAAAAAACAATAGACTAGATGTAGGAATAATATACAGATGTTTAAGTACTACTGGATGACTGCTTTCTTCTAATTTACAGTAAATATTTCAAAATTTATTGAAGTCTTGACCCAGGCCTGAAAAGAAAATACAACAGGATTAGTTATTACAATTCAAAAGAACATTTTTATAAGTAGTGTCAATGAGTATGTATCTCCTGTTATCAGATGTTTGTTTCATTTAGTCTTTATCTCAAGTCAATAGATGCTTATATTTGTCAGAGAGTCTAAATATCCTGTCAGAAAAGTGTATGTCAGCATGTGTATACCATACAATAATAGAGTTTATGTGTGTGTTTGTGTCTCTGAGTGCTTCTGCTTACATTAATATATGATATTTCTTTAATGAATAGCTGTCATGAATGCAGCTTATGTGATAACAAGACATTACATTTATTCTAAGAACATTTTGCCATCTATTGATATCACCGAGCCACTGCCTGGCTAAGGAGTTCCAAACAACATAACCTTTCTTTCTTAGTAACAAAATCTTTATCTATAACTGAATATTTAAATGAAAAAGTATAGTTACAAATCACTTGTCATTTATGAAAAGAAGCTATAATTAAATATTGTTAATGCTTTTTGAACAAAATTATGTTTTCAGGAAACAGTCTGATATTTTAGGGAAGAATCTAAATTCAATCGGCAGACACAAATGCTGGAATCGTCTCATCGCTAATAATTAGTAAATATAAATCTACAAAATTAACATTGTTCACTGAATAGTTTAAATACAACCATTTTCGGTGAGGAATAGCATTTGAATGACTATAAATCAAGGATGGTCAACTGTTCATCATGCTCTAATTTATTTTAGAATGTGATGCCCCTCTTTTAGCTCTTTTCAAAATATTATAATACAATACAGCACACCACTCCTGTTCTTACAATAAGTCATAGGATGACCATCCCTGGTACAAATTAATAAAAAAAAAATCTTTTATTAAAAAAAAAACAACAACATATAAGACTATTCAACCAATAAATTCTAGCACAAATATTTGAATTAAAGGCTCATTTAATCTATCAATGATGTCATTAATGAAGTCAAAGAAATCAAGATTTGAAAAGGTTTCTTAAACATGCATCTATATTGCTTTAAAAACCAACTTTACTGCCATCTGAATTCTACTGAGTAAAATCAAATGATTTAGTTAAACAGAAAGACATTTTGAGCAAATAAATTTTTGCCAAGAGGAAATGTAGCATTTATGTCTTATTGAAAATATAATGAAAATTAGTTTTTAGTCTTACTTAAATATCGGAAGATCACAATTTATTCTGATACCCCAGTACTCGCTTGCTCAGACAATTTTTGACTTGGAGAATTTTCAAGAGCTATTATTAATTTGTTTTGCTGAGCTTGTCCTTTGGCTCCAGCAACAGAACATTCTAATAAAGTATTTTCTGTGGTTTGTATATTTGAATTCAAAATCTTCATATCAGATTGCAACTTAGGACTCAGAGGTTTCAATCTACTAGAGTTACCAGAAGACAGATTGGGTGTAACAACTTTATACAATTGGTTAGGTTTTGGAAAATTCAACTTTGAGTCTAAAACTGACTGCTGTTGTAACAAATCAGACTGCATTGTTAAAACTGAAACTTGCTGAGAATGTTGAAAACAATGATCTTGAATCTGATATGAACTGTGTCCTTTACCATTTAAAAGTGAAATGGCTCCAAGTTCTTCTTTGGCAAGTATTTTACTTGATAAACCACCTTTTGTTTTTGCTTCTGCAAGTATATCTGAATTTTTAACTTTAATAGCATTACCCTTTTGCTGATTGCAGGCATCTGGAACTAATTCAGTTTTTTTAATTTTTGGATTAATGGCATTTAACCTCATTAACAAAGAATGTGGTTTAATAAAATGATCGGTTATTCTAAATGGCTCTTTTGATGTAGAGATGGGTTTGCTTTTAATAGCTGTGCTTGTAAGTTTGATGGAACCACATTCACCAGCTTTCCTGCCACTTGCAGGCTTCATTCCTGCAATCAAGAGAGTTCAGACTTTTAAAGATTTATTCTCAAGACAAGCCAGCCAATGAAAGTGTTAGATGATAGGAAGCCCAATGAATCATCACTAACTTTCTTTCAGATTCACAATATTTTCTTTTCTTTTAAACAATGTCTTTCATCCATGATTGTGGCTGAGCAAAAGTAATAGTGTATAATGCTTTTTTTTAATATGGTGTCAATGATTTTTGTAATGTAAATAAAAATGCCTTAAAAAATTTCAAGTAATTAGTTGTTTTTAACAACAATATTATAATAAAAATAACAAAAAGTAGTTTAAGTAAAACAGTTTTAAAAAAATGTGTATATATGACAAAACTACATGTATATCCAATAAGTTAAGTGAGTCTCTTGAAAAGCAACACTGAGCTGAGAAAACAGCTTATGAACAATTGTTAATGAAAGATTACAAAATTTTGATAAAAATACAAAACCTTTGCAGTATGGTGATTATATCATCATTTAATAATAACAGTTAGAGAAATCTAATTATAAATAAAATATCACAAAAAAGGACATTTAATAGTATATTATTTAAAATTTTGGTTCAGAAACAGCTTTTTAATCAAGCAATATTAAATTCCTTACCTCTAAAAGCAGCATTTGAGCTCAATGCCATTGCTAAATTTTGAAGTGCTTGTCCTTCTACTGCCTCTTGTATTCGTACCTGTGACTGTATTTGCTCATAGAGAGATAATGAAGGATTTTCTGGGGAGATAGGGGATTTCTGTGGAGATGGAGTGCTGCGCCTGGACTGAGGTAATAGTGGACTGCTTTGTAACAAAGATTGGTTTAAAGGTGAGGATATCGGCGAAGATTTAGAAATAGATGGTTTTACACTATTAGGAGGTGAAATCCGATTAAACGTTTTGTGAAAACTAGTCTGTTTAATTCCTTTATTATTAGATATTTGTAGTGATGATATAGTTCCAAGAGCATTGCCATGTAAAAGTTGCAAATTAGATCCTCCACTAGATGGTGCCCCAATAGCTGTGCCTGGTTTTATCTGGTTGGTAATGCTACCACACTTTGACAAAGACGTACAACTGACTGTTTGACCTTTTGGCAGGAAAGAGCTATGCTGCTGCTGTATAAGGTCATTTGTGGAAGACAAAGATTTAGGATATGATGGCGACGATTGAGACAGTCTTATATCTAGCTGTGACTGATCCAAGTCATTTGCATTTACTAAGCTGGAGGTCAGGTTAGTGACATTTATCTGCCTCTTGCTATGGGGCAAACTATGAAGTGACTGCTTCTCTTGATGGAGTAGAACCTTTTTCTGAATTACTTGTGAAAATCTGGCATTGCTCTCTTTATCCATTAATGTTGTATTGTTTTTAGGAGAAGTGCTTGTTAACCTTGGAATACTGACAATAGGATTGGGAGACTTTCCTGGTGAGACATTACTCCATGAAGAGTTAGGAAGATCCATATTCACAACCTCAGAGAATGAAGACTTCATAGTTGCCTTCTGCTGAGAAGTATTAACTACTTTCAGATCTTGAGGTAGCTTTTGCTGCAATTGAGAAGTCTTGAGCTGGCTACCTATGCCAACCTTCAGTGGCATTACTTGACTGACACATTTAGGTGATGGAGAATCCTGATTATTATATTTTTGAAGTGACTGTGATGTAGATAGAGATTCAGGATGTGTATAAATATTGGTGAAATTCTGAATTGGTGACATGAATGAACAACTATTGGTTGATGTTCCAGTTGGCTGAAATTATGGGGAAAAGTTTTAAAATAAGATATTATAATAATTACTACTAACATACATTCAATGTAAACACAAGCAAAATCACAGTCAGTAAAATAAGTCATTAATTTTTTTTTGGAATTTTTTTTACCTAGTTTAGAAAAAATAAAAGGACAATAATTTTACTTATACATGTATAAGAATAAAGTATGAGCAAGGCAAACAAAGATTATTTTTTTAAGCAGATTAAGTTAAATGAATTTAATATCTCATCATAGAAACCTGAATGAACCATGTAGGTCTATTCATGCTAAGATGGAACAATACTGATGCAAGATGTTGACCTGACAAGTACCTTATGTAACGTACCGTAACAATTTCTGATAAACCTGAAACTGATCCACTAGGTGTCATAAGTTTAGGTGTTGAGGTAGTTCTAGGAGAGGATGGTGTTGTTGGTAAGTAAGAGGAATCTGAGACCGAAACAGGTGTGACCCTCTTAGTAGAAACCGGGCTTGAATTATCACTGTATTTTTGAGTCAAGTTTTGAATATTGGCTTGTTGTATTACCACCCGTGGAGGTGTTGAGGGTATTGCTTTCCCTGCCTGTTTACCACTGCGTCCACTGGAAGGTAGTGTGTCTCCAAGAGGACGTTCAGTCACCTTTTGTTGACTAACTAGTGAAGTAGTAAATGTTGTCAAAGGTTTTAAGTCAGAATTTGACAAATTTACCACAACTGTCTCTGTTCTGTCCCCTGTTATTTCAATGACATCTTCAGTTTTAGACACATGACAAGGTCCAGTGTCTGAAGCAACTGTCTGACTCTGGTCAAAGGAAGGAACTAAAGGATGGACTATGGATATCTTTTTATTCTTTGACCTGAAAATACAAAAATATTGATTCTTTCCTAATCATGTACAAAAATGATGTATAACCTTTAATATACACACAAATTGATTCAACAATTTTGATTTGAAATCAAACAATAAAAAAATCAAGAAATATAATATGTATTCTAGACCCATTACAAAAACTTTTTTCAAACCTACTGTAAAAAGATAAATAAAAAAGATAAATACAGTGAAATGTTGATATAACAAAACTGACTTGTAATTTATTCGATATAATGAAATTATGTTACACTGAAGTGTAAGGAGGGAGTGACAGAATGAGAGAGAAAAATACTTTCATTGCAAAGTGTATCGAAAATACAGAATAAATTATTGAATACATGTAATGTCATAATTATTTATAAAATGTTGATTTATTAAATGATGCTTTTTTTAATTTAGATTACATTAAGAAACAATTTTAAAAAATATCAAAGTCATTCTTATTTGTGTTTAAAATCTAAGGGATCTATTCTTTTTTTTTAGTATTTTTGATTACAAATTTAACCATTATCATCTTGAGCCATGTGAATAAAGTCATCTCCCAAATATTAGCTCACTTTAATAAACATAATTTTAGTACCTTTAGGTCATTCAAAGTAAGAGTCCCTTTTATTCATTTTTTGTCTGTGCATCCCAAACAGTCAGGAATTGTTATAGATTGAATTTTTTCCCCTGCTGAACTTAAAATGACCTCTGACTAGTTGAGGGATTTTTTTTTCCTCATGTGGACTGTTTCCAACAATAACGCTCACTGGTCAATTGTAAATTACAGACTCATAGCTAGCCAACAGTAATTACTTGTATGAAACCTCCCCCCCTATATTATTTGTTAAATGTGAAAGCTGTTCTTCGCATGTTGAGCTCAAGCCTACTTTAATAGAATTTCAATGGGATAAAAATAGTTTCAAAGTGGGTGCCACAACATTACTGTATATGTTCGCATATAAGCTGAATTTAGAACTTTAAAATACAATACTGAAATCAGGGGGTCGGCTTATATGCACTTAAAACTAAATGGACACAAGGGCAGACACTAATGCCAATTTTCCAGCAACACATTTTCATCGCTATCTGACTCTTTATTTGGTTGTATGTACAGATTACCTATATATATATATATATATATATGGTTTCTGAACTAATACTATAATACCAATCTCATGGAGTATAATCAAACATAGGATTTCTGCCTAGGCACACTGTGCGTTCCTATCATCATCATCGTTGCCCGTCACTCCTATCAGGGTATGGGCCACCAACTAAAGATCTCCAGCGACTTCTGTCCTGAGCCATTCTCTCCAGCTGCTTCCAGCTGAACCCCATCCTGGTGATTTCCGCTTCAAATTCTCGCCTCAAGGTGTTTCTTGGCCTTGAGGATTCCATCTCAATACTTGCCTAGTGATGTTACTTGCTGGCTTTCGTAATGTGTGGCCTATCCAGCCCCATCTCCTCTTCCTGATCTCTTCTTCCATTGAAGCTTGGCCGGTTCGTTCAAAAGGCTGGCATTGTGTTCCTATATCTATTATTTATAATCTAATAATAAGGGATTCTCTCTAGACATGTAATTAAACAGATTTGTGTTTAGACATATTCTATACGCAAATGCATAGAATAAAGTGCGAGTGACACCAGTGGTGAGCCGTAACCAAGCCAAAGCTAGCAGTGAAGCCGATGTCATCGTTACACTGTCTGATTTCTTAGAAATAACATGCTCAAACAAAGACAGTCGTAAAGGAATCCCCTTATATCACATTATCTACCAATCACTTTGGCATCACCGCTAGCCCAAGCCTTAGTTACGGATTTCAACTGGTGTTCAAACAAAGAATTTAAAAGTGTGCTGAACTTTGATAATTTTAGTTGTAAAATTATTTGTGCAATACACTATGCCTGGGGAAATTGAAAAATTGTACGTGGGTTTTTGCAAAAAATGACCATTTTAAAGCAGTTTTAGGGAGTTGGCTTATATGCGATGTAGGCTTATTCGCTAGAACTATTTTACAGCAGAATAGTACAATGTGCTTGCTAGACAAAATTGTAATTACGTAAACAACTATTCTTAAAAATTTTGGTAACCTACATAAAATCAGATGCAGTCCACTCTGGCTACAAATATTTACTTATGAAATCTTTGAACTAAAAACAAATAAATCTAGTTAAATTTTGTTAATAGTTTGAGGAGATAAAAAAATTCTAACTGTAAATTGACTCCTTTTGTCATTTCTTCATGAGCAGCACGACTTTCTTTAAACAACATTCTGTAAGAAAAAATCAGACAAAATTCTAAAATTTTATTTACACAAATATATTATCAATGATATATTTTAATGTTGATAAACTTATTTACCTTGTCTGCATCCAGCCTTGGGGCCAAATCGGTTTAATGTCTGTGTCTAAATATGCCTTAAGATATTCCTCTGCAGTCTGGTTTCTTGTCTTACACGTGCTATACAACTTCATTTTAGTGGCAACTATTTCAAGAAGTAGCTTCCTGTTTTATTAAAAGCAATTAATAATAAACATTAAATCATTAAATAAAATATCCTAATGAGCTATTTATGTGGACTTATTCCAGTAGAGGGCATGGAAATAAAGGTGTATTTTGTACTTGTACTTACAGTGGTCTGAGAACAAATTTTGTTTTTAGTGAGTTACATTATTTGTATTAGGCCGATGGAATTTACATACAACATGAAGAACAACAAAGCATGAATTTGGTGAGCACTCTTTCTCTTTCCAAGTGTTTCTTGATGTGCTTTTCCAGATGTTTTGATTAAGGCCCAGTACTCTTCAAGTGGTATCTCCTCGGCCTTTGAGTGTTAAATTTAGTGAGGCCTGTTTGCTTTGTCAATAAAAGCTCAGATTTATTTTTATGGCTCTAACCACTAAAGTGGTTATCTGAGGATGATTTTCCACCACTCATTGCTTTTGTGTCTAGCAGGCTAATTCTCCATTCAATGTGGTTTTTTATCTTGCCATCTGGTGATATTCAGATTGCCTAGTGTAGTATATCTTTGTGCTCATAAGAGCTCTTCATTCTCAAACATTATCATCGGTACTTAAAATCCAAGTTTCCATTCTTCTCTTTAGAGTATTTCTGATTAAATAATTCAATACCACCTTTGCAAATTATAATAGTTTTCCTAATCAATGCATCACATTTATTAAACTATACATTTAATTACCATCTTTGCAAAACGCAATCATATGTTTCCATCAAGTCCCTATCCAAAACAAAAAGATAAATTTTATTGAAGCTATACTCGGTCAAACGCCCTATACAGCACAAACTTGGTTAATAATATAATTTTAAAGTTTGCCCTTACCCCTCTCTATCTACTGCTCAGTTAAGTAAGCATAATTTTGGTACCTGGTTTAGGGCTCATTCACCCTTTCTTGCTTTTTTTATTCACAGCTTATGGTAATGAAAATGTTGCCCCCATACCCTTGTAAGCATAAGGTTAATCCCATACTGTCAATAATTGTAAATTGAATTATTTTTCTAGGCTTAAATTGACCAGCCAATATTGCGATTTCTGGCATGAAATCTTTCCCCGCTCATTATCTGTTAAATGTTAAGATGTTTTTGAATTCTGAACTTTGGTGACCCTAAAAATATTTTAGATTTAGGAAAAAAATTTTAGGTAAAAGGCTTCATCACTACACTGACAGAAAATTGTTACAAAGACATTTTTTAACAGGCATTACATAAGGGAAGGTACTAAACAAATCTTTAATAATTACTTATAACAACATTTCACTGTACTATTAATCCCCATCGTGCTAACATGAAATAAATATAATTCAACAAAAAAAACCTTTTAAAAAGTCATTAGAGTATTAAAAAAAAACCAACTTTATTTCAGGTGTCCATTGAAATTTACGCCGAGGTCCCCGGGGTTTCTTTTTATTGCTTTCTGTCTTTTCCTCTTCCTCACTTTCAGTAGAAGCTTCTTCCTTTATTGTTTCATGTGTTTCATCTTTCGATTCAGCTTCCATCCTAGCAAAATTATTAGAGCATCAAAAACATTATAAAACACTACAAATTTTGAACTTTTTTATTTTCATTACACATAAATGTTTTTAATAATAAAAGTCCAGCTACTAACTTTGCTCTGGCAACATCACGTTCATGCTGTTCTTCCAAGGCTGGCATCTCCTTCATGATAGCTAAGATATATATACAAAAAAACTGGATATAAATCAATTAAACTAAATCTGAAATAGTCATTCTAGGAATTAATTCTTATAAAATGTGACTAAAAAGTTTAAAACGAAAAAAATTTTAAGGCAAGTAAAAAGTCATAATTAGGACTAAAGTCCCAGAAAAGATGAGATCCTTAGATCCCGTAAACCACTTATGTAATGGTTTTGGTAGTCCTATTATTTTATCCCATCCTGAGTAAATACCATTCTTGAATACAGCCACTTCCAGATCTAAGAAATGGATGCAATAAATCCCCCCCACCCCATTTCAAATCACATTTTCAAATCTTGAATAGTTCAACAATTATTTTCTAAAAATGATAAAAGACAAAAAGATTAGGTCAACTCTGTTAGTTCATACAACATGCTCAGTTACACTGAACTTTCCTAATTTTTTGGTGAAAAAAAAAGTTTATAAATTGATTTCAACCCTGACCCAATAATATGCTTAAAAAAACAGTGGTCTGTGTTTGATATTATAGGACACTAACAACCATTTATCTGACCAAAAGGTATTTGGCTCCACTAGCACTTACGGAAATAGTACATTAGATAATTAGATTATCACAGGATAGTGCTTTTTAAAAATACAATACACTTACTGCTTGTCAAATTACCCACAGGAATGCATTTCTTAAAAAAGATTTAATTAGTTAGTCCAAGCCGATATTTCGAACGGATTTCTCATCAAATTTTTTTATTTTACTCAGTAAAATTCGTTTTTCTAAGAATGTGAATACTAAATGTATTAGAATATCTTACAAAATAAAAAGCTATGAACTTGTAAAAAGTCAAATTTTTAAAAATACTTTGAAAAGAATCTTTTTTTTTTTATGCCATTATCTGACAAAAAATACAGCATATACAGGCTTCAAACTTAGATCCCATACACAAAATAACCCATAGACAGCACTCAATTTTTTTCCACTGCTTTAAATTAATAATAACAAATCACTCTTTTATTTTAAACAAAGGACAATTTTGAAAATTCACAAAAAATTAACATGAAGCATATTGTAAGCAGAAAGCCCTGAGTTTGATCCTCAGTGAGAATTATGGAATTTTTTCCAGGTGAAATTTGGTGCAAAGTCATCCCACAATTCCACACAGCTTTTCCACACAGCTTTAAGTGGGTACCTGACTTAAGTTGGGGTGGGTAAAAAAAGGCAGTAATGTGTTGTGCACAATCCCATCATATGCCGATGTTATAGAAACAAAAGAATTCTTCATCTGCCCCGATGGCCCATTAGGGCTAAGGTAACTTCACTACTACTATATTGTATTATTGTATTGTATTATTTTAATTGTTTAAGCTACTTTTAAAATAATGAATACACTAATAATCTTATATGGTTAAGAAAAATGTAGTTTTAGCACATTTTCAAATATAAACAAGCAATTAAGCATGTTCCATTCTGGACACAGGACGTGTTAGCGCATTTTCATGTTATGTATCAGTACGTATGCTATCTTTCAGTAAATATTTGTAAATTTTGGAAATGTTTATAAATTCAATTGTGTAATGCATATATCTGTAAAAAATTAATTATAAAGACGTTTCTTTATATTTGAAAAAAAATTATTGTCTCTTAAATCTAACTACAAGTGGTTTGTGGTTACTGAAATAGGACTCATAATTGAAAACATTCGAAATTATAGTCATTTAATCGTCCGAAAACTCCGTCAATTGTTGCATAGCTCTGATACTTTCAATTAAACTCAGAACACAAGCTTACTATTTCATTTGATGAGTTTCTTAATAAATCTTGGTGAAACTACGTGCTGCAGTATTTCGCACCAAATGAACGGGTTATTGAACATACAAGGTGTATATATAATATATAAGCCCCTTAGGAGCCCTGAAGCCCGGCCCTCAGAGGTCCTATCGCGAAATGAACTTTTGATGTACACATGGCAGGCCAAGACCTACAAAATGATATATACATCATGGGTCTAGGACTTATAGTTGCTGAGATATAGCGCTCCTTTATTAATATAGCTTATATAGTAAAAAACGGTACTAAGGCCCCTTTTACGGCCCTGAAAGGTCAGATCGCGAAATGAAAAAAAGTCATTTCTTGGCAGGCCAAGATTTACAAAATGATATATACATCATGGGTCTAAGACTTATGGTTGTTGAGATCTAGGGTGATGACGGACAGACAGACAAAACGGGGACAATAGACAATGTACATTTGGGGAAGATATAATTGTTTGAAAATACATAGAACCAACAGTTGATGGTTGAAATAGTTTGTTTTTTAGAAAATATGACAAGAAATGTATCAAAAGACTTTTAGAAAAAGTTCTCTATTTGAGAGAAAAAAATGAAATAGCACATACATTTTCACATTTAATACTGATAAAAATGTGTTCCGTCTATAAACTGTGCAGTAGTTCTAAAGCTAAATATATGTTACAGGCAAAGTGTGAAATCCGGCATTCTATAGAATGCCTAGGCAATGTATAGAATGCCTGAATTATTCAGGCAAAGTATGAAATAAATGGCTATTTCATACATTGCCTAGGCATTTTATAGAATGCAGAGTTCCCGTTCGGCAAAGTATGTAACTGGCCTTGTTAGGAACTAGAGTAGATTTAGAGACAGACAATCCCCTTCGACGTTGTAAGATAAGAAGATATATCAGAAGTAGGAGTAATGCAAATAATGGTTGACAAGGTGACAGACGACTTAGGACAAGGTGGTCAGAAAACAATAAAGTAGTAAACAGAAAGGTGTGAGAACTCTAGAAGTAGATCGGGAGGCGACGACAGACAGTTTAGGAGAGACACATTGATGACCAGTGGGCGCTCCTCAGAAGAGAACTATTCTGAAGGAGACTGTGACATAATTAGGGAAATTAAGGTGGGGATGTTAGGAATATAAATACGACTGGATTCGGACATTAGTTAGCGACGGTAGTTACGAGAATAGTTCTAGTGCCGATTACTGTGTAACCATGTTGGAAGGGAATGTAGTGCCAGGACAGGAATCACGCCATGTTGACATGCAACGATGGTTCTATGATGAATTATCTAAAGTAAGAGCCAATGCTGCTAAACACTGCGTTTTTTTAACTGAAACTAATTACCAAAAATTAGTGGACGATGTGAAAAAGGCTAAGACGACCATTAAGAAAGAACCATGGGACTATTGGCTGGTGAAACACTATGATGTCATGATGGTGGAAAATAAGAGTAAGTTGATCTACCCTGTTAAAGAAGGTGTGAGTGCCATTCGTCAGATGTATATGCAAGACGAAATGCCAATCTATGAGGTGTCTTTGTGTGAAAAAGAAAATTAAATACAATCTATATATATATTTCTCCTCTTCGAGAAGATGACGCAGCCGGAAATCTCGATAGTGAATAAAAAAACACTATAGTCTGCTAGGAAACGAGAGCTGGGTCACAGTAAGTGACAGCGGGGGAAAAGCATTTGACACCACTATAGTTTGCTGGGAGACAAGGGCTGGGTCACAGCGAGGTTGAAAAAAAAACCCACTATATTGTGCTGGGGGGAGGGAGGGGTGGATAGAGGCAGACACAGCGAATTGTCACAGACGACCATGCATTGTTTCACCAGCAAGTGCGTTTTTTTTTTATTATAAAACCAGATTATTTTTATTTCTTATATGACGTTTTGTCATTTTATTTAGTGAAATATATTAAGCAATATGAGCACGATGGTGGTTGTATAATTATGTGCTCTTAAACGAAACTATTTCATTTATCCCCCCGTCGCAGTAAATTCTGTATCCGTTTAACCGCGGAAATGAGGGAGTGCTGTACATAAAATAACATTGTAATGTCAACTGATTATTGTAAAAAAAAAACAATACATTTAATAATACAATTATGTGTGAAGATTAAAGCAATATTGAACTATTTCCAATTTGAGAAAAAAAATGGTGTATTGATATAGATAACAAACAAATGGTAACAGTTTCAGAATATGTATGTGACATTCCCGAAATGACGTTTTGTCATTTTATTTAGTGAAATATATTAAGCAATATGAGCACGATGGTGGTTGTATAATACTATTTCATGTTTTATATGCTCTAACTACGAAACTATTTCATTTATCACCGTCGCGTAAATTCTGTATCCGTTTAATCGCGGAAATGAGGGAATGCTGTACATAAAATAACATTTGAATGTCAACAAAAATAATCCTGATCTTAATAAAGGCATTAAAATATATCTAACCAATAAAGAGAAAATTAAGTCTGGCAGCTCATCGAGAAAAGGCATCCAAAGAATTAACTAAAAATCTGTAAACAACAAAATAAAAAAAACAAGTTGCTGGAAGGTACCAGATAGTGACCATAAAGTCTGCACATTATAGGTCAAAGTTCACCTTTGCATACCATTTATGTCAGCCTGTTATTTTGTTTCATTGCTTATTTTAAAAAATTGCAGTAATTATATTGATTGATAAGGCGGCGCATGCTACATCGCGGGACGGCTAGTTCGAAATGCCATTCTAGTCTTCCCTGCTGCAACAAGTAGCTCATTCCAGTTGTGTTCTGCTTGTTTTCACCAGAAACAACATCTTTTTATTATTTATCAATTCTTCACTAATTCGTGAAATATGAACATGACAGATCAAAATACCAAAATACGAAGTGTTTTGTGTGAAAGAAGAAAATTAAGTACAGTACTATTCTAAGTGTGAATTCAGTCTTACCTGCTCAAGCAAATACTTCAATCTCAGCTCTGCTGTCGTTTTTTTCTGGTATGAACATCATATGCTTTATTTGCATTCACTCCATATTAAAATATGTTTTTATCTATAAAGGGCTGTGGTCAGCGAAGCACAGTTTAAAGTGGCCGAAATCAAAGCCCTACTGTCAGGCTTTGATGTCCGTAATGCCCAGTCCCCGATCTCCTCCTGAGATCAAAGATCTACTGGACTCAGGTAAAATCTCAGAGTCAGGCTTTGATGTCCGAAACGCCCCTCCCCCTATCCCCACCCACCAGATCGGGGACCAGAAGTTTTAAGTTAGTTTTTAGTCAGTGTGAGATTAGAGTTCGAGAGATATAGTCGTGCAGTCACGAGTAGTTGTTAATAAAGTGCATTATTTTATATTGCAAATTAATAAGTGTTGACTTATCTGTGTGTTTCACTGTGTGTTTATTGATTATCTACAAAAGAGCCCGTAACAATATCCATTGGTTAAACGTGTTATGGAAAATTTCCTACGGAAATATTTAATTTAATTTACACAGCTATATAGAAAATTGGACAATCTATTCAGTGGTAATATTTTGCTTCCCTAATTTCAATGAAATATACAACAATATTTAAAAACCACTCTCCAGCGCACTCTGTATACTGATATAGTTCTTTTTAATTAACAAGATATAACTCACCTTCTTTAAGTTTTTGTGTTGGAACTTTGAGTTGATCTTCCTGCTGCAATTCCCTCAATTTCTTTGCCCTCCTCTGGAGTGCATTTGTACCACAAGGTAAATGCTCACTTAAATGTTTATATATTGTAGTTCTACTACCCCAAGGAAGGTTTCGTGAGCCAAGCTCAATCCTGTGGAAGATAAGAACTTATTTCTTTTTTGCTTTTGGTTATTATAATTATCTCTCGTAAAACTCAAGCAAAACAATACAAAATAAATCCAATGCTATATGACTAAGCAAGTTAAAAAAGAAAAAAAAAACGAAAGAAAAAACTTACTCTAATAATAATTTATTAATATCATTTGAAAAAAATTTCATTTTTCCTTCTTTATTTTCTCGTGCTTCCTGTTAAAAAATAAAATGCACATATAATTTAGATTATACATCTTGTCTTTCTAAAAAAAAAATTTTAAAAAAAAAAAAAGAGCTGCAATAAGTTAAGTAAAAGAAATAACAATAATTACTTTTTTAATGTTGTCAATTGCTTCCATAAGGTCTGTAGGTAACTGAGCAGGTAGCTGGGTATTTTTTTCTCCTGTTGGTTGATCGCTTTTGCCTTCTTCCCCAGATTTACTAGATGAATCATCCTTCATGGTTTCTTGTAAAATGGCATTGAAGGTTTCCTAGAAAAAGAACAACAAATAATGTCTTTTAAAGAAAGATTGAAAGATCTTTACTACACTTTAACTAAATGCAATAAATTAAAAATCCTAAAAATATCCTAAAAATTGCAGAAATTGTTTTAATCAAAATACACTAGCTTGAAAATTATTAAACAATGCAATGCTCTTTATACGATAGCAAGCTTTCAACATCTTACTTCTATTGATGCTTTAAAATCTTTAATTGCAGTGACATTATTGTCTTCAGTTGTAGTTCCATTTGTTACAATGTTGGCTTTAAGTGTTTCAGATGAGACTTCTACTATTGCAGTACTTGTTGGAACTACCAATTGTGCAGATAAATTGACAGGGGTAGACAAGTGTAATTCTGTTATTTCCCTGCTAGGAGATATTCTGTCTAAGGATTTTTCCCTGAGATAAATACATTTATAATATGTATTTTGTTTAATTCAAATAAAATAATAAGTCTCCTAAGCATTGAATGTTTTCTGTAAAACTTGTAAAATAGAATAGAAATTATAGCTAATAATTCATGAAAATAATAGTAATATAATAGAAAACTTGGCAATCAAAACAAATATGCCAAAAAAATTTTAAAACTTAGTTTTTGAATCTGTACACCGCTGTGTACAGTTTATGCTAATGCATACATTTCCCAGCCCTCTCATGTGACCATTGTGATATTCCAGGCTTCAAAAAATGTATCTTGTGTAATTTTCAAACTTTTTTGCCCATTTTGATTAAATTATTAAGAACAAAAGAAAACAACTACATCGAAAGTCACATTGTTCAGCTGATGATCCAACCAGAAAAGACATTTTTTCACCCACTTCGTAGTGTAATGTATACGCATAATAAAAAAACCTTTCTAAAAAATCTACATGTGAATTTCTAAGCGGAATTCACTTTCAGTTCAGATTTTAATTTCATATTACCACTCGAACAGTGGCGAGCCGTTCATGTTACCCGTGTTGCCTGCGGCAGCAGTCTTACAAACAACTACAAAAGCAGTGAAAAACAAAACAAACAAAAATAAAAAAGTGGACATTTAAAGCATTTTTAGTTGCTCAACAATATTTACATTCAATATATATTATAATAAGATCACTACTTTTGCCTTTTCACATAGAGTTAAATGATAATTTGACATAAAAGCAGAGATGTTGCCGATCTGAATTCGGGTTACACTTGTATATGTACGTTAGCCTTTCATTGGCTGTACTAAAGGGAAAAAACCTCACATGAATATATTGTATAGTATTGCCTACGGAGAGGACGGTAACCACTACCAACTTTCTGACCGAAAATTTTTTTTTTTACAACTATATTATAATTAGCCAGAATTATAAAAAAAGAAATTAGGAAATAATCTAAATTTATATCTGACTGAACAAAAAAATTCTAGATCTATTAATGAAATAGAATTTTAGATTGATCAAAATAATACAGTGAAATGTCGCTATAACAAAATTGATGGGGACTCGAAATTCGTTCGTAATTTGTTACACTGAAATTAGGAGGGGGGGGGGGTCGACGACATTTTCTGTTCTTAATATGTAGATATATCTCGTTTGAGTATCAATACAAATATATTGTGTCATTTTACTCATTTCTCCAAAGATATTTAGCTAAAAATTATGTTAAATTTTCTTTCTGTTTATTGCTTATAAGTTTAGCTACTAATTTAGCTTTTAGCTTGCTTCAGTTACCACTAACGGTCATTGAACTAAGGGGCGTAACTCATTTATTGGCAGCTCTGCTGAGATAAAACAAAAAAAAAAAAACTTCAGCTAGGTTTAGTCTCGTTACCTGTCAACCCTCTCCTCCCACACTTTTCCTTTTCCCATAACTGTCGCCCCCCCCATGATAACACAAGGGGAGTTAATTAACTTGTTTTTTAATAGCTGGCTACTGCTACTGAATTGTTGAATAGCTCAGCATAGCGATATAACGTTTTATTTTATTGTTATAAATTTCTCTACTCTTTATCAAGAGTATGTAGCTAGCTTATATATATATATATATATATATATATATAAAAAAAAAGTTCCCTTCTTTAGCCCTAACGGGCCTTCGGGGCAGATGAAGTGTAGAATTCATCTGTTTCTATAACCTCGGCATATGAAGGGATTGTGTGGTTAGCACAACGCCCAGCCGCCTTTACTTCCCCAACTTAAAGTCAGGTACCCATTTAAAGCTGGGTGGACTTGTGGGACGACTTTGCACCAAATTTTACCTGGAAAAATTCCATGGGCCTCACCGGGGATCGAACCCAGGACTCTCAGGTCGACAGTCGAGTATCTACACCACTCGGCCACCCGTCCCTCCATATATATATATATATAATGGATTTAAATCATCAGGTCTTATAACACCCCCATCTCTCTTATTTATACAAGCACTACTCATTTCTCAGGTCGACAGTCGAGCGCTCTACACTGCACGACCCCCCCCCCCCCCCGTACTCTGTGCAATTTTAAAAATAGTTTTATAAATTCAATTATACTGAATATTTTGTCAAAAAATAGTATATTTCTACAGATATATTTTTAAATAAACTTTAATTTGGTACTAAATTTAGAATAGTCAAAGTTACGATAGTTTAAGTGACATGCAGTCAATATGTGACTCAATATTTATTCTTTGTCTATTGTAAAAAAAAAAAATCGCCCACTAAAAGCTTTACAACTTTTTTCAAAGGTAACTGACTGTCAAGTTAATTATATCAATGTACTTTTTTCAAAGGTAACTGACTGTCAAGTTAATTATATCAATGTAAAGCTCTCCCAATGCTCTTTACGTCGATGTATAACACATGATTTATATAATATACAATTTTCAAGTCACATACCTATTATAAGTAGAAAAGTTTTTATATCAAAAATCAACCGGTAACACCCTTGTATAATTCACGCCTAGCCCCTGCACTTGAATAATTTTGTTTTATTAATAATAACATTTTAATACACTTACTGTCTAATTTGATATTTTTTAAATTCATTTTTCTGAGTTCAGATGTAGTACCAGGGCTATTTATGATCAAGTTTAAACTAAAGACAAAATCAACTTACATTTTGAATTTTTCCAGATTTTTCTTTTTCTTTTTTTTCAAAGTGATTTCACCATCTAGACCTATTTTTCTTTTCTTCTTGTCATTTTCTTTACTTTCTAAAAGTTTTTTACGCTGAGAAAAAAAAAGCAGTTCATGATTAGCAACTATGATTAGCAGTATATTTAACCACCTCATCGACATTCAAATTACCTACCTTCATAGCCTTGAACTTTTTAGTCAAAGCTTCACCAGTTTCTTCAAAAGCATCATCTTCGCTGTCTGAATACATAATGGGCTGTATAGAGCAAACAAAGTGATTTTTTTTATTGCACTACATTTTACAATGTTTTGAAATAATACTTATACTTCATCATATAACATTCTGAAAAAAGATTTCATATAAATAATTGTAGCTAAATACAGGGAATTAAGTTTAATTGATTCTGCTGGTAACTTGACAATCCTAAGCAAAGGGCAGATTTTACAAATGAAATCATAGAGAAATAAAAAATTGAATATGCAATACTATTATCTAATAAACAGCATTATATTACTCAATATAAATAAGAGAAATTAAAGCTTTAACAAAAAAATAAACGGACTTCACATTCTAATTATCTTTTTTTCAATTAACTAACAATCCAACTCATATGAGAGGTCATCTATATAAGATTTAGAGAAAATTGCTGATAAGATGTGAATGTCAAGATCTGCCTTAGTACTTGGCATTTTAGTGCCAGGAGCATGGATGGGAAGGCTAAGAATAAAAATTAACAATTATGTGTTACAGCAAAATTATCGCTGATTTAACCTTTAATTTTTATAATGTATTTATGTGCTACAATGCTGTTTCTTTTTTACTATCGAAATTGAAGATATTTTAATCACCAACCCTTTTCTTTTTCCTTTTTACACTTGAAGTATCAATGACTTCATCCCCAGAATCTTCTGGTAAAGACTTGAAATCCAATTTGCCTTGATTTATGTAAAATCCTCCGTGTTTAGTGGTCATGGTGGAAGGCACGACTTCATCATACTACAAAATTTAAAGAACATTAAAAAAACACGATTATTGAGGAAAAAACCTGTAACAAGATAGTCAGGCCCCGCTCAACACTGTTCCGCTTTAGTGTTGTTGCTTTTTCACTAATACAAAATTTTCCATTAATTCATTGAGATTCATTGAAACCAATTTTTTTTAAATCGTCTGGACACACAGACCATGGTAAAACTACAGCCTTTGTTGAAATCTTATGTGTTCAATTTCTCAAAAAAACCGGCGAAAAACGGTTTTGGGTTTTACTATACAATAAGTGAAAAACGGATATTTAAAGCATTCTAGCAATAATTATTTTCAATGTATGCTGTATTTAATTAATGTGTATAAAAATTAATAAAGTTTAATGTAATTATGTAAACCAATTTTTTAAAGTAAAACAATAAATATAAGAAAAAAATTATCAATATGACAATAAAAATACTACTACTGTCTACTGGGTACATATATATTCATTTAAATTGAATTATAACTAAACAGATTTCTATCATGACCTTTGAACTGTTCAACATTATTTGGCAGTCAAGAATAAGACTTAATTCTTTCCAGTGTTTCCTTTATAATATACTATAAATATACGTGGCTGACCAAGACATGAGGTTTGGTTTGCCGCTCACAGACCAGTTCTGAAAATAGCCGTTGTGATGTAGACCTCAGCTTATTTATATATATATATATATATATTACGGTTCTTTTTCTACTCATGGTATTCACTTTCTGTCTTTCGCTCTCTCTCTCTCACATCTATATTTGTGACACAGAACACAAACACCTCTGCACCTGTATGGACAGACATTGAGTGCCCATTTTGAAACATTCCTCCACTGTTGAACTCTAAATTCACTCCTCACCCCTCCCTTCATACAATTGTCTCCCTACCTACCCTCCCCCCACCCCAACCCTGAGATGTAAAAACGGACCATCAGGGCAGATGAAGTGTAGAATTCATCTGTTTCTATAACCTCAGCATATGAAGGGATTGTGTGGTTAGCACAAAGCCCAGCCTCCTTTACTACCCCAACTTAAGTCAGTAAAAGTAGTAAGTAAAGTTCCCTTAACCCAAACGGGCCATCGGGGCAGATGAAGTGTAGCCGCCTTTACTTCCCCAACTTAAGTCAGGTACCCATTTAAAGCTGGATGGACTTGTGGGACGACTATGAAATAATTTCACCTGGAAAAATTCTCATGGTTCTCAACAAGGATTGAACCCAGGACTCTCAGGTCGACAGACAAGTAACTACACCACTCGGCCATCCGTTCCATGTCCCTGAGATGTATTAGTCAACAATAGTCATTACAGCGGCTGTACGACGGTCCTGCTATATGAAAGCCTTGTTTAGGTTAGATGGGTTGGCGGTGGTGGAGGAGTTGGATGAGGAACATAAACTTTGTCAACTTGAAAAAGCCTCACTCTGTCTACTGTTTAGTAATTAACTAAGGAGATCCAAGAAACCAATTATTCATTCCCCCCCCCCTCCAGTTTCAAGTCGTATACTTTCCGCAAGTCAACACTAAACTAGTGTGCTAAAAAAAAAAATAATCGGTTTTTCTGTGGAATTAGTAAACGGCTTGAATTTAGCCCTCTTTCCAGGTCGAGGAAACGGATGCAATAAATCTCTCTATGTGTATATACCTTCCTCTCACCCTACAAAGTACCACTGAGCCACTTGGTCACGCGTACTCCCTTGTATCGCTCAACAATTACTTTCCAACAATGACCAAGTACACGGGTCAGACTGACGAGGGAGTTCATTGGAAAGTCACTATTTCGCAGATTTCTCTGTAATTTAGTGAAATGTATCAACATTTTTTGCGAATTATAACGTTCTAGGCTAAAAACCGACTTTTAAAGCCCCAAAAACCGGTTGTCGAATGCTTCGAGATTTATCGAAAAACCGGGTTTTCCCCGTCGGTTTTTACTAACCGCAATCCCTATTTGATAGCAAGATAGATAAAACTAACACATGGTAACACATTTGTTATGAGTGTATTTAGTGAATGCTAAGGGTGTGCAGGAATCCGGTTCAGCCGGATTTTGCACTATCCGGTGAAATCCGGTTCCACCGGATTTACATGTATCCGGAACAACTGGATTCCGGAATATACCGGATTTCAGAATTTGCCAGATTTTGTGACTCATCATAATCTGAAATAAAAGTAATTCTCTTTCCCGAATTCCACACGATCACGATACACTAATCGATTGTTTCGAGCGTTGAGCTTGTTTAATGTTTTAAACATACTAGAGTCAGCACCGCTAATAGTGGCCAATCGGCCCAATCCCATACATGATAGTGCGGGGATGAGTAATTATTATTCGTGACATCAACTTAACCGCAATCACCAATGACGTTGTAACAGAAATAATAAACTACTATGCTGCCCAAGCGCCTGGCCACCACCTTCATAACAAAATAAATAACAGAAATGAATGGTTTTTGATAAATTCAACATTTCAGTTATTTAGATTTCTCTGAGAGATGGAAAAGATGTCTTCTTTGTTATTAAATTAAAATGCATCACCCACGAGATTTCCTGTTGAAAAAATAGTTCAAATATAAATATTGTAAAATGAAAAATAGAATATTTTTCCATTCTGAAATTTCTGAGAAGAAACACTAATTCTCTAACACTAATTAATACAACAAGTAACGTAACGTCTTCCATTAAAAGCAATTCCTTCCCAATTGTTTTATTTTTTAATTCTATTTTATAATAAAGGCTATTATAATTCTATTTAAACAAGGAATTAAAAGTCAAATATGCTTTAAAAAAATGTACCGTAATTTAACTAATATTTTGATTTATATTATCGTTCACTCAATTGTTAAAAATGCGTATCATTTTTGAGTAAAAATTAACATTACGTTAGCGGTCTAGTATAAATTTAAAGGTCTTTGGTGATCTCTATGTCACCAAGCCATCTTCAGCGATTTCGCTTGCGCTATGATCTGTGCTCTTTGGTTTAAACGACGGTATGGCGCTCAGCTGTGATTGTGTGGCATCACTGGAATGTGTACATTATTTGGCTGTGGACTTGGAGTAACTTAACACTGTTAACAAACTAATAGTCATTAGTTAGTTATCAACATCTTATTCTTACTTCTTTAGGCTTGAATAATGGCTTTGTCAAATGCGAATTGAATTCATTAAAATTTGTATTTCAATTTTCAAACTTGTTAAGTACAGAAATACAGAATTATTGTACTCAAATCTCAATTCAATTCAATCTTGTTATATGTTTTTTCCAATTAATTATCCATTTCAATACACATCATAAACTATGAACATTTGAACAATAACAATAAGCATCCATCATCCAATGACAAGACGAGATGAACTTAGATGATGAGTCTGACTTTCTCCTCAGTGCACTACAATAGTTAAAAATTACACTGCCAAGTGGCAAGTGCCAAAGTAATGAAAGTAATAGACTAATAGTAAAGTTGTTTTCCTTTGACCTTGCAGCGAGTTAGAACTTAACAGCGAGTTTAGTTACATATGGATAATAACTTATTATCAATCTGCATTTTATTCTGATTTCAGTGATTTCTGAATAATTTCTATATTCTAATTTATTTCAAAGTTCTTCACTTCCAACTTCCAATCAGCCAATGTTATTTAGCCATTTAGTCCAACTGTTAGAAGGCATGCAACCCCTCAGATTTACCGGTATCTGCAAAGTACCAAAATCCGTATCCGGTAGGAAAAAACGGTTCCGGCACACCCCTATTGAATGCTGAAAAGTAAGCCTACATATGTACGGTACAACCGTGTTGTGAAGAAAAATGTTTCAATATATGTAAAAAAAAATTAAGAGAATTTTTTGTGGCATATGAAATGCACATTTTTAAACGCATTTAGTTGTAAATAATGTTACTTTCCACAACCACATCAGAGCAATTTATTTTTTACAAGTGATAATAAATAATTTAATTTAAAAGTTGAAATTAAAAATAAAAGAGGTCAATAATAATTGGAATAACTGTTTACAGCTTCATAAGTACAGTATGTCATAAATTAACATGAGTCTATATAGTTTGTTTTTGTTATGTATGTAGTGATAATTAATGTGGCCTCTAGAAATCCCCACTGTTGAACCAGGGTACATCAAGTTTGGAACGAGACTCCTTTATTACATTTAGAAGGTTCTTAGCTAATTAGCTTTTTTCAATATTGTCAAGATTCATTTATTTTTCATTTTGAAAAGCTGAATCGACTGCCTCTTCAAAAGGTCAGGTTAACATTTTAACTGCACATGTGTGACTATTTAATGGAATTCCAAAAATGATAGTGAGGCAAATTAAAAAATAATTTTAATATAACTTAGTATGAAGATTAAAATGAATTTTAAAAACAATAGGAGTAACTATGGAAGAATGTTGTCTATACAAGCCCTCTCCTGCCTCGCTATATATAAATCTCCCATATCCCCAAAGGGCTCATTTGGGCAGGTGAAGTGTAGAATTCATCTGTTTCAGTAACCTCTGCATATAAAGGGATTGTGTGGTTAGCACAATACCCAACCGCCTTCACACCCCCAACTTTAAGTCAATTACCCATTTAAAGCTGGGTGGACTTGGGGACTTTCTTGCTATATATAGTTACTGTTAATAAGACCATAGTGGCAGTAGGACAAGCCATATACTTGACCTTTAAGAGTATCCATTAAAAATCATTTTAAAATGTGAAAATTTATACTTCAAAAAAGATTTATCACTATTTAAGTAAACTATGTAAGGAGTATAGAAAACAAGGATGAAGATTCTATTCAGGTAATAAAGAATGTTTTTAAATATGAAAAAATATTTTCAATTTTACTGCTCCTAAACTCCATTTTTTACATAATATTGATAAGTATAGTGATGTTTCTTTTAGCACTGTCATTGGTTGGAATGTTACTCATGCATTATGTAGGGCATGACTATATAAATTTCTGAAAGATAATAATAATTACTTTAAAATAGGGATGAAAATCCGCATCGTCAGATTTGGATTTGGCAAACATAAATCCGTCGGATTCGAATGTGGATGACGATTTGGGTATCTAAAATACGTTCATGACCAAATAAGACATCTAATCTATGGACAGCTGAGTAAGGGTCCAGGAGTTTAGTTTTATCTGTTTTCTTTATATAGGGTTTTTGAAAGTCTCTAGGTTTTTTAATTTTAGTTACGATTTCTACTGCCATGTTTGATCTGAAAAAAGTAATTTTTCAAACGCAGTGACTAGAGTTCCGTCTAGACGGACTCGTATTATTTTTTTATCGGGGGTCCATCTATGGATGTGTGCATGAGCAACAATCGAGATTAACTTCCAACTCTTTAAACAAATCGCCGACTTGAAACAGCATCATAAATCTTTTAACGTAATTTACTACCTTATTTTATCTTAACTCATAGGAAGAAAATGAATATAAATTGTAGACTGCATTTCCCGTGAAAATCCTATAATTGTATAAGTTAATTTTTTTCCCAATGAAAAAATAAGAGTTCTCATTCATTCTGTTTACAATAGAAACATACTTCTCCGATTATTAACAGCAAATGACTTCATCAACTTTTAAAAAGTTTTATAAACAAACAAAAAAAACATGTATAATTCTTTATAATCTTTATTAATAGTGAAAAAAGCTATACAGTGTTTATTTGTTTAAAAAATGTCACAAAAGAAATAAGGAATTTGTCATTGTCTTTTTCCCCCAAGATTTCGTTGGTATTTAATATAAGTATAAGAAGAAAAAAAAAAATGTATTTTATATGGTTTCTAGGAAATGGGGTGGGATAGATGCTAATTAAGCACATAATTTTTAGAGCATTTTCGAAAAAAAAATGCTCTATTGTCCCCGTTTTGTCTGTCTGTCATCACTCTAGATCTCAACAACCATAAGTCCTAGACCCATGATGTATATATCATTTTGTAGGTCTTGGCCTGCCAAGAAATGACTTTTTTCCATTCGCGATCTGACCTCTCAGGGCCGTAAAAGGGGCCTTATAAAGTACCGTTTTTTACTATATAAGCTATATTAATAATGGAATGCCCTATATCTCAGCAACCATAAGCCCTAGACCCATGATGTATATATCATTTTGTAGGTCTTGGCCTGCCATATGTACATCAAAAGTTCATTTTGCGATAGGATTATAAGCTAAACAAAGGGGCGAAATCATTATTTATTTTTGTAACAATTATTCAACATGACTTACTTCCCTTACTTTTTATAAAACACATAATCAATAACAACTTTGCAGCACAGCTCAATCAACCAAGTCATCATTTGTTGGGACTTCAATCAAGATATCAAAGAGCCCGGGGCAGAAAATGCGCTAACACGTCCTGTGTCCAGTATGGAACAGGCTTAAATTGCTTGTTTGTATTATTCATTAATTTTTGTAGTTTAAATGATATTGTTTTCCTCCGACTTTAATAGGCTTGGACAGACCCGAAAAAATAATAAAGAATAATTGCCGTGCATGTGGACACCTTTACTCTTAATCTCAATTGGCGCGCATGTGCACATCTATAGATGGACCCCGAAAAAAAAAATACGGCGTCCGTCTGGATGAACTCTAGCCACTGCGTTTTTCAAATTCGAACCCGATCGAACTCTTTTTAAAAAATCCGCTGGGTTCGAATTTGCTCATATTTAGGTATTGTGTGGCTAGCACAATTTTATTACCCTAAAAGTTAGAACCCATTTAAAGTTGGGTGGACCTGAAAATATTTCCATGGTTCTTAATGAAGATTGAATCAAACACTCATTGACAGCCAAATACTCTACATGACTACCTTATGCTATATGATAATGGTGCAGATATAATTTTCTAGGTAGGTTTTAAAAGTGAAAAGTAAGAAAATTAATTTTCCAAAATTAACCAATTTACAAATATAAAAAATGAAACTATACTCACAGCCTCGGTATTATCAATAAATGGATCATTTTCATCATATCCTTCACCAAGATCACAGTAATCATCCATTTCTTGAGTCCATTTCTTTTTACCAGCATGTAAAGCTTGAGTTCCCTAAGAGTTTCAACAAATGTTCAACAAATGTTAAAAAAACAAGCAATTAAGCCTGTTCCATTCTGGACACAGGACGTGTTAGCGCATTTTCATGTTGTAAATATTTGTAAATTTTGGAAATGTTTATAAATTCAATTGTGTAATGCATATATCTGAAAAAAGATATTAAAAGGACAAGTAAGTCATGTTGAATAACTGTTAAAAAAATAAATAATGATTACGCCCCTTTGATTAGCTTTTATTATTTATATTTAAAATATAAGCAAAACGGTACATAAAAAATTCTTTTATTTTGGCCCTGAGAGGTCAAATCGCAAAATGGACTTTTGATGTACACTTGGAAGGCCAAGACCTACACAATGATATATACATCATGGGTCTAGGACTTATGGTTGCTGAGATATAGGGCAGTCCATTATTAATATAGCTTATATAGTAAAAAACGGTACTTTATAAGGCCCCTTTTACGGCCCTGAGAGGTCAGATCGCGAAATGGAAAAAAGTCATTTCTTGGCAGGCCAAAGACCTACAAAATGATATATACATCATGGGTCTAGGACTTATGGTTGCTGAGATATAGGGCGGTCCATTATTAATATAGCTTATATAGTAAAAAACGGTACTTTATAAGGCCCCTTTTACGGCCCTGAGAGGTCAGATCGCGAAATGGAAAAAAGTCATTTCTTGGCAGGCCAAGACCTACAAAATGATATATACATCATGGGTCTAGGACTTATGGTTGTTGAGATCTAGGGTGATGACAGACAGACAGACAAAACGGGGACAATAGAGCATTTTTTTTCGAAAATGCTCTAAAAATCAAATACACAGCTGTCTCAATATATATATCAATCAGAAAAAAAATCAGTAGTTGAGAAGGGTTTGATTAGAAAGATTCCCTCTAAAAATACTGAAATTAAAACTGCTTTAGTTAAACAATCACTTAAGTCATCTGAACTAAACCTATGGTTTTAAATGAGGAAGAAACAGTAAGCTATAAATGATCATAAACCAGAATTTTTTAATATCTTTATTTATGTTGATATACTCTAGCAAGAGTTAATTTGTGGCCAACTAAACATTTATTTTTCTAGGGGTAGTAGGTATGATTTTGTACAATTCTGAGGAGGAAATATTGCTATAAACAATGTTCACTCTAATTTGTGTGAAGCAAAAGCTAGTGGCTGGGCATAATTTTGGAAAAAAATTCAAATTTTTGTGCCTCAGATAACGATGTATAGGTTTACTAGATGAAACATTTGTGTGCACTATGCTATAATGTGTATGCCCTCTCATAAAAAGTAGCATGAATGATGTGCATTATAATAGAGGATATCCTATGATGTGCACCGTTATTCACCTAGAAAAAGAAAAGTTCCCTTAAGCCCCAAAGGGCTAATCGGGGCTGATGATGTGTAGTATTTATCTGTTTCAAGAACCTCTACATATAAAGAGATTGTGTGATTGGCACAACGCCCAGCCGCCTTTACTCCCCCATTTAAAGCTGGGTAGACTTGGTAACTTTTCACCAGGACATGAAAAAATCCCAAGGTTTTCACTGAGAGAAGAACCAAAACTCCTCAGGTAGGCAGTTGGGCGTTCTACACCATACAACAACCCGCCCCCTTGCAACTAGAAGTATATAAGTGTAAAAGAGTGTAGTTGGTGCAAGAATGGAAGATGATAGAGACTCTCAGAGAGTTTTATATTTTGATATAAAGAAAAGGTCCTAATCTAAGTAAGGGAGCATTAGTGTAAAATGAACTTTGGATTGTTTACGAACAAAAAGTTTAATGAAGGTCTTTTGAAGTTTTAAATGAAGGACTTATTGAATTATTACAAATTGTTAATTTGGAAGCACCAATATTCATCTCATCATGATATCTGGTTAAACAAGAATTAACAATGTCCCTTGTAAGATAAACGGAGGAAACACTGGACTTAAACATGTTTTATACAGAAAATTAATTTTTTTATCAAACAATCTTTGGAAATCTAACAGAAATATCTTACATATTTTGCTTCAAATCTTTGGGCTATGGCAGCAACATCAATGTCATCATCTAAACTGTCAACTGGTTCATTATGTGAAGTCTGTAATAAAAAAAATTATTATTATATATTATTAACAACAAATGAAACATAGGTTAAGACAATTAAAATTTGTTGTGCTCTTAATGACCTTTACATGTACATTTCAACCATAATACAGTTAGGTATAAATTTTTTGATGTAGTACACTCTTAAAACATAGAAAAAAGCTAGTCAATTTGAAAATTACAACACAGTAAAAAAAACTTTTTACAGCAATTTTATATCACTAAAAAATAATAAACAAATGGAGAGCATTTTAAAATTAGAATTTAAGGTTGTTCAAAGCAGCTGATGTTCATGTACAAGTTTTTAAAAAAATAGATCTTGATGTAGGAAAGACAAAAATAATCAGCAGTGAGAGGTGTGAATAACATATTTTGTACGGATGACACAATTTTTTAAACTTAATCAGGAGAACTATAAGGATTATTTTTCATTGTTCAATTATTGCACAAATCACTGTAGGTATTAATAAGATGATTTTATGTAGTATATATTGATGGTTAATATCTAATAAAATATTGTTTTTTTGTTTTTAAGAATATGTTTTTAACTTGAAATTATGAAAACTGCTCCACCGGTTTCACCAAAATGTTGCATTAGGGAAATTTACAACATTTAACATTAATAGGTATTTTCTTTCTACAAAGCTTTTAGTATATTTTGCAATACTTTAGTCTGCTTAGTAATTAGAAAACATCACAATACATGTAAATCTCAAACTTTTTTCAACTGCCATTACCTTTCAGTAAAAAAAAAAAATGTACTCACTGCATCCCTCAAACAACTTTGTGATGACAGGGTTTAATTATATTGGTACCCGATAAGTGATAGTGGTATGTGAGACACAGTATTAACATTTGATATTTAATTTTAAAAAAGTAATGTTTATGAAAATCTCAATAACCACACTTGACATAGACTGCCAGTTTTTCTACATGTTTCGAAAAAAAAAAGTCAAAACTCATTGAGAAACTTTCCAAAATACCACCAGATAAGAAAATTCAAAGGCCCCAGAGGCCTAAAGTAAATCCACTCTTCTAACCTATTTGGGGTTAACATAATGTGTATGATGCCCTATTGAGTCAGGGCATAGGTTTTCTTTAGGCCCCGTTTTTTCCTATATAACCTATATTAAAAAATATGGTTAAATTTTGGGCCCTATATCAGAGATTTACAGCAATTACCAAAATTCAAAGGCTCCCCGAGGACTAATGTACATCCACCCTTCTAACTATTTGGGGGGTTACATATGCTTATGATGCCCTACTGAGTCAGGGCATTGGTTTTCTTTAGATACCATTTTTCCTATATATCCTATATTAAACAATAAGGTTATTTTCGAGGCCCTATATCAGAGCTTTACAGCAATGGCAAAAATTCAAAGGCTAAAGGTCTTAAGTACATTCATCCTTCTAGCACTCCATGGGGTTACATAATGCTTAAGATGCCCTACAGAGTCAGGCCATTTGTGTTCTTTAGATACCATTTTTCCTATATAACTTAATAGTACAGTTATTTTTGGGGCCCTATATCAGAGCTTTACAGCAAAGACAAAAATTCAAAGGCCCCTGAGGCCTAAAGTTCATTCAGCCCTCTAACTATTTGGGGGATAACATAATGCGTATGATGCCCTACTGAGTCAGGGCATTGGTTTTCTGAAGGCACCGTTTTTCTTTTATATCATATATTAAAAATCTGATTATTTTTGGGGCCCAATATCAGAGCTTGGCAGAGCACCCCTATCCCTCTAAATGTCCTTAGGATAACATAATATTTATAATGCCTTCCTGAATCAGGGCATTGGTTTTCTTAGCACATTTTAATATGCATCTATATTAATAATATAGACTTCATGTAATTTAAGTTAGCTCATACTCTTCTAGTTAAATTGGTTAGACATTATTTATGAAGACCTTTTGAGACAAATATTGGTTTCTCATTAAACACGCTTTTTCCCTATTTAGGTCAAAAAAAAATATGGTGGTTTTTTTAAATATAGAATGGCTTTCTTTTGTAAATAAATGCAACTTATTACTAATATTTATGCTTTTTTTTCTTTTAAAATGTGTTTATTATAATCAATAGTATAAATAAGTTCTGTCATATATCGATTTTTGTTATTTATAATTTCGTAATAATTAATTACGCTATATTACTAGATTACCCTTACGAGATTACCCACGTCCTGTGTCCAGAATGGAACAGGCTTAAGATGCTGGTTTCTTGTATTTATTGTTTTACGTAACAATTCGTTCACATAATTAAATTATACGTTATTCTTTATCATGAACGTTAATAAAATATGAAAATAATTATTGATAGAATGCTTTAAATATACGTTATTTCACTTATTTATTTAGTAAAACCGACAACCGGTTTTTTTAAAAGTCGGTTTTTGTATAAACCCTACCTGAAAGTGTACAACAACCAACTAGCTTTTCTAATTTTAATTTAATGTCAGATTAAAAAAAGTATCATTCATGTATCTAAAATTTTTGTGTGTATTAGGCTTAAAATCTTTTAATCAGATTAATTACTTAATAAATAAAAGAGGAATATAAAACATATTATCTTTCATGGAAATAAAAGTGTTAAGTTCATTTTGGTAAAAGTCCCAAATTAGTAATCTCTAAGTAGTTACCCCCCCCCCCTTTTATTTTAACCTTTGTTATTATAATGGCATTCATCATATAGGCTACGGTTTTTGGACCAAAAAATGTTTGGTCTGAACCGTAAAATACATTAATGAAACTTTACAGGTAAATAGATAAATAGTTTCTTTATGCTAAATATTTTCATTGCTTATTATAGCATACTTTTTGTGGTCAATATACTTTTGGAACGTATTTTTCACAAGCAAATTTTTTTATGAAAACAACAAACAAAAAAATGCAAAAAAGTACTTAAGAAACTACTTCATTATTAAACTACATCATCACATATGTCACATCTGATAAATAATAAATTTCTTTAAAAGCTTGCACAAAATAAATGTACAAAGCAGGCTTGCAGAGCCGAGGAGCTGCTACTTTTTGCTGGAGCTGGAGCCGAAAAATCTGGCGGCTCCGGCTCCCTATTTTTTTTTTACAGAATTTTTTTAAGCTTTAAAATTCAAAATTTGTTTGATTGTTTGCCGCCTACAATTTGAAATGTTGTCATGTTTTACGAACTCCACAACAGTAACAGCATTTAAATAATAGCGTGCACGCACATCACCACTAGAAATCTTTAGTGGGGATCGTTTTGTGTTCGTTTTAAATCTTGTTTACCCTCCGAAAATTTTTTTAATGGCATATTAATTAGTTAAATTTAAAACATTTTTATTTCATAGAATAATTGTATCAATCATTTAAAAATAAAGTTTTACTACACAACAAATAGAACGCGTCATTTCGTATATTATTTAACCGCGAATTTGTAATAGACTAAAAACAAAAAAATGGTCGCTTTCTGTAATTAACAATTTTATTATAAACAGAGTAGCTGAAATAGAGTAGATAAATTTATAAGGCTGTGGCTTTATAATAATAGCGATTGTCGTGCATGTGCACATCTATAGACGGAACCCGAAAAAAAAATACTGATTCTGTTTAGGCGGAACCCTAGCCACTGAGTAGCAACGATTAAATCATACAATTCAAACAATTATCATAAAATAAACAAAAAAAAACAATAATAAAGTTTATATACAGCTAATCTAAGTGCATATTTGCCACGGGTCCGAATAACAATCGGACTTTATTGGGACCGGGTCCAAATAACAATCGGAGTTTACACTAATTTACAGGGACCCGGGACCGAATAGTCACTTCGAATTTATAAATATAAATGCTGAAGTTTTTAAAATTTAAATAATTTATCATTTTACTATTTGCTAATTGGATCATTGAAATAACTTTTTATTACTTTTGAAAATGGCGACTAGTGAAACCTCGAAAATAATGTTTCTGGATGAACTGAAATGGTTTGTCTGTAGTAAAACCGATAATGCGTATATTTTTCAAGTTCCTGACGATGGGGGTGAACGCGGCAAAATTTGCATAACTTTTTATCAGCGGCATGTTTGCGTGACACAATTGCAAAAAATTTGTCTCGTGTGATACTCCCTTTTTAGGGAGCCGGAGCCGTCAAATTTGTGGGAGCCGAGCCGGAAAAAAAGGAGGCTCCGCAAGCCTGGTACAAAGTATATTACCCTTAAACATTTTTCAGTAAACAAGGTCACAACATGTCGGTAAAAAAATTATGTCGTAAAATGTCGGATTTTCCACATACCTACTATATCATGAAAATTTTTTTTGTATTTTATAAGAAAAATCGATGGTGGAAAATGATTAATTTTAAAATAAACTAAAATACAACTCTTTTTTTTTTACAAATATATGCTCTAAATCCACATCAGAATTTATATCGCCGCTGTGGCGAAAAACGGCGCGCGCTGACAACGCGAGGCGCGGGGAGAGAACATGTCGAGTCAGAAAGCCGACGCGAACTAAAAATGGAGGTCGTGGAAAGATTTAAAAAAAAAATCATGACCTTACATTATCTGAACCACAACGGATAAAATCAAATACTGGTAAATCAATGCCTGATATGTCACTGACGCGTGACAAAGCGCATGCGGGGGGTATCGAACCAAGCTTCCCATCACTGGCTGTGCACAAGCTACCTGTGCCAGTAAGGGAAGTCAGCTGCATTAACGCGCCTCTCTTCACTCGAAATAATAACCTAGATTTTATAAGCGCTCTGTCATATAAATCAATAATAATCCTTTCCCCTCCCCTAAAAAAATCATCCAAAAGTATATAGTATACATTTTTTTCAAACAATTATTTTAATTTTAAAATTTGATAAAAATAATTTACTTTTTTCGTTTACAGTTTACATTATTTTAAAAGTTAAGTAGGATTAATCCGGAAGGAGTTGTAACCAAAATACACAGAAGTGACTGAAAAGAATGCTTTCTTTGGCTTGTTGAAGATAAATGAAGTATATGCCGGTTATTATTGAGACACCAAAAAATGTTTTTTAAAAAAAAACCAGTGAGACACCAGGTTTGAACCCTGGACTTCTATATATCAGTTGTGATGAATGGTCACATTATTTAGGTCAGTGATACAAACGAGCCCAGAGTGTTTCGTTTTTAATCTGCAGAGGCTTTATAAGTTAGGCCGATGCAGGACTTAAGCTGTGGCCAGGCTGTTGGCAAGAGCCTAGTCACCTACCAATAATAATGTAAGTGAACTATGTAAGCATAGCTCAACATAAAATGATGGAAAGAAAAAGAACAGAAAAAAAAGGATAAATAACCCCAAGATAAATACAGAATTTAAATTTTATCATGGAATATTTATTGAACAACTGAAAATCATCTCTTCACTCAAAAGAGACAAAAGGCAGTAAAAAAAAAAAGCCCTAGCCCTGTATATATTTTATGCGTTTATTTAATATAACAATCAAACCTTTTTAATTTTTTATATAGGCCTATTTTGAGTTCACACTAGAAGACGGGTTCAAAATGGCGAGAAGATGGCCGGGCCATTTTGTATGCCACGGTTAGGTATAGTGTTAAAGTAACTGTTCTGCAATAGCAGGGTATTGGTTGGATGCTTATAAAACGTGCTGAAAAGATGATTAAATGATGGCTTAATAAAGGGCGGTCTAAATTATTATATATAGGAAAAAAATTAAACAAGTAGAACTTCATATGTGTGATTTGTTTTCAGCTCTTAAACAAGGAATAACTTTATTTAACAATTTCAATTGACTTACCCTTTGAGTGCTTACCAAGTCCGCAAAGGAATACTCTGGACATGTTGTTGCATTGGACTCACCGAGTGCTAAAGTAAATCTGTAAGTTTTTTTTTTAGTCTGCACTTTCTTTGGTTTTTGAGGTGATTGTACGGAAGTAAGTTCTATGCGTTTCATTTCCAGAATAACGTAAACATTTTTTTCAAAACAAAATTAATGAATTTACACTATAATTATCCGTCACTTAGCTAGAATGCTAAATCTACCGCCATTTTGCGTAGTGACGACACGAACGTATCATTTTTTTTTTTCCGGAAAGGGTATCCTTGGTAAAGTTCAAGCCTGATAGACAACCATAAAAATAAGATATTCAATTTGAAAAAAATCTCGTATGCTTTAAAATCAAATGAATAATACCTATAGCAACAGAATTTTAAAATTATATACATAAAAAGATGACATCAAAGAAGTAATAAAGAGTATTTTAATGTTTACTAAACCTATCACCCCTAGTTGATTAAAATGGATTTAAATGTCATGTATTAATATTTTGACCCCGGAATCCCCTTTAGGCTTAGTAGAAAATTTGTTTACATTTTTCATCAACAACGAAAAAAATATAATTATATATCATGCGATTCGTTGAATTAAAGCAAATGGATAATGTACAACTAGTAATAAATAAATTAAAAATTGGTAACGTATGACTTATACTATACTTTATTGACCATAAATAGTTTATCATACTTAGTCTTATTATACTTTATTATAAATATAAAGTTTATAGTAAGTAACTTAATGATTAGACTGATTAGTATGCTACTAGTAACTTTTAGTAAAGTGATGGCAGAAGGCTACTCCTACTGTCAGTGTCAGTTTCACTACTGAGCACAGTCAGTAGTGTAATAGTATAAATATATTACTCATACTAACTATTAGTATTACTAAAGTATTACTTTTATTATTAGACAATTACTTCAATTAGTTAATTTCAATATAGCTTTCTATGCATATTAAAATATTCTATTCTATTAGACTTAGTACTATTACCGCTAATAATTAATACTAATAAGCCTGAAAAGTAAATAGTAATTACTAATTAGTAATACTAAATTGTCTAAGACTAAATAAACAATGTGATGTGTATAAATTATAATTATCAGTGCTTTTTTTTTTTGTAAAAAAAAAAATACGTGCCGGTACTCAGTGAGGGATTGCCTAACTTTTAACTACCATTTCGCACCTCGATGCAAGCTAAATCACAACTTCAAAGATACTATTTTAAAATAATTCAATTTTAACAAATTAATAATAAAATAAAATAATAATAAACGTGAAAATGCAAGAAAAGTGGTAATTTTTTCCTCACATTGATTGATTGAAAAAGGTGCTGGTACCCAGTACCGGCGCACATACTGGCACAAAAAAAGCACTCATAATTGTAAAAATAATGTTGTATTTATAGACATAACTACTATGATTATCTGGATGAATTTAGGCTTAGCTATTTTTATTTTGGTGTATTGACATTTGATATTAATGGTAACCTTTTTCATGAACTTGTTTCAAATCACATACCAAATGGAGCATGAATCACACTCCTAATACCAATAGTGACTGATGGCCACTGAGTTATAAAATATAATTGGTAGTATTTAACTATTGTATCAGTCACAGCTGATAAAAAACTATTCTCAATTTAGTTTGAAGATTTAACACTGAATTAAGATATTGAATTTAAAAAGAAGCTGTGTATGTGTTTGACATATTAATGATATTTGCGGTCTGCAACTCGTGGGGGGGGGGGAAGAGAGAAGGCTGCTGACCCAGACCCATAGGAGTTTGTGAGAAAGATTTGGACATCTGCCTTTAGCAATTTCTATTTATTATAGAATAAAAAATATATATTAATTATAATATTCCTTATAGCAATGTTTGTTTGCTTAAACTGCACACTTAACCAACTGTAAAGTAAACTTCCCTAAGCCCTGACGGCCATCAGGGCAGAAGTAGTGTAGAATTTATCTGTTTCTATAACCTCGGCATATGAAGGGATTGTGTGGTTAGCTCAACGCCCAGCCGCTTTACTTCCCCAGGTACCCATTTAAAGCTGGTAGGACTTGTGGGACGACTTTGCGCCAAAATTTCACCTGGAAAAATTCCCGTTGTTCTCCCCAAGGATCGAACCTAGGACTCACAGGTTGACAGTCGAGTATCTACACCACCAGCCCCGTAGCCAGGGGGGCACTGGGGGGCCATGCCCCCCTGCTAGGTGTGGAGTGCCCCCCCCCCCCGCTTAAAAAAGAGGAAAAATTAAAGAAAAAGTAAAGGTGCCCCTTTGCTGGGTATTGGTGCCTCCCTGCTTACTTTGGCCTGGCTACGGGCCTGTACACCACTCAGCTATCCGTCTCACTTAAACCAACTGTACTTCAATATCACAGCGAGCTTAAGGTTGAATCTCATTGTTTAACAAGTTAATAAGAATCTCCTAAATTGATATTTTGTCTTATTATTTAGTTAGAAATGTAAGAATTTTATCAAGTTTAACAAGTTAATAAGAATCTCCTAAATTGATATTTTGTCTTATTATTTAGTTAGAAATGTAAGAATTTTATCAGATGTAATTAAGACAATAAATAAAGTAAAGTTTGCTTAGACCTACAGGACCTGCGGGCAGATGAAGTGTAGAACTCATCTGTTTCTGTAACTGTGTAATATAAAGGGATTGTGTGGTTAAGCACACCTGTACTTCCCCAACTTAAGTCAGGTACCCATTTAAAACTAGGTGAACTTGAGGAATCTACTTTCACCAGAACCATGAAAAATACTCTTGGTTCTCACGAAGGATCGAACCTGTGACTCTCAGGCCAGCAGTCAAGCTCTCTACAAAATTTGACCACCTGTCCCTAAGATAAAAATAAAATTCAATTAAAGACTGATCAGTTTGATTCCTATATTCTTGAAGCCTTTTGTAAAGATGAGCTCCCATAATTATACTACTTCTTTACATTATTCATTGCAAATATCTTTTATCTTACTGAGATGTCATTGGTACCAAAATCCATTAACTCTTTAAGACAGGCAGAAGCCAATGTCAGATTAAACTGTATTATACTTACTTAATGTTTTTTTTTTACTGAAGTACACTTTATTATATTTAAAACATTGTTAAAATTAAGCAATTCTTGCTATGAATGAAAAAAAAAACTTTATATAATTAAACATTCTAATAACTTTTAATATAATGTGAGTTATCTGATCATTTTGTTACAAATTGTTCTTAAATTATTCATAAATGTGCAGGGGGTGGTGGTCCATGGAAATATAACATTGAATTTGGTGGTCCATGAGGTCAAAAGGTTGTTGACAGCTGTTCTAGACTATATTATTCTGTTTTTAGTTTGAAGAATAAAGAACAAAATCTCATCCTTTTTGACACATTAAAAACATACACCACAAACCGCACAATGATGGGGTGTGGAGGAAGGGGCATGTGCCACCTCTACTTCCCAGACATTGCCTGGCATTATATCTAGCATTACAAATAAGTCTCATAAATTAAAAAAAATGTTCAGCTCAACAACCACCGGCGGCGGAACGAAATATTTTAAGGGGGGGCAAGCCAAAATTCAAGGGGGGGCTAGACAAAATATGACGGAAAGACAAATTTTACCCCCTTAATTCAATAATAGAATAAAGTAATTCTGTAGCAAGTATTTAATCGATATTATTAAAAAATATTATATTTAAAAAAATGAACATTGAGCACTTCTGTTGTCAACTGATTCGTAATGTCAGTTAGTTTACAAATTTAATAGTTAAATTAGATCAGAAAATTACTGATAATTATCATGAATGATGATGAACAAGAAACTGAAACGGGAAACTCAATTAACAAACAGTAATTTATGAAAAGATAATAAATAATTGTATTTTCTTTAAAAATTACATTTGCCGTCATTCGGTAGATTGCAATACTTCTCTATACTTATAAGACGCATTTGCTGTCTGTCTGTCTGTTCCCTTAAAACTCAAGATCCAGACAACCAAATAACGTGAAATTTGGTACACGTACACAAAAATTACATGGGGAATGTTCTTAAACAGGTTTCGTTCCATCTCAATGGGTACTTTAATTGTAATTAATTATTTTGGATATCAAAGACATGATAATTGGCAAACTTTTCCCCCGATTTTAGGTTTTACGAGCTTCTCTCCCACATAGCTAACTTACTATAAATATGATCGGTACGGGGAACCAAATATCACATTACTTACTACATTATTAAATTCCATTCCTTCATCCATAGGAATTGTCATCTTTTGCTACAGTCATGCCTAAGAGAGAGAGAGAGAGGGAGGGAGGGAAAGAAGGGAGAGGGAGCAAAAGAGGGAGAGAGGGATGGAGGGAGGAAGGGAGAGAGAGGAGCGGAGAGAGAGGGAGGGAGGGGGAAAGAGATAGAGAGAGGAACTGCCAAAAATGTTGTGTATCACATTACTTTAAGATAAATGTACCCTTTTATTGCATGCAAATAAACCCTTTTTTACGCGTCTTATTTTAAATCTTAATTAAACGTCAAATTACGCTTCTTAAATAAACAGAAAACCTTATTTTAAACCAGGCAAAGCCGGGTACTTGCAACTAGTTTTAAAATATGCCACAACAACTCTCAATAATGTGATTACTGAAAAATGTAACTTAATTATAATTTCTTTCAAATATTAAATTTAAGAAATAGATCAAATGAATTATGAAAATGAAACATATAAACTAAAATGAATTGCAAAGTTAAAAAATTTAAATAAAGTTAAAATTTTAGGGGCGGGCAGACTGGAAATTCAAAGGGGGCGCTGCCGCGCCTTAAAAGTTTTAGGGGGGGGCGCTGCCCCCCCCCCCCTGCTCCGCCGCCAGTGTCAACAACGTACGATAAATTCTTACAAAGGTACAGTAGAAGTGGGTCACACTTTCCATTATTATCGGATCATTAATATATAATTACTAATAAAATATTATTATATTATCAGCATTTAAATTTAATAATAATGAATAATGAAATTAATTATTAATAAACTGTTTTGTAAAAAAAATCTTTCACTAATTCACTGCACGGTAAAAACATAAATTATCATACCATTAAAATATTATTAAAAGTAATAATAATTAAAAGTAATGATGGAAATTCAGATTAGTATCTTTAAACAAATTTATATTTATGGAAATAGAAAAAAAAATCTTAACACATGAGACCATTTTTGTTACAAAATCATATGCTCATTATCCCCTCTGTGACATGTTTAAAATATTGGGTCAATCAAACTTACTTTAGAAAAGTTTCACAGTCAGTGAAGTCCGCATTAAGTAAAAACAATCCAGTCTGTTAGTTTTACAGAAGATATTCATAAATTACTGTTCAAAAACATGAGGAAGAAAATAATTTTGTTGACGGCTGGCCTTACATGAGCATTCCTGGCTTTTTTTTTTTAATCATAAAGAGCCCCTGCAAATTTTGAAGCTTGATAGTTGTCAGATGATAGCCAACAATAGTCATAACTAAAAAAATTGCTTAGTAACTTATGGTATACAGTGTTACTATTAAATTTGGGTTTTATTTAGCAGTACTATTCCATATTTTTTAACAGTAAAAAAATCTATGAATACTACATATTATTTTTATAATCTAACAAAATTTACTAAGAAAAAAGTTCTGAAAAATTACCTTATAAAATGTAAGTGGGTGCTACACTTCACCCAATAAAGATCAGAAAGCTGATCTTTTGCTTTAGTTGTTATTGGGTTTTTTCAGTTAATTTAAGTTGTTTTTTTTTTCAGTGAGGAGAAAACAGTTAATGATTGAAAACACTGCAAGTAGACATTGGGATGTGGCAATTAGGATATTGATAATCAAAAAAGAAATCACTTGCTCGTTGCAATTAAGCTTACAAACTTTTATCAGTAATCTTACATCAATTAACTTAAGTTGTCATTGCAGCAACACATCTGTCATCAAGCGACAATTTGGGACAAGAGACAACATTTTCTGCACTGTTTTCTACAATCTTTCATCTTAAGTGAAGTAACGGCTAATAATATGTTTCAACAGCTGGACTCTCACTCAATAAAACATGAATTGTCGATCTCTTATTGTGGCTCAAGGGACCTTAGTGAAAAGACAGTGAAATATATTATAAGACCCTTGTTACATTTTTTTGTTTGATGTCTTCTAATAGAAAAAGGTGTACATTCTAAAGTAGAATATTCATATTACCACAAATTTGACAATATTATTCAGGTGCTAAAAGCTCTGAGTTATGCAGCTAAAGAAATAATAGTTTTAGCCACTACTTTTGACTTAAGTGGGACGCAAGCTCAAGATGAAAAACAACTGCTACATTTAGCTAAAATGCATCACCAAAGGACTCACATTTTAGAAAAATGCTGCTATGTCCACCTTTGCAATTTCCAATCATTACATCTAACCAGAAATATCATAACTGTAAACTAATTTAAATACTGTTAGCCAAACTAATATTACTCATAGAGCTACATGTGACTTTGCTAGGTCATTTTTTGTATTTCTAAATTATAATTTCAAAATTTTGTATTCACTGAAACTTGTTAAATTGGTTAATTTTACAAATATTGCTATAATGTTTAAATTTCTATTTATTTTTTTAACATAGTACAAATTTTGAGAATAGTACTTTGAAATAAAACCCTGTTCAACAAAGTATATCAAATTTTATGTTGAAAATCAATTTAATTTTAACAACTATGGAGGGAGATGAGGGAAAAATGTTATTTTTCATTAAAATATGTTGGGGTCCTAAGTTACATACAAAACTGGAACTGGCTCTCATTAACCACATGTATAGCCACCCCTATAGTAAAATATTTCATTCTTCATATGTTTTTCCATGATTAAAATTTATATATCTTCTATAAGTATACCAGAGTGGATTTTTTAACATAACGTATTCAATTTAATTCCAGTGAGGCAGTGCTAAACGTCACCAGATCAGTCTCAGACTTTGCTGACAGTGATTTCTCATCAAAAGGAACAAAATAATTTTACAAGCATCTCGAAAATTTAAAAAAAAGTTTTTTGTGAAACACCTACCCATCATCCAGTGATAATGAGTATCTAATCCTTTAATCTTTTGAAATTTAAGTCACAAAATGTGTGCACAACTCTGCACAAAATGTATCTTTTTAACATTTTATTATTAAAAATTGTATACTTTTATTTCATGATGTTAGCCTTGTGTGTAATTTATGTGACAGACTTCAGTGTCATATTAGCAAAAGGCATAACTTTTTTCTTCTTTTCACACCTCTACTTCTCATTTATTCCTAATATTGTACATTAATCATAAATAAAGTCTATTTTTTAGAGCATTTTCGAAAAAAAATGCTCTATTGTCTCCGTTTTGTCTGTCTGTCTGTCTGTCATCACCCTAGATCTCAACAACCATAAGTCCTAGACCCATGATGTATATATCATTTTGTAGGTCTTGGCCTGCCAAGAAATAGCGTTTTTCCATTTCGCGATCTGACCTCTCAGGGCCGTAAAAGGGGCCTTATAAAGTACCGTTTTTTACTATATAAGCTCTATTAATAATGGACCGCCCTATATCTCAGCAACCATAAGTCCTAGACCCATGCTGTATATATCGTTGTGTAGGTCTTGGCGATTTGACCTCTCAGGGCCAAAATATAAGAGTTTGTTATGTACCGTTTTGCTTATATTTTAAATATAAATAATAAAAGCTAATCAAAGGGGCGTACTGAAAGATAACAAACGTACTGATACATAACATGAAAATGCGCTAACACGTCCTGTGTCCAGAATGGAACAGGCTTAATTGCTTGTTTTTCAATTAATTTGTTTTACCACCACCATACATTTTTCTGCAGCATTTTACTTTGGCTTTACAGAGAAGATAATCCAAAGAAGACCAAAAGTCTGTAGAAGCTGCTACAAAGCTTTCTCTCAAGCATTCATCCAATAGCTTTGTGAAGATCAGGAATCCCTTCTAGCAGCAGTAAAGAGTCGCAAGTGGTATTGATTTGTGGTCTCTTTGAAAAAACATCATGCAAAGCACCCTAGAGCAAGGGTTTCTAAACATGCTGGAATGTGCCTAGTTATTTTCTGTGACTTTTCACACTAGAGTTTGTTATCCTAAGCAATATATTAAAGCCCTGTGTCAACTCATATTATAGTAAAACTAGATAATAAATTAAGAAAATATGTTGGAAATTTAATGCTTTCTAAATAACAAATTGATGATGCTACTGACAGTAATACAGTGCAATAAGCAATTTTCTAAACGAAGAATTAGCATTAAAGATAATTGATTAACATCTGGTATAGTTACTGGTGAATTCCGGTGAAGATTGGCGAAAATGGATGAACTTGTAAATAGGTAATGGAAGATGTTGTTAACTGTCTAAATTCACATATGATCAATTATCACTTCATATTATACTAGGAAAATATGCTTGTGAAAATTTTTTTTTTACAAGTCCTTTGATGGGATGACATGATGAACCCGCAACCCACAGCATGCAGCAGCATGAAAATGTGGCTTGCTATCAAAGTGCTTGGGAAACAATAAGGATCTGAAAACCTCTAATGCTTGTTACAATTTTCTTTGGTATAATAGAACTCATAAACGTATCAAAAACCATAATGGTGCATAGTTCTATTAATTTACTTTCATTGACGGAACAGGTTTAAATTTATAATCTATTTTTTAACTCAATGGATGATAAGTATATTAAAGTTTAATTTTTTTTTTTTTGGATTTATATTTTTATTTAATTCTGATTCTCAATGACAGCAATGAGTATATTGAGTTCACATTTTAAAATACTCTTAATTATGTCATTTAGTAATTTTGTTTAAGTGTTAGGAGTAATTTGAACAGATAAGTGATATTTTATGACTTTTCTAAATTGCATACATGCTTCAGCATGGTAAATTATAAAAAGATGTGCCAAATTAATTTCACTCTGTTCATTTAGAATGTTAATAGGTATTTAGAACTATAAAAACTAATAGGTATCAAATGCCTGGAATAGTGATGATACAAAATAATGTTATCGAATTTACCAGAGGAAAACAAATGGCTTCCAATTAAAGAAATACCAGCCATAAAAATTATATTCGAAATATCACAAATGACAAGTTTTCTTTCAAAAAATGTAATTTTAAAAAAACAGTGTAAAAATATTTAGTGAATACAAGTAATTAAAAGATAGCAAAAAAAACTGAATATATTTTGGGAAACTCGCAAAATTAAAATAAAAAAAAAGAGCCACAAGCAGCTCTAGTTGCACAGCTTTAAAAGTACATTTGTATATCTATAATGATTATATTTTAAAAACATTATAAATTATCTTAAAATAAAAAACATTTTTTTTCCTAATGTATTTTAGTTTTCAATATTCATAAAATATCTCAGCAAGTGGAAACATATTAATAATTATTGCATAAATGGCATTAAAAAAAAATCTTTGTATGAGAAATAGCAATAGAAAAATTTCAAACCGTTTTCTTTTCATGAAAATAATAGGCTTTAAGAATCTATTTGTGACTAACATCAAGTTAAGGGGTCATCCATAAAAAACGTCCACACAAAAGGGAGAAGAGGGGGTCAGCAAAAAGTGGACACAGCAGGGGTGGGGGTTGAGGACAGAGTGGCTGTTCACAGTGATTCAATAAAATGTTTTTGAACAGTTATTTCATATTTAGAATTTTGCCTGCAAGTCTTATAACTTGGAATTTCTGAAAAAAAAATCTTTCTAAATATGCACTCTATATTTTGTACATCCTCCCAATTTAAAAATTCGAAATATTCGGTAAACTTTATGTTTTGGATGTCCATAACTTGGGTCAATAAAAACTTGTTAAAGCTCTTCAAAAATAACAGTACTATAATCAATAACAGATTACAGGCAATATCAGCTGTTTTACATGAACCTTGAAAAATGGTGAATCATCATTTTGAGCCATAACCTGATATAATCTGAGTTTTCTCAAAGTATAGTACCAGTATAATGTTTTCAACAATAGTGATTCACTTCAATACCGGTACATGCCCATTTGTTTTGTTGAATATGTTAAGTCAAGAAAAAAAAAGATTATCTAAATGTTTTATTTTTAGTTGAAAAAATAAGAACTAAAAGAATAATGAGGTTTTAAATTAGAAAGGTTACTAATACAGTAATAGTACTACTAATAGGCCATGGAGGCTTGCTGAATTGTGTGTCCCCTAAGTGCTTTAAAAACCATGTAAAAATAATTAAATTTTAACGACAACATTCTATGGATTGTAATTTACTTAATGACTTTTTAATCTTGTAAAAGCCATGACCATTAACAAATTAACAATTTGTTATATGAAAAAGATTTTAAATACTATCAAAAAGATATAAAGAGTAACAGGGCGCTTTATCTATAGGCACAGTGCCTAGGGCCTACGGACTTTTCAAGGGCATAAGAAAGCCAGAATGGCAAATAAGTGCCAGTGCATTCTTGAAAATATTTTAAAATGAAATCGGGAATGGCCTACGACTTGAAGTGCCTAGGACCTACGATGACCTTAAAACGGCCCAGCAGCAGGGTACTATCGCAAGAGCTTTTTTATGTGTTCTTTTAAAAGACTACATTATTAATTCCCTTCAGTTCAGTAAATATCACAGTGATTTTCAATTTAAATATGGTACACATTTAATGGAGTCGAAGAGTTTTGGGAAGCTAATATTTTTGTAATGAAAAAAAATTACCATTATTTGTGATTACTTAATTAATTTGTTCCTAAGTTTCAGACTCATTTAAATTGGAAAAAAAAAAGCAAAAAAATCTGCTTGATTGTCAATAATTACATTTGTAAGTTAAATTTATCCCAATTTAACTTACCACCATCCTCCCAATCTTTTGCATTAACAATAAATATGCTTGAGACATTAAGTCAGTGATAAACAATTGTAGAAAATTAAATGAAAAGAGTGGAAACTAATGCTAATATGTGAAGCTAATTACAAAGTTCATTTACTTCTGAGTCATACTTAAGTCTCATCTCCAATTATAACTACATATGTATATGTATTTCATCCCTTTATAATTCTATTTTGTTTTGAATTGTGGGTTCTAATATTACGGTAAACTCTCAATTTATTTTATTGAAAATTAATGCTTCATGTGAAATTGAGGGTAAGCAAAAGTTTAACTTTTAGGAGAAAGTGTTGCTATGGACTATATACTAAGGAATTTCTCACTTTGTTAGTGAATAGTGAAATCTCCAAGGCCATAGGTGGCCAACCTGTGACTCACAAATTGTCTTTCCCTGAGTTGCAAAAGAAGAAAGTTGTTTTGGGCCATAAATATCGAATTGTGGCAAAGAAAAAAGCTTAATTTAAAAATGTATTTTGTATGACCCCTGACAGACATGACTGGTGAAATTATTTTTTAATTTGCATATATGAAATGATTCAGGTGGAGCCATCATTGTGAACAAAGGGCACAATCTATATTGAATAAAGTATAAAAAAGCTTAAAATGTTATGATTTTTTTTACAGAGCTAACTGATGCATGAGAAAAACCCATAGACCTTTTAAGTAATAAAATTAATTCTTTTTTGATTATATTGATTTACTGATACGCCTAAAAATGCAAACAGTAATATTTTCATTTCTTGTTTCTCTTTAACAAAAAGTAAATTTTATAAATACAAGTATCAATTGAGCAATAAACATACATTTGTATTTTTTTTAGATAATGAAAGCAGTAGTGTTTTTCTAGAAGTAATTTGTTACTTATAAATGAGGTGCTGTGTAATATTCTATCTAAAACAGCTGACAGTAGGCAGTAGGATACATTCTAAACAAATATGAAGAAAAAATGACTAATTATTACTTGTGTCCAAGTCCAGAGGAGGCCAACCTGTGACTAACCAACATTCTCTAGGTCGCAAAAACAGCAAGTAAAAAAGAGATACTTCAAAAGGACCAATATGGTCAATTACTGATAATCAGTGCCAGCACAATACATTGGCTATTGAGACATTTGTATGGAATATGTCTATTGCTAACAGTGCTAAAATCAAGTTTTATCCTAGTGAACATTTTTATAATTACGAGGCTAACAAGTATACTTAAAATGGGCTTCGAAAAAAGAGAAATGGCTAAAGCAAAATTTCAAACATACACATAACAGAAGAAAGTATAAAGTTCGTTAAAAAATATATTTGACGAAAAATCTGACTCTAAATCAAATGTTTAAAAAAAAAAAACAACTTCATATTTCTATAAATCATATCAACCTATAGATGAATTTTCTTTTAAAGAAAGTGCAAGAGACAGTCTTTGAATACAAAAAGATTACATGATATTTATTAGTTCAGCTAAACTACATTCATTTATAAAGAAACGAACAGGATGCATTTACTCATTAAATTTACAAGTGTAACAACACCAATAATACATATTTGTATAAAAGTCTCAACCAAATCATGTGTTGTTAGGTTTTTAAGTTTCAGGTCGTAAGTTTCACAGTTCACACTATCGGTTTGGTCTCCACTTGCATAAATCATAATCAATGACTGAAAGACATGGTACTGATGTGAAAGCTGGAAAAAAACCCAGAAACAAATTAAACTTTATTAGGTAAGTATAAAAAATATTAACAATGATTTGAGCTTGTACAACAAAAAAATTGAAAACAAATGTGATGGGGGGGGGGGGTAGAGAAAACAAAACATAGTTAGAATTAACATTAAACAAGTCAAAACTAGTGTTTCTCCTTTCTCAGCTTTTGGTATATTCCGGAACTCAATTCCTAAGATCCTGTGAATATTCATTGTTAATTAATTAAAAGAAATTAGCTTATGCATAAAAAAAAGTAGGAATGGTAACCTTTTTTTTATAGACTTTAAATACATTATGCGATTTCTGTTATGGGTAGAAATATATATATATATATATATATAAGAAAAGAATCTTCAAATTTATTTCTGTTTTACATTAAACGTATACAATTAAAATAATTTTCGCCTCATCGAACATTAGAATAAATTCTAATATATATCTGTGTTATGGTTATAAGATGCCACATTTTTACTATGACTCTACGGGCAATACGAGCATGAATGTCTTTTTTTAACTAAAACCGTATCTGTGATACAGTAATAAGATTATTTATGATGTATCAGTTTTAATAAAAACCTTAGTAGTGCTAGGTGGAAAGAATACACAAGTTTTAAATAACTAACTTACACAAAGACACATAAAAAGGATATTTATCTCTTAAATCTTATGTATCACTATGGGACTGTTTTTATTGTGCCCTTCTTTCATCCCCACCATAACTGATAGTGCAATGGCCCTGGGGGCACCATTGGAGACAATGTCCTGAAAAATTCCACTTCTCGCCGGAGCTCAAACCAGGGACTCTCAGACTAACAGTCGTGTAGTTTACACAGCTTGACCATCTGTCTCCCAAAAAGAAATATAAACTCAGTTTTTCTTTATATTTGTATTTTAATATAGGTCCTAAATAAAACTTTTTTATTTTAAATGATTTTGGGCACATCTTAAAAACCTATAAATATGAAACAAGTTAAGAAACGCAGAAAGTGTAACAAATGTTGCTCACACACACACACCTCTCCATACATTGGTGACCGAGAAGCAATTATCACAGAAATAATGAAAAGAAAAATTTAGCCAGCTGTGGAACAAATGATTAATCGAATATTCTGGTGTACCCATGATTCAAGCTTTGTCCATCTTTATTTTTTTGCAATTAAGGTATGTGCAAGGAGAGGAGGTAATTAAAAAGAAAATTTAAAATTAGTGATTAGATTTAAAAAAGAAAGAGACACATGCAGACATAAATTGTCAACAGAATTGGAGTAAGGAGTATACATTTTGTATAAATGTATCGAATATTTTGTATATCTGTATCTGAATACCCTGATTGTCACACATTAGAGAAAAGATAAAATCAGATCCACAACCAGTTAACTATGTAAGTGCACTGTTGCACCCTGTGAAAGCCTGTTTCTATTCAACTGAGACCATTTGAGAGACAATCAATGAGGTGTCTTAGAGGTAGAAAAAAAACTATTATAGAAATTGATAGGGCCTTCTAATTCTGAGCTGTTGGAGCCACCAACAGAAATTGTTATGAGAAAAAGAAAAATGTGAATTTTATGCACAACCATTCAAGTAAGATTTTAAATGTACAAAATCTAATGTAAATATACTGAATAATTTTTTTTTGCATCTTAAAAATGGAGTTTATCTTTAATAATGTCTGTTCTTTATAGCTTGTGTATTCTCGCCACATACTACAGATAAAACAGTTTTTGCACAAATATAGCATTTTATAACTGCTATACCAATAAAAATATGGCCTCTAATAACCCTATTGCTAATATTGTATTAGACTGAGTTAATGCAACAAAAAAATAATTTCCTTTATGATTATATTATATTATTATTAGTAATAACTAACAATGCAGATGTGTATGATCCAAAAGTAAATGGTTAGCAGTTAGTTTTTATAGCCGCTAAAACCTTTTGTTATAACATAATCCTATGAATACAAATGTGTTGAGGATTGTCTTCCTCTTTCCCATCCCCATTTTTTAGCTTTGCTGTACTCATTAATAGGTAGGTAGTTTTTGGCATACATGAAATATTGAATAATTTCATGCTGATCCACCGCTTTTATTATTACATTAGCCCAATTTGTCCCCATGAAATGAAAAAGAGAAACCACTTGAATTTTTTTTCAGTCAATGGCCCTTATGAATGGATTAAAAAATATTTAAATAATTTTAATGTAATTGCTGAGGTAAAACAAGTACTAATATTGGATTAAGAATTTTATTTTGGGATATCCCAGAATGAGATAACAGAGGTTTTTGAGCTAAATTTTTATCAGGATATAGGGAGAGAAAATTGTCCATACCATGCTCCGTAGGCTACACAATTGTAAGCTGCTTATTTTATAGACAAATACTCTATTAAGTTGATGTCGAATAATTGTGATCTTTCTTTGCATATGAACTTTGAGTAGATGACTGTAAACTTCTATAAGCTTCTTCAATGTATTTATCTTCAGATGAAACAGTTTGCACACTGGGCCAGTCTTTTGCACCTAAACTTCCACTATTTTTTCCAGATAGTCCACTGTGAAAATATGTATGGTCATCTCTTGTTTTTTGCCGAGGAAAGGTAGCTGATGAGAAATTATGTCTTTCTACATTTTCTTTTACAGGTAATGTTATATCACTTGTTTCTGGGCAGCATGATAATGTGGTCTTTGGTTTAACATATGTGTGATCTTCTTTCTGAGTAATAATATGGTGAATGAAGTTTTGCAGTATCTGTGGCTGGCAAGTAGATGATGTTTCACATGATACATTAAGTCTTTGTGAAAGATAATCATGATCAGTTATTTCCATATGCTGATCTTCATTACAATTATCTTTAGACATTTCTTGTTCAATAAGGCAATGACTAGCAGCAGTACCATCCCATGTAGCTGTAGCATATGTATGGTCCGCTTTTCGAGGCCAGCATGGAAATTCAAGAGTATCATTTACCAGTCTGTGAAGTGTAAAAGAAAAACATGATTTCTGAACACTTTCAGTAGATTTGGAACTCTTTATACTAGATTTATCATTATCAAAACAAACCTTCTCACATGAGATTGATTTTCTAGGTGAGTTGTTCGAAAAGGTATTAGGCCATTCAGAGGCTCTATTGATACAGTCATGAGTGTCTATTTCATTTTTTAATGTAGCTGTTAAATTACAATTTAAATTCTCCACGGAAGAACATCGTTTATGATTTAAGCTTTTTTTATACTTTTCTGAAATCATACCAAGTGGACTTGACCAGCAGTTTGAAATTGCATTTGTTAAAACATTATCATCTTGATTAATATGATTCAAGTTATTGGGCATTTCTTCACATACTATAGCAGAGACATTGTGTTCCATTGTCATTAGAAGGGCAGCAGCTGCTTTGGCAGTTTGTGAACGAGTAGTAGTTCGCGTTGAACCATTAGATGCGTAAGTATGATCACTTTCTTTTTGTCCAAGATATGCACAAGAAGATTCCAAAGAAGCACCTTCGCAACCATTTTTATGATCTAGAGCTAACACCATATCTGCGAAAGTCAACAAAGATGTAGTAGCTGTGTTAGTTGTACTTAGGGGTTCCCCAAAGCTTACCCTCGGTGAAGAAAGAAAAACATTTCCTTTTCCAGAACCGTCAACTGACATTCTGCAAGATGACAAGAAAACCATACAGTTTTTAAGTTAAAAGAAGTGCAAAAATGTTTCTAATAGATAGAATTTTATATTGCTTCTAGAATTTCACAATAAGAATCTATTATTACATAGGTTTGTCATTCATCTTCCACGATGCAAAATGAACTGTTGAGTCTTATCTATGACAGCTTCCGTTTATCACATTTACTACTACTATTTTCTAAAGCTTTTGATTGGGTGACCTTTTCTAAAAATATATACAACCTTGATCCTGACTCAGAGGTTGTGAAGTAGCATTGTTTTTGTATTAAATATGTGCATTCAAAGCGCGATTCAAGTTGTCTAGGGCACAGAAAAAAATAAAGGCCCCTTTAAAGTGTAACCAGACGTCCAGACCTGTGAGTTTTTTTTTCGTGGCTGAAAATTGACAACGACCAACCTGTAGCTTGTCGACGTTGTCGTCCGTGGCTGCGGTATTTCTCGATGCAACTACTAAAAAAAAAGTATCCTATAAGTTAGTATAAGGCTATATTTAACTAGAGAGATTGCACTAGTCATTTGTTGAATAAAGCTGATTTAATAATTAATAGTGACTAATAAAAATTAAGAAAAATAATCACATAGTCAAATAATGAAATAATATTTTATATTTATTGTTTAAAATCCACTGTTGTGACTAGCATGCCTGCTAGTTAGATAACACTAACGACAATTCAATACAAATGAAAAACAAGCAATTTAAGTCTTTTCCGTTTCGGACAAAGGACATTTTAGAGCATTTTCGTGTACGCAGTGGCTATGGCTACGCCGGACGAAATCCGTATTTTTTTTCCGGGTTACAGCCATAGATTTTGCTCCACGCGTATAGGTTTTGATAAATAGAGAGGGAAGTAATCATGTTGAATAACTGTTACAAAAATAAATAATCATTACGCCCCTTTGATTAGCTTTTATTATTTATATTTAAAATATAAGCAAAAACGGTACTCAAAACGCCCCCTTTTTCGGCCCTCAGAGGTCAGATCGCGAAATGGACTTTTGATGTACACTTGGCAGGCCAAGACCTACAAAATGATATATACATCATGGGTCTAGGACTTATTGTTGCTGAGATATAGGGCGCTCCATTATTAATATAGCTTATATAGTAAAAAACGGTACTTTATAAGGCCCCTTTTACGGCCCTCAGAGGTCAGATCGCGAAATGGAAAAAAGTCATTTCTTGGCAGGCCAAGACCTACAAAATGATATATACATCATGGATCTAGGACTTATGGTTGTTGAGATCTAGGGTGATGACAGACAGACAAAACGGGGACAATAGAGCATTTTATTTCGAAAATGCTCTAAAAATCAGACACATTACATAAATAAATGTTTATATATATTGTCAGAGTCTTCATAAATCAATGTTTATATATATTGTCAGAGTCTTCTCTCTCTCTCTCTCTCTCTCTCTCTCTCTCTCTCTCTCTCTCTTTTCTCACACACACACACACCTTCGAGCTGAGACTTAGTGCCCGTGAGATCAAATACGCAGTGTTAATCAACACAAGGGAACTGCGAACTGCCCTACAGAGTCTAGAGAGTCAAAATCACACCCAGTCCCACCCACTCCCGCGTTTTTAAAACCAGTCCCACCCGCTCCCAAAAGAAATTCCCCCCACCCGCTCCCGCGAAAAATTTTCCCAACCTCACCCGCTCCCATAAAAAAAAATATTCTATAACTAATAAATAATGGTTTAAAAATTTGTTTATAGAAATCCTCTCGAAAAACATACATGAAAAACGTTTAAGATAGTAGGTAAAATAAACAGTTCTACAATTTAAGTCCATGTAAAAATAAGATGCCATTAACAATCTCTGGAGCCAACTGTGACCGCCTTTCTTCAAGAACGCGACCAGCCGAAGAAAATATCCTTTCAGATGAGGTTGATGATGCCGGTATGCTCAGAATTTGCTGCACAACTTCTGAGAGATGTTTCCATGCAGTTGATTTGTCCCTCCAATACTCTAATAAACTTTCACACTTTTCTGTACTTGCTAAATAAGCTTCCAGCTAAATATGTGTAATGTATTTTGTTATATTATTCCATTGTATAAAACTTATCAATAAATTAGTGAGAAAGGCAATCAAATATCTTATTTATATGCTTACCCTGATATGCAAAGTGTAAAAAAAGGTTAGAAATGTATAAAAAAAACTAAAAAAAAAAAATAATTCATCAAGCATTATTGTGCAAATACCTCTAAAGGATTGGTTTCAGGGGCAGTGTAGAGGTCTCCAAAGAAAGAATCTTCAATATTTCTTTTTTTACGTGGAGGAGATAACTGATCATTGGAAGAAGTAGCAATAATGTCTTCTGAAACGCTGTTTACCATGACCTTCAAATCAGTTGTTGCGAGTGAATACTCTTCAGGTGCAAGAATTATTATGGTACCGTCTTGGTACTTTGGTTTCAGATGCTGTTGTAGTTTCAATTTGGTTGGAAAAACTAAATGAATAGATGGATTTTTGTCAACTGACAAGCATTTTGTTGCTGTTTCAAAAGGTTCCAATATCTCTATTACACTCTTCAATAACCCTTCATCAATGTCAGCTAAACAGCGAAGAATTTGTCTATTTACTCTTTGTTCGTTGCTTAGTGTATGCAGTTCTTTGAAATTTTTATCTATAGAGTTCAGCATTGTTAAAATGTTGTTCCATCTAGTGACAACACATTGTTTCATTGTAATCGGCAGGCGACTGTTTAACTTTGTTCTTTTACAAAGTGTAACCAGTTCTTTGCTAGTTTCAATAAGACTACTAATCTCTCCAATAATACCATCATCTTTTTTATTCATAGCTTGTGATAAAACAAGATTAATATTATGGCATGCGCAGCCAATCCATGATGAATCTTTAAATGCACCTTTCACATTGCTGACATTATCTGTCACATAAAAATGATTTGTTCGATGCGCTTGGTATTCCTCTAACACATGTTTCACACTTTCTTTGATGTTATCACCCGTATGTTTTTCATTTAATGAATGCGTTGATAGAACAAATGATTCCATTATCCATTTATCAATGAAATGTATTGTCACAGTAATATAGCTGTGACCACTTTCATCGTGAGACCAAAGGTCGGTTGTTATTCCAAATCTTTTTACCTTAGATAATCTTTCTTTCATAAGATTTTTTTCTTTCTCCACAACATTACCCAAATGCCTTGAAACAGTTGTGGCACAAGGCAAAATTTCATTAACAGGAACATTCCCATATTTTGCACCAATGTTTATCAACTTTGCAGCCAGTTCTTGGAAACCACAGCCTTCGACAAGTGAAAAGGGCCTGATGTCTTTAGCGCACATTGAAACAATGGTGTTTGTGATTTCTGTTTTAACCTGAACTGGAATCTGTTTAACAATCTTCTCATGACTTGGAATGAAGCTAGCCATTGATGTAATTTTGGAACTGGTGATCTGTTTTTACAAAACTCGAGATGCTTCCACGGACCATTCGTACCATCGTGTGCCTTCCAAGTTATAATTGTATCGCATCTTGTACATACTGCGAATGGCACATACTCACCATCCAAGCGCAAACGATTGAAACTTTCCCAAATCTTACCACCTTTATTTACGTAAAACTGAATACGCTCGCTTTTTGCGTAAACTAACTTTTGAATGTTTGCTTTATTATCCATTATTTGAAAATTAAAAAAGAGAATTAGAGAAGCATGTCTGTCTGTTTCACTCTTATTTGCTCGCTCCTTTGTCACAACTCAAAAACCAATCAAACTCGAGGCGTTGTTAGTACAACGATTTATTTACATAAATGTACATCAGAAATTCATCAGAATACAAAAGTCCATAAATGAATACACTTCAATAATTCACTCTGCCTCAACTCTGACTAACTAGAGATCTCTAAAACTCCTCATAACTACGAATTTCTCCTAACTTCACTTAATTAACTAATGTCCGAATCCAGCCCCTATTTATACCCCAACGTCCGTGCCCTAATTACCCTAAGTACGTCACAATCCCTTCAGTATTGTCCTAACTATCTAATCTTTCTAGGAGCGTCACCAGGTCGTCATTGTTAACCCTACTAGCCTGTCCGACGTCGCCTCTCGGTCTTCACACCTTTGCTGTCTACTATTCTATTGTTTCCCCACCTTGTCGTCTGCCACCTTGTCACCCTTATTGGTATTACTCCTAACTCTTAGATATCTATTCTATTAAAACGTCGAAGGGGGTAGTCTCTGTCTCTAAATCTACTCTAGCGTTTTGACCTAAATACCAAGAATGTCAAGGAAAGGCCCTGAACTAGGTGTGTATCATACATCACACATCATCCCAAGATCATCCATGCGATTTAATTGATTCATCAGAAGTCTGCGAGAGTCCCACTCAAACAAAACCCAAACCCACGGGACTCCCGCAAAAACAAAACCAATCCCATGGAACTCCCGATAAATTTATTTCCAATACCGTGCAGCTCTCTCTACAGACCGACTAGTCCACAATGTGGTCCGCCATCCTGGGGCACTCGACCTCCCTACAGCGGCGGCACAAGATAATCGACATTGGGCTTCAATTTCTCAAAGTACGCACCGATATGACAATGCCCGGTGCGAAATTGAGTAGGGCTGCTGATTAAACTGCGTTAATTTGCGATTAACGCGTCAAAAAAAATTGCGATTAAAATTTTTTAACACACATAAATCCGTTAATTTGACCAAAATGCTGAAAGTTCACCTCACCACCCAGGTATGTCGACAAAAGCTCCAATTGTAATATAAAATAAAGATGTTTTGTTATATAGCCCTTTAACCAGTGAACCCCCTGCTCCTTTCCCGGTCGATATAAAAAGAGAAAATATTCATTCACTAGTTTACATTATATACTGTAACTAGCCATCCCGCGGTGTCGGTGTCGGCATTTGTATTTTGTCCGGAGTCGGTGTCGGCATTTGTACTTGTCCGGAGTCGGTTCAGTGTCGGCGCAAAAACTCCCCCCCCCCCCCAAAAAAAAAAAAAACTAGAACTTTTATTAAATAATCTAGAACAACGTCAGATAGTTCTTAGCAAATCTTTAATTTAAAATTTTCTTAAGTTCTTCTTTTCTTTTTAAATAAATACTTGGTAAATCTGTTTATCAACAAATGTTTTATTTTCCAAAGCGAGATTCTCTACATTACAACAACTTGTCAACATTAACAGAATGTTAACTGAAAGCAGATAGGAAGGCTACTGGCTATGTTTACTCTGTTATTCATTCAATCATTGTAAATCATGAGAAATTTTTAGTTTGCACCTCTCTATCAATATCCATGTTGGAGAATGATTACACACAAACCTATTCAAGTCTTTTAGAACTTCAAAGAATGATCTGTTTCAAATGTTCCTACAATCAAAGTTAACTCACAACTAACACTCTCCACAGCTTAATTTCTCTCAGCCAGACTGAAACATTACCAGTCTACGTCACAATGGCACTACATTAAAGCCCAGTCCGTAGCTGGAGCTGTTGAGGCGCCAGTCCGGAGTCGGTTCAGTGTCGGCGCAAAAACTCCCCCCCCCCCAAAAAAAAAAACTAGAACTTTTATTAAATAATCTAGAACAACGTCAGATAGTTCTTAGCAAATCTTTAATTTAAAATTTTCTTAAGTTCTTCTTTTCTTTTTAAATAAATACTTGGTAAATCTGTTTATCAACAAATGTTTTATTTTCCAAAGCGAGATTCTCTACATTACAACAACTTGTCAACATTAACAGAATTTTGACTGAAAGCAGATAGGAAGGCTACTGGCTATGTTTACTCTGTTATTCATTCAATCATTGTAAATCATGAGAAATTTTTAGTTTGCACCTCTCTATCAATATCCATGTTGGAGAATGATTACACACAAACCTATTCAAGTCTTTTAGAACTTCAAAGAATGATCTGTTTCAAATGTTCCTACAATCAAAGTTAACTCACAACTAACACTCTCCACAGCTTAATTTCTCTCAGCCAGACTGAAACATTACCAGTCTACGTCACAATGGCACTACATTAAAGCCCAGTCCGTAGCTGGAGCTGTTGAGGCGCCAGTCCCCCCCCCCCCCCAACTATTACAATACATAACATTTTCACTACATATGTCAGGTTTAATTCGGGTGTAAAATAACGATTCCTTCCTCTATTAACTGTTAAGTATGTAGTGTCTTCATACCTCTCTCTCTCTTTTCTAAAAAAAATAGGTCTGGAACAACCATCTTTTATCATTGTCTGTAGCCCTTGCCGTGATTTTATTTCAGCATTCTGCATTCTCTGAATGGCCACTTATAAACTTCCAAGCATCATTCCTCTAGTGTTGTTGGATATGTCTGTACTTTGCAGTGACTTACTGACTTAGGCAATCGTTAATAATAATCTTGACCAATATTTGAGCATAAGCCTACACATAAATGAGAACTTATTAAAAGTAGCGAATCGGCCGCTTCAGGTTTACTGTAAAAATAACATCCCACATACTGTGGCATATCTTGAAGTAAACCATACAATTTTGTTACTTCAATGTATTCACTGCAGCTACTATTGATGTCCATATCTAGTGTTACATGTACAACTGATAACTTTTTTTTTCATCGTAATTGATATGCTGCGAAATCGCAGATCAGGGATGTAAATTTATAACTACCGAAGAACCACAATAGGTTCTTAAATTTGATTGAAGGGCTGGACCAAGAGCAGATCACTGGGGTGTTTATAATACTTGACGTGAGCTAACATAAATGTAAATGTTATCAATGTAAATGAAAAAAGGGGAGTGTACTGCGGGTCAAATCAAAACGTTTAACGGGACGTAGATTGCCCATGTCTGGTTTAGAATCTGAACATTGTTTTCAAGATTACTATTTCGGAGACCCGTCTAGCTTGGCGCCCTGTGGATAATTATTTAAATAAACACATTTAACTGCACAGTTCGGGAATTTTATTTTTTTAATTTTGTTATTTAGTAATTACATTACAAATTAGGCCCATACAATGCATGCTGCAACATAATTATACCTTCTTTAAATTTTTTTTTATATTCATCTATAAAATTAGGTATATTCATGGTTAGATCGAAAAATAAAAATGCCGACAAACTTGCTTTGAAAGAGTAGCTTAGTAAGATACAAAGGCAATTTTTATTTTGTTCAAACAAAATAAAAGCTACCGGTACCATAGAAGTGGTGTGTGTGTTAGTGCAGTGGTCCCTAACCTTTTTCTCACCGCAGACCGGTCGACATGTTTCTTGGGCGGCCCAGTGCCATTTGATCCAAGACCCTAAATGGGTTGTAGAGCCAAGAAGAATAAATATACAATTAGACGAGCATCTTTATATATATAGTATAAGATATATACAGAGAAAAATACGCAATTAGGTTTTTTTTAACTATTTCATAACTTAAAAAAAAAAAAAATTGAAAATATGTATCAAAGCTGAACACAGAGGCGTAACAATTTTAAGGGATGGGGGATCCAAAATCGAAAGTCCCGCCGGGCTCCAGCTTGAGGGAGACCCCAAAATTATTTTTTACATTAAATATTAAGAACATAATCTCATGTCATGGTATCGAATGTCAAAATGCAATGCCCCCAAATCCTAGGTTCGGCAATGGCTTTACAATAGTTTATCTTCCTGCAAAGGCTTTGCAGGGTATAGCTAGTCCTAAGGCTAAATATTACATAACTTTTCCTTACCATCATTTTTGCGTCACACTTTAAAAAATTCAGAGAAGCCTACATATTTCAAATTTACTCAATAATAATAAGATTAAGAAACGAAAATAGAGGGGATGGGGAAGCATTTATATCCGAGAATCGAACCAAATACTGACGGAGACGAATTAACGAGTGTTAGCTTTCTGGGGGGGGGGGGGGGGTACGATAGATACTAATTTAGCGCATAATTTTTTGTTTTATTCGTCCGACTCTATCAGGCTTGGGCAGACCCGAAAACTCTTAGTTTTAGACATATATCCTAACAACTAAAATATATAATTCAAAGCCGTATTTATTTTAAAAAAATATTATAAAAATATCTCCGATTATTAACAGCAAATGACTTTATTTATTAGGCTTGGACAGACCCGAAAAAAATTAAAGCCAAATATACAAATGACGTCATCAAAGTCTGCAGTAAATACGAGTTCTCATTCATTCTGTTTACTGACGTCATCAAACTTTGCTGGTCGTGTCTCGGAAAAAAAAATACGAAACACACCCGGTCGTATTCGAAGCCACTGCCTTGTTGAAATTACCATTGAGGAAAAATGTATAGAGAAACGTTTACACAAACCAAATGCGATGTCTGATGAGAGAAGAACGCACGAGGTAGTAGGAAATAATGCAGCGGACAGATACAGCATTGAAATTCATAACTGCATCATGGACAAAATTGTAAAAACTATTGAAAAGCGATTTGAAAGTCACGATTCCTTATACGCAGATATTGCCTGTCTTGATCCACAGAATTCTGAGGATATTACAAGGTTTGGATACATCAGCAATGCAGCGCCTTAGCAGTATTCTTTTTAAATTTGATGAATACGCCACAGCGACTAATCTCAGAGAAGAGCAGAAATGGGACAAATTTAAAAATTCTGTCCCCGACGAATACATTCTCCAAATGTTCAATGATTAAGTAGAGTTGAGTAGAGGACAGCGTCAGTGAAGATTCGCCACATAAACTCTGGGACGACCAAGTTGTGGATAAGTGAGGAACTTCAAACATACAAATTTTGCAAAAAATGTCCTGTTTGCTGCTTTTCTGTAGTACATAAATACAGTTTCTATGGGCAAAAATACAAGTATCTCTTTAGTGCATATAAACATTTATTGACTCTGTCTTCTACCCAAGTAACTTTTGAGAGATCTTCTCTGAAATACATTAATTAAGAATCGCTTGCGAAGCTCATTGTCTTCTACACACCTTGAAGCTGTTAGGCTTATGTCAACAGAAACCGATGTTTTAAGTGAACTAAATAGTGACACAATTATAGATAACGTATCCGAAATGGCACCCAGCTTAAAGAAGTTGCTTATACTAAAAACACCATCACAGTGAGTCTGAATAAATTAATTTATAACTTGAATTGATGCATTCTTGATATTTTATAGACAATTATAAATTACTAGTTGCAAGTACCCGGCTTTGCTCGGGTTTAAAATAATATTTTTGTTTACCTTTTGTTTTCTCCCTACCCCCCTCTCTCCCTTCCTCTCTCTCTCCCTTCTCCCCTCTCTCTCCCTTCCTACCCCCTCTCTCCCTTTCTCTTTCCCTCCCTCCCTTTATCCCTCCCTCCCGCTCCTTCCCTCCCTAACTCTCCCATCTCCCTCTCTCTCCCTATCTCCCTCCCTCCTTCTCTCACCCCGTCCCCCATCTCTCCACCTTCCTCCATTCCTCCCCCCTCTCTCCCTCCCTGCCCACTCCATCTCTTTATCTCTCACTCGCTCCCATTTCTTCCATCCTCTCTCTCCCTCTCTCCTTCCCTCCCCTTTCTCTCCCTCCCTAACCCCCTCTCTCTCTCTCTCTTTGAACTCTCTCAGTTTTATCTGCGGGCTGAGACGTAGTCTCTTAGAGCCCGTGAGATCAGACCTGCTGTGTCTCTCAACATCTGGAGACTGCCATAGAGCCCGATGGCCAGCAGGCTTCCGGACTGGTCCATCCTGTGGTCCGCCAGTCCGGGTACGATAGATACTAATTTAGCGCATAATTTTTTGTTTTATTCGTCCGACTCTATCAGGCTTGGGCAGACCCGAAAACTCTTAGTTTTAGACATATATCCTAACAACTAAAATATATAATTCAAAGCCGTATTTATTTTAAAAAAATATTATAAAAATATCTCCGATTATTAACAGCAAATGACTTTATTTATTAGGCTTGGACAGACCCGAAAAAAATTAAAGCCAAATATACAAATGACGTCATCAAAGTCTGCAGTAAATACGAGTTCTCATTCATTCTGTTTACTGACGTCATCAAACTTTGCTGGTCGTGTCTCGGAAAAAAAAATACGAAACACACCCGGTCGTATTCGAAGCCACTGCCTTGTTGAAATTACCATTGAGGAAAAATGTATAGAGAAACGTTTACACAAACCAAATGCGATGTCTGATGAGAGAAGAACGCACGAGGTAGTAGGAAATAATGCAGCGGACAGATACAGCATTGAAATTCATAACTGCATCATGGACAAAATTGTAAAAACTATTGAAAAGCGATTTGAAAGTCACGATTCCTTATACGCAGATATTGCCTGTCTTGATCCACAGAATTCTGAGGATATTACAAGGTTTGGATACATCAGCAATGCAGCGCCTTAGCAGTATTCTTTTAAATTTGATGAATACGCCACAGCGACTAATCTCAGAGAAGAGCAGAAATGGGACAAATTTAAAAATTCTGTCCCCGACGAATACATTCTCCAAATGTTCAATGATTAAGTAGAGTTGAGTAGAGGACAGCGTCAGTGAAGATTCGCCACATAAACTCTGGGACGACCAAGTTGTGGATAAGTGAGGAACTTCAAACATACAAATTTTGCAAAAAATGTCCTGTTTGCTGCTTTTCTGTAGTACATAAATACAGTTTCTATGGGCAAAAATACAAGTATCTCTTTAGTGCATATAAACATTTATTGACTCTGTCTTCTACCCAAGTAACTTTTGAGAGATCTTCTCTGAAATACATTAATTAAGAATCGCTTGCGAAGCTCATTGTCTCTCTACACACCTTGAAGCTGTTAGGCTTTATGTCAACAGAAACCGATGTTTTAAGTGAACTAAATAGTGACACAATTATAGATAACGTATCCGAAATGGCACCCAGCTTAAAGAAGTTGCTTATACTAAAAACACCATCACAGTGAGTCTGAATAAATTAATTTATAACTTGAATTGATGCATTCTTGATATTTTATAGACAATTATAAATTACTAGTTGCAAGTACCCGGCTTTTGCTCGGGTTTAAAATAATATTTTTGTTTACCTTTTTGTTTTCTCCCTACCCCCTCTCTCCCTTCCTCTCTCTCCCTTCTCCCCTCTCTCTCTCCCTTCCTACCCCCTCTCTCTCCCTTTCTTCTTTCCCTCCCTCCCTTTATCCCTCCCTCCCGCTCCTTCCCTCCCTAACTCTCCCATCTCCCTCTCTCCCTATCTCCCTCCCTCCTTCTCTCACCCCCGTCCCCCATCTCTCCACCTTCCTCCATTCCTCCCCCTCTCTCCCTCCCCCTGCCCACTCCATCTCTTTATCCCTCACTCGCTCCCATTTCTTCCATCCTCTCTCTCCCTCTCTCCTTCCCTCCCCTTTCTCTCCCTCCCTAA
>JAGDYQ010000067.1:1284287-1308761 GCA_021962125.1 Bulinus truncatus | reverse complement strand
AATTCATATCTATTAGAAACATTTTTACTTCTTTTAACTTAAAAACTGTATGGTTTTCTTGTCATCTTACAGGGAATGTCAGTTGACGGTTCTGGAAAAGAAATGTTTTTCTTTCTTCACCGAGGGTAAGCTTTGGGAACCCCTAAGTACAACTAACACAGCTACCCCAACATCTTTGTTGACTTTCGCAGATATGGTGTTAGCTCTAGATCATAAAAATGGTTGCGAAAGGTGCTTCTTTGGAATCTTCTGTTTGCATCTTGGACAAAAAGAAAGTGATCATACTTACGCATCTAATGGATTTTAACGCGAACTACTACTCGTTCTAGGCTTGCCAAAGCAGCTGCTGCCTTCTAATGACAATGGAACACAATACATCTAATATCATACAACAATAGCTGTCTGCTATGGTAACAAAGAAATGCCCAGCCAACTGAATCATATTAATCAGATGATAATGTTTTAACAAATGCAATTTCAAACTATACAATCAAGATCACTTGGTGTGATTTCAGAAAAAAACAAAAAAGCTTAAATCATAAGCGATGTTCTTACAATGGAGAATTTACCAATTCTGTTAACAGCTACGTTAAAAAAATGAAATAGACACTCATGACTGTATCAATAGAGCCTCTGAATGGCCTAATACCTTTTGAACAACTCACCTAGAAAATCAATCTCATGAGAAGGTTTGTTTTTGATAATGATAAATCTAGTATAAAAGAGTTCCAAATCTACCAGTGTTCAGAAATCATGTTTTCTTTTTACACTTCACAGACTGGTAAATGATATCTTGAATTTCCATGCTGCGGTAACAAGCGGACCCCATACACATATGCTACAGCTACATAGGATCATTGCTGCTAGTCATGCCTTGTGAACAAGAAATATCGAATAATTGTAATGAAGATCAGCATATGGAAATATGATCTTTGGTGCTGCTACATTTAATATTATCATGGCTTTATAATACTTGCCAGCCACAGATACTGCAAGCCTTTGTATCCACCATGTTATTACTCAGAAGAGATGGTCATCCCTATGTTAACTCAAGAGCGTATTATCATGCTGCCCAGAAACAAGTGATATAACATTACCTGCAGAAGAAAATGTGAAAGAGCATAATTTCTCATCAACTACCTTTCCTCGGCCAAGAAGCAAGAGGTGAAGATAACTCCCTATTTTCACAGTGGACTATCCTGGAAAAAATGAGTGGAAGTTTAGGTGCAAAAGACTGGCCCAGTGTGCAAACTGTTTCATCTGAAGATAAATACATTGAAGAAGCTTATAGAGTTTTACAGTCATCTACTCAAAGTTCATGTATGCAAGAAAGATCACAGAATTATTCGACATCAACTGTAGTATTTGTCTGTAAAATAAGCAGCTTGGTGTTGTGTAGCCTATGGAGCATGGTATGGACTTAATTTTTCTCTCCTATATCCTGCGTAAAATTTATCAAAAACCTCTGTTATCTCATTCTGGGATATCCCAAAATAAATTCTTAATCCAGCTATTAGTACTTGTTTTACCTCAGCAATTACATTAAAAATTATTTAAATATTTTTAATCACATTCATAAGGGCCATTGACTGAAAAAAAATTGAAGTGGTTCTCTTTTTTCATTTCATGAGACTAAGTGGGCTGTGCTGGCTAACTCAGCGGTGGATCAGCATGAAATTATTCAATATTTCATGTATGCCAAAAATACCTACTGTGAATGGGTACAACTAAGCTAAAAAATGGGGATGGGAAAGAGGAAGACAATCCTCAACACATTTGTATTCATAGGATTATGTTATAACAAAAGGTTTTAGCGGCTATAAAAACTAACTGCTAACCATTTACTTTTGGATCATACACATCTGCATTGTTAGTTATTACTAGTCATTATAATCATAAAGGAAATTATTTTTTTGTTGCATTAACTCAGTCTAATACCATATTAGCAATAGGGTTATTAGAGGCCATATTTTTATTGGTATAGCAGTTATAAAATGCTATATTTTTTCAAAAACTGTTTTATCTGTAGTATGTGGCGAGAATACACAAGCTATAAAGAACAGACATTATTAAAGATAAACTCCATTTTTAAGATGCAAAAAAAATTATTCAGTATATTTACATTAGATTTTGTACATTTAAAATCTTACTTGAATGGTTGTGCATAAAATTCACATTTTTCTTTTTCTCAAAACAGTTTCTGTTGGTGGCTCCAACAGCTCAGAATTAGAAGGCCCTATCAATTTCTATAATAGTTTTTTTTCTACCTCTAAGACACCTCATTGATTGTCTCTCAAATGGTCTCAGTTGAATAGAAACAGGCTTTCACAGGGTGCAACATTGCACTTAAATAATTAACTGGTTGTGGATCTGATTTTATCTTTTCTCTAATGTGTGACAATCAGAGTATTCAGATACAGATATACAAAATATTCGATACATTTATACAAAATGTATACTCCTTACTCCAGTTCTGTTGACAATTTATGTCTGCATGTGTCTCTTTCTTTTTTAAATCTAATCACTAATTTTAAATTTTCTTTTTAATTACCTCCTCTCCTTGCACATACCTTAATTGCAAAAAAATAAAGATGGACAAAGCTTGAATCATGGGTACACCAGAATATTCGATTAATCATTTGTTCCACAGCTGGCTAAATTTTTCTTTTCATTATTTCTGTGATAATTGCTTCTCGGTCACCAATGTATGGAGAGGTGTGTGTGTGTGAGCAACATTTGTTACACTTTCTGCGTTTCTTAACTTGTTTCATATTTATAGGTTTTTAAGATGTGCCCAAAATCATTTAAAATAAAAAGTTTTATTTAGGACCTATATTAAAATACAAATATAAAGAAAAACTGAGTTTATATTTCTTTTTGGGAGACAGATGGTCAAGCTGTGTAAACCACACGACTGTTAGTCTGAGAGTCCCTGGTTTGAGCTCCGGCGAGAAGTGGAATTTTTCAGGACATTGTCTCCAATGGTGCCCCCAGGGCCATTTCACTATCAGTTATGGTGGGGATGAAAGAAGGGCACAGTAAAAACAGTCCCATAGTGATACATAAGATTTAAGAGATAAATATCCTTTCTATGTGTCTTTGTGTAAGTTAGTTATTTAAAACTTGTGTATTCTTTCCACCTAGCACTACTAAGGTTTTTATTAAAAATGATACATCATAAATAATCTTATTACTGTATCACAGATACGGTTTTAGTTAAAAAAAGACATTCATGCTCGTATTGCCCGTAGAGTCATAGTAAAAATGTGGCATCTTATAACCATATCACAGATATATTAGAATTTATTCTAATGTTCGATGAGGCGAAAATTATTTTAATTGTATACGTTTAATGTAAAACAGAAATAAATTTGAAGATTCTTTTCTTATGTATATAACTATATATATATATTTTTCTACCCATAACAGAAATCGCATAATGTATTTAAAGTCTATAAAAAAAAAGGTTACTATTCCTACTTTTTTTATGCATAAGCTAATTTCTTTTAACAATGAATATTCACAGGATCTTAGGAATTGAGTTCCGGAATATACCAAAAGCAGAGAAAGGAGAAACTGTTTTGACTTGTTAAATGTTAATTCTAACTATGTTTTGTTTTCTCTGCCCCCCCCCCCCATCACATTTGTTTTCAATTTTTTGTTGTACAAGCTCAAATCATTGTTAATATTTTTTATACTTACCTAATAAAGTTTAATTTGTTTCTGGGTTTTTTTCCAGCTTTCACATCAGTACCATGTCTTTCAGTCATTGATTATGATTTATGCAAGTGGAGGCCAAACCGATAGTGTGAACTCTGAAACTTACGACCTGAAACTTAAAAACCTAACAACAATAAGAACACATGATTTGGTTTAGACTTTTATACAAATATGTATTATTGGTGTTGTTACACTTGTAAATTTAATGAGTAAATGCATCCTGTTCGTTTCTTTATAAATGAATGTAGTTTAGCTGAACTAATAAAAATCATGTAATCTTTTTGTATTCAAAGACTGTCTCTTGTACTTTCTTTAAAAGAAAATTCATCTATAGGTTGATATGATTTATAGAAATATTAAGTTTTTTTTTTTTAAACATTTGATTTAGAGTCAGATTTTTTGTCAAATATATTTTTTTAACGAACTTTATACTTTCTTCTGTTATGTGTATGTTTGAAATTTTGCTTTAGCCATTTCTCTTTTTTCGAAGCCCATTTTAAGTATACTGGTTAGCCTCGTAATTATAAAAATGTTCACTTGGATAAAACTTGACTTTAAGCACTATTAGCAATAGACATATTCCATACAAATGTCTCAATAGCCAATGTATTGTGCTGGCACTGATTATCAGTAATTGACCATATTGGTCCTTTTGAAGTATCTCTTTTTTACTTGCTGTTTTTGCGACCTAGAGAATGTTGGTTAGTCACAGGTTGGCCTCCTCTGGACTTGGACACAAGTAATAATTAGTCATTTTTTCTTCATATTTGTTTAGAATGTATCCTACTGCCTACTGTCAGCTGTTTTAGATAGAATATTACACAGCACCTCATTTATAAGTAACAAATTACTTCTAGAAAAACACTACTGCTTTCGTTATCTAAAAAAAATACAAATGTATGTATATTGCTCAATTGATACTTGTATTTATAAAATTTACTTTTTGTTTAAGAGAAACAAGAAATTAAAATATTACTGTTTGCATTTTTAGAGAGTATCAGTAAATCAATATAATCAAAAAAGAATTAATTTTATTACTTAAGAAAAGGTCTATGGGTTTTTCTCATGCATCAGTTAGCTCTGTAAAAAAAATCATAACATTTTAAGCTTTTTTATACTTTATTCAATATAGATTGTACCCTTTGTTCACAATGATGGCTCCACCCGAATCATTTCATATATGCAAATTAACAAATAATTTCACCAGTCATGTCTGTCAGGGGTCATAAAAAATACATTTTTAAATTAAGCTTTTTTCTATGCCACAATTCGATATTTATGGCCCAAAACAACTTTCTTCTTTTGCAACTCAGGGAAAGACAATTTGTGAGTCACAGGTTGGCCCCCTATGGCCTTGGAGATTTCACTATTCACTAACAAAGTGAGAAATTCCTTAGTATATAGTCCATTGCAACACTTTCTCCTAAAAGTTAAACTTTTGCTTACCCTCAATTTCACATGAAGCATTAATTTGCAATAAAATAAATTGAGAGTTTACCGTAATATTAGAACCCACAATTCAAAACAAAATAGAATTATAAAGGGATGAAATACATATACATATGTAGTTATAATTGGAGATGAGACTTAATTATGACTCAGAAGTAAATGAACTTTGTAATTAGCTTCACATATTAGCATTAGTTCCCACTCTTTTCATTTAATTTTCTACAATTGTTTATCACTGACTTAATGTCTCTAGCATATTTATTGTTAATGCAAAAGATTGGGAGGTTGGTGGTAAGTTAAATTGGGATAAATTTAACTTACAAATGTAATTATTGACAATCAAGCAGATTTTTTGAGTCTGAAACTTAGGAACAAATTAATTAAGTAATCACAAATACTGGTAATTTTTTTCATTACAAAAATATTAGCTTCCCAAAACTCTTCGACTCCATTAAATGCGTACCATATTTAAATTAATAATCACTGTGATATTTACTGAACTGAAGGGAATTAATAATGTAGTCTTTTAAAAGAACACATAAAAAAGCTCTTGTGATAGTACCCTACTGCTGGGCCGTTTTAAGGTCATCGTAGGCCCTAGGCACTTCAAGTCGTAGACCCTCCCCGATTTCATTTTAAAATATTTTTCAAGAATGCACTGGTACTTATTTGCCATTCTGGCTTTCGTAGGCACTTGAAAAGTCCGTAGGCCCTAGGCACAGTGCCTACTGTGCCTATAGATAAAGCGCCCTGTTACTCTTTATATCTTTTTGATAGTATTTAAAATCTTTTTCATATAACACATTGTTGTTAATTTGTTAATGGTCATGGCTTTTACAAGATTAAAAAGTCATTAAGTAAATTACAATCATAGAATGTTGTTAAAATTTTATTATTTTTACATGGTTTTTAAAGCACTTAGGTGACACACAATTCAGCAAGCCTCCATGGCCTATTAGTAGTACTATTACTGTATTAGTAACCTTTCTAATTTTAAAACCTTATTATTCTTTTAGTTCTTAATTTTTCAACTAAAAGTAAAACATTTAGATAATCTTTTTTTTCTTGACTTAACATATTCAACAAAACAAATGGGCATGTACCGGTATTGAAGTGAATCACTATTGTTGAAAACATTATACTGGTACTATACTTTGAGAAAACTCAGATTATATCAGGTTATGGCTCAAAATGATGATTCACCATTTTTCAAGGTTCGTGTAAAACAGCTGATATTGCCTGTAATCTGTTATTGATTATAGTACTGTTATTTTTTAAGAGCTTTAACAAGTTGTGGACGTCCAAAACATAAAGTTTACCGAATATTTCGAATTTTTAAATTGGGAGGATGTACAAAATATAGAGTGCGTATTTAGAAAGATTTTTTTCAGAAATTCCAAGTTATAAGACTTGCATGCAAAATTCTAAATATGAAATAACTGTTCAAAAACATTTTATTGAATCATTGTGGACAGCCACTCTGTCCTCAACCCCCACCCCTGCTTTGTCCACTTTTTGCTGACCCCCTCTTCTCCCTTTTGTGTGGACGTTTTTTATGGATGACCCCTTAACTTGATGTTAGTCACAAATGGATTTTTAAAGCCTATTATTTTCGTGAAAAGAAAACAGTTTGAAATTTTTCTATTGCTATTTCTCATACAAAGATTTTTTTTTAATGCCATTTATGCTATAATTATTAATATGTTTCCACTTGCTGAGATATTTTATGAATATTGAAAACTAAAATACATTAGGAAAAAAAATGTTTTTTATTTTAAGATAATTTATAATGTTTTTAAAATATAATTGTTTTTAATTATCAGATCATTATAGATATACAAATGTACTTTTAAAGCTGTGCAACTAGAGCTGCTTGTGGCTCTTTTTTTTTAATTTTGCGAGTTTCCCAATATATATTCAGTTTTTTTTGCTATCTTTTAATTAATTGTATTCACTAAATATTTTTACACTGTTTTTTTAAAAATACATTTTTTGAAAGAAAACTTGTCATTTGTGATACTACGAATATAATTTTTATGGCTGGTATTTCTTTAATTGGAAGCTATTTGTTTTCCTCTGGTAAATTCTATAACAGTATTTTGTATCATCACTATTCCAGGCATTTGATACCTACTAGTTTTTATAGTTCTAAATACCTATTAACATTCTAAATGAACAGAGTGAAATTAATTTGGCACATCTTTTTATAATTTACCATGCTGAAGCATGTATGCAATTTGGAAAAGTCATAAAAATATCACGTATCTGTTCCAATTACTCCTAACACTTAAACAAAATTACTAAATGACATAATTAAGAGTATTTTAAAATGTGAACTCAATATACTCATTGTTGTCATTGAGAATCAGAATTAAATAAAAATATAAATCCAAAAAAAAAATAATTAAACTTTAATATACTTATCATCCATTGAGTTAAAAAATAGATTATAAATTTAAACATGTTCCGTCAATGAAAGTAAATTAATAGAACTATGCACCATTATGGTTTTTGATACATTTATGAGTTCTATTATACCAAAGAAAATTGTAACAAGCATTAGAGGTTTTCAGATCCTTATTGTTTCCCAAGCACTTTGATAGCAAGCCACATTTTCATGCTGCTGCATGCTGTGGGTTGCGGGTTCATCATATCATCCCTTCAAAGGACTTGTAAAAAAAAATTTTCACAAGCATATTTTCCTAGTATAATATGAAGTGATAATTGATCATATGTGAATTTAGACAGTTAACATCTTCCATTACCTATTTACAAGTTCATTCATTTTCGCCAATCTTCACCAGAATTCACCAGTAACTATACCAGATGTTAATCAATTATCTTTAATGCTATTTCTTCGTTTAGAAAATTGCTTATTGCACTGTATTACTGTCAGTAGCATCATCAATTTGTCAATTAGAAAGCATTAAATTTCCAACATATTTTCTTAATTTATTATCTAGTTTTACTATAATATGAGTTGACACAGGGCTTTAAGATATTGCTTAGGATAACAAACTCTAGTGTGAAAAGTCACAGAAAATAACTAGGCACATTCCAGCATGTTTAGAAACCCTTGCTCTAGGGTGCTTTGCATGTTTTTTCAAAGAGACCACAAATCAATACCACTTGCAACTCTTTACTGCTGCTAGAAGGTATTCCTGATCTTCACAAAGCTATTGGATGAATGCTTGAGAGAAAGCTTTGTAGCAGCTTCTACAGACTTTTGGTCTTCTTTGGATTATCTTCTCTGTAAAGCCAAAGTAAAATGCTGCAGAAAAATGTATGGTGGTGGTAAAACAAATTAATTGAAAAAAAAATAGACTTTATTTATGATTAATGTACAATATTAGGAATAAATGAGAAGTAGAGATGTGAAAAGATGAAAAAAGTTATGCCTTTTGCTAATATGACACTGAAGTCTGTCACATAAATTACACACAAGGCTAACATCATGAAATAAAAGTATACAATTTTTAATAATAAAATGTTAAAAAGATACATTTTGTGCAGAGTTGTGCACTCATTTTGTGACTTAAATTTCAAAAGATTAGATTAGATACTCATTATCACTGGATGATGGGTAGGTGTTTCACAAAAAACTTTTTTTTAAATTTTCGAGATGCTTGTAAAATTATTTTGTTCTTTTTGATAAGAAATCACTGTCAGCAAAGTCTGAGACGGATCTGGTGACGTTTAGCACTGCCTCACTGGAATTAAGTTGAATACGTTATGTTAAAAAATCCACTCTGGTATACTTATAGAAGATATATAAATTTTAATCATGGAAAAACATATGAAGAATTAAATATTTTACTATAGGGGTGGCTATACATGTGGTTAATGAGAGCCAGTTCCAGTTTTGTATGTAACTTAGGACCCCAACATATTTTAATGAAAAATAACATTTTTCCCTCATCTCCCTCCATAGTTGTTAAAATTAAATTAATTTTCAACATAAAATTTGATAAACTTTGTTGAACAGGGTTTTATTTCAAAGTACTATTCTCAAAATTTGTACAATGTTAAAAAATAAATAGAAATTTAAACATTATAGCAATATTTGTAAAATTAACCAATTTAACAAGTTTCAGTGAATACAAAATTTTGAAATTATAATTTAGAAATACAAAAATGACCTAGCAAAGTCACATGTAGCTATATGAGTAATATTAGTTTGGCTAACAGTATTTAAATTAGTTTACAGTTATGATATTTCTGGTTAGATGTAATGATTGGAAATTGCAAAGGTGGACATGGCACCATTTTTCTAAAATGTGAATCCTTTGGTGATGCATTTTAGCTAAATGTAGCAGTTGTTTTTCTTCTTGAGCTTGCGTCCCACTTAAGTCAAAAGTAGTGGCTAAAACTATTATTTCTTTAGCTGCATCACTCAGAGCTTTTAGCACCTGAATAATATTGTCAAATTTGTGGTAATATGAATATTTACTTTAGAATGTACACCTTTTTCTATCAGAAGACATCAAACAAAAAAATGTAACAAGGGTCTTATAGTATATTTCACTGTCTTTTCACTAAGGTCCCTTGAGCCACAATAATAGATCGAAAAATTCATGCTTTATTGAGTGAGAGTCCAGCTGTTGAAACATATTATTAGCCGTTACTTCACTTAAGATGAAAGATTGTAGAAAACAGTGCAAAAAATGTTGTCTCTTGTCCCAAATTGTCGCTTGATGACAGATGTGTTGCTGCAATGACAACTTAAGTTAATTGATGTAAGATTACTGATCAAAGTTTGTAAGCTTAATTGCAATGAGCAAGTGATTTCTTTTTTGATTATCAATATCCTAATTGCCACATCCCAATGTCTACTTGCAGTGTTTTCAATCATTAACTGTTTTCTCCTCACTGAAAAAAAAACAACAACTTAAGTTAACTGAAAAAACCCAATAACAACTAAAGCAAAAGATCAGCTTTCTGATCTTTATTGGGTGAAGTGCAGCACCCACTTACATTTTATAAGGTAATTTTCAGAACATTTTTCTTAGTAGATTTTGTTAGATTATAAAAATAATATGTAGTATTCATAGATTTTTTTACTGTTAAAAAATATGAAATAGTACTGTTAAATAAAACCCAAATTTAATAGTAACACTGTATACCATAAGTTACTAAGCAATATTTTTAGTTATGACTATTGTTGGCTATCATCTGACAACAATCAAGCTTCAAAATTTGCAGGGGCTCTTTATGATTTAAAAAAAAAAAGCCAGGAATGCTCATGTAAGGCCAGCCCTCAACAAAATTATTTTCTTCCTCATGTTTTTGAACAGTAATTTATGAATATCTTCTGTAAAACTAACAGACTGGATTGTTTTTACTTAATGCGGACTTCACTGACTGTGAAACTTTTCTAAAGTAACTTTGATTGACCTAATAATTTAAACATGTCACAGAGAGGATAATGAGCATATGATTTTTTAAAACAAAAATGGTCTCATGTGTTAAGATTTTTTTTTCTATTTCCATAAATATAATTTTTTTTAAAGATACTAATCTGAATTTCCATCATTACTTTTAATTATTATTACTTTTAATAATATTTTAATGGTATGATAATTTATGTTTTTACAGTGCAGTGAATAAGTGAAAGATTTTTTTTACAAAACAGTTTATTAATAATTAATTTCATTATTTATTACTATTAAATTTAAATGCTGATAATATAATATTATTTTATTAATAATTATATATTAATGATCCGATAATAATGGAAAGTGTGACCCACTTCTACTGTAACTTTGTAAGAATTTATCGTACGTTGTTGACACTGGCGGCGGAGCAGGGGGGGCAGCGCCCCCCCCCCTAAAACTTTTAAGGCGTGGCGGCGCCCCCCTTGAATTTCCAGTCTGCCCCCACCCCCCCTAAAATTTTAACTTTGTTTAAATTTTTTAACTTTGTAATTCATTTTAGTTTATATGTTTCATTTTCATAATTCATTTGATTTATTTCTGAAATTTAATATTTGAAAGGAATTATAATTAACTTACATTTTACAGTAATCACATTATTGAGAGTTGTTGTGGCATATTTTAAAACTAGTTGCAAGTACCCGGCTTTGCCTGGGTTTAAAATAAGGTTTTCTGTTTATTTAAGAAGCGTAATGTGACGTTTAATTAAGATTTAAAATAAGACGCGTAAAAAAGGGTTTATTTGCATGCAATTAAAGGGTACATTTATCTTAAAGCAATTTGATACACAACATTTTTAGCAGTTCCTCTCTCTATCTCTTTCCCCCTCCCTCCCTCTTTTGCTCCCTCCCCCTTCTTTCCCTCCCTCCCCCCCCTCTCTCTCTCTCTTAGGCATGACTGTAGCAAAAGATGACAATTCCTATGGATGAAGGAATGGAATTTAATAATGTAGTAAGTAATGTGATATTTGGTTCCCCGTACCGATCATATTTATAGTAAGTTAGCTATGTGGGAGAGAAGCTCGTAAAACATGAAATCGGGGAAAAAGTTTGCCAATTTTCATGTCTTTGATATCCAAAATAATTAATTACAATTAAAGTACCCATTGAGATGGAACGAAACCTGTTTAAGAACATTCCCCATGTAATGTTTGTGTACGTGTACCAAATTTCACGTTATTTGGTTGTCTGGATCTTGAGTTTTAAGGGAACATACAGACAGACAGCGAATGCGTCTTATAAGTATAGAGAAGTATTGCAATCTACCGAATGATGGCAAATGTAATTTTTAAAGAAAATACAATTATTTAATATCTTTTCATAAATTACTTTTTGTTTATTGAGTTTCCCGTTTCCGGTTTCAGTTTCTTGTTCATCATAATTCATGATAATTATCAGTAATTTTCTGATCTAATTTAACTATTAAATTTGTAAACTAACTGACATTACGAATCAGTTGACAACAGAAGTGCTCAATGTTCATTTTTTTTAATATAATATTTTTTAATAATATCGATTAAATACTTGCTACAGAATTACTATATTCTATTATTGAATTAAGGGGGTAAAATTTGTCTTTCCGTCATATTTTGTCTAGCCCCCCCCCCCTTGAATTTTGGCTTGCCCCCCCTTAAAATATTTCATTCCGCCGCCGGTGGTTGTTGAGTTGAATATTTTTTTTAATTTATGAGACTTATTTGTAATGCTAGATATAATGCCAGGCGATGTCTGGGAAGTAGAGGTGGCACATGCCCCTCCCTCCACACCCCATCATTGTGCGGTTTGTGGTGTATGTTTTTAATGTGTCAAAAAGGATGAGATTTCGTTCTTTATTCTTCAAACTAAAATCAGAATAATATAGTCTAGAACAACTGTCAACAACCTTTTGACCTCACGGACCACCAAATTCAATTTTATATGTCCATGGACCACCACCCCCTGCATATTTATGAATAATTTAAGAACAATTTGTAACAATATGATCAGATAACTCACATTATATTAAAAGTCATTAGTATGTTTAATTATATAAAGTTTTTTTTTCATTCATAGCAAGGATTGCTTAATTTTAACAATGTTTTAAATATAATAAAGTGTACTTTAGTAAAAAAAAAAACATTAAGTAAGTATAATACAGTTAAATGTGACATTGGCTTCTGCTTGTCTTAAAAAGTTAATGGATTTTGGTACCAATGACATCTCAGTAAGATAAAAGATATTTGCAATGAATACTGTAAAGAAGTAAGTATAATTATGGGAGCTCATCTTTACAAAAGGCTTCAAGAATATAGGAATCAAACTGATCAGTCTTTAATTGAATTTTATTTTTATCTTAGGGACAGGTGGTCAAATTTTGTAGAGTGCTTGACTGCTGGCCTGAGAGCCACAGGTTCGATCCTTCGTGAGAACCAAGAGTATTTTTCATGGTTCTGGTAAAAGTAGATTCCTCAAGTTCACCCAGTTTTAAATGGGTACCTGACTTAAGTTGGGGAAGTACAGGTGTGCTTAACCACACAATCCCTTTATATTACACAGTTACAGAAACAGATGAGTTATACACTTCATCTGCCCGCAGGTCCTGTAGGTCTAAGCGAACTTTACTTTATTTATTGTCTTAATTACACCTGATAAAATTCTTACATTTCTAACTAAATAATAAGACAAAATATCAATTTAGGAGATTCTTATAAACTTGTTAAACAATGAGATTCAACCTTAAGCTCGCTGTGATATTGAAGTACAGTTGGTTTAAGTGAGACGGATAGCCAAGTGGTGTACAGGCCCGTAGCCAGGCCAAAGTAAGCAGGGAGGCACCAATACCCAGCAAAGGGGCACCTTTACTTTTTCTTTAATTTTTCCTCTTTTTTAAGCGGGGGGGGGCACTCCACACCTAGTGGGGGGCACAGCCCCCCAGTGCCCCCCTGGCTACGGGGCTGGTGGTGTAGATACTCGACTGTCAACCTGTGAGTCCTAGGTTCGATCCTTGGTGAGAACAACGGGAATTTTTCCAGGTGAAATTTTGGTGCAAAGTTGTCCTACCAGCTTTAAATGGGTACCTGACTTAAGCTGGGAAAGTAAAGCGGCTGGGCATTGAGCTAACCACACAATCCCTTCATATGCCGAGGTTACAGAAACAGATAAATTCTACACTACTTCTGCCCTGATGGCCGCCAGGGCTTAGGGAAGTTTACTTTACAGTTGGTTAAGTAAGCAGTTTAAGCAAACAAACATTGCTATAAGGAATATTATAATTAATATATTTTTTAAATTCTATAATAAATAGAAATTGCTAAAGGCAGTAAAGATGTCCGAATCTTTCTCACAAACTCCTATGGGTCAGCAGCCTTCTCCCCCCCCCCTCACCTGAGTTGCAGACCGCAAATATCATTAATATGTCAAACACATACACAGCTTCTTTTTAAATTCAATATCTTAATTCAGTGTTAAATCTTCAAACTAAATTGAGAATAGTTTTTTCTCAGCTGTGACTGATACAATAGTTAAATACTACCAATTATATTTTATAACTCAGTGGCCATCAGTCACTATTAGTATTAGGGGTGTGATTCATGCTCCATTCGGTATGTGATTTGAAACAAGTTCATGAAAAAGGTTACCAAAAATATCAAATGACAATGCTGTCAATACACCAAAATAAAAATAGCTAAGCCTAAATTCATCCAGATAATCATAATAGTTATGTCTATAAATACAACATTATTTTGACAATTATGAGTGCTTTTTTTGTGCCAGTATGCGCGCCGGTACTGGGTACCAGCACCTTTTTCAATGTGAGGAAAAAATTACTACCTTTCTTGCATTTTAACGTTTATTATTATTTTATTTTATTATTAATTTGTTAAAATTGAATTATTTTAAAATAGTATCTTTGAAGTTGTGATTTAGCTTGCATCGAGGTGCGAAATGGTAGTTTTAAGTTAGGCAATCCCTCACTGAGTACCGGCACTTTTTTTTTTACAAAAAAAAGCACTGATAATTATAATTTATACACATCACATTGTAATCATTGTTTATTTAGTCTTAGACAATTTAGTATTACTAATTAGTAATTACTATTTACTTTTCATGCTTATTAGTATTAATTATTAGCGGTAATAGTACTAAGTCTAATAGAATAGAATATTTTAATATGCATAGAAAGCTATAATGAAATTAACTATTGAAGTAATTGTCTAATAATAAAAGTAATACTTTAGTAATACTAATAGTATGAGTAATATATTTATACTAATACAATACTGACTGTGCTCAGTAGAGAAACTGTCACTGACACTGACAGTAGGAGTAGCCTTCTGCCATCACTTACTAAAAGTTACTAGTAGCATACTAATCAGTCTAATCTAAGTTACTATAAACTTTATATTTATAATAAAGTATAATAAGGCTAAGTATGATAAACTATTGTCAATAAAGTATAGTATAAGTCATACGTTACCAATTTTTAATTTATTTATTACTAGTTGTACATTATCCATTTGCTTTAATTCAACGAATCGTATGATATATAATTATATTTTTTTCGTTGTTGATGAAAAATGTAAACAAATTTTCTACTAAGCCTAAAGGGGATTCCGGGGTCAAAATATTAATACATGACATTTAAATCCATTTTAATCAACTAGGGGTGATAGGTTTAGTAAACATTAAAATACTCTTTATTACTTCTTTGATGCCATCTTTTTATGTATATAATTTTAAAATTCTGTTGCTATAGGTATTACTGATTTAATTTTAAAGCATACGAGATTTTTTTCAAATTAAATATCATATTTGTATGGTTGTCTATCAGGCTTGAACTTTACCAAGGATACCCTTTCCGGAAAAAAAAAATGATACGTTCGTGTCGTCACTACGCAAAATGGCGGTAGATTTAGCATTCTAGCTAAGTGACGGATAATTATAGTGTAAATTCATTAATTTTGTTTTGAAAAAAATGTTTACGTTATTCTGGAAATGAAACGCATAGAACTTACTTCCGTACAATCACCTCAAAAACCAAAGAAAGTGCAGACTAAAAAAAAAACTTACAGATTTACTTTAGCACTCGGTGAGTCCAATGCAACAACATGTCCAGAGTATTCCTTTGCGGACTTGGTAAGCACTCAAAGGGTAAGTCAATTGAAATTGTTAAATAAAGTTATTCCGTGTGTAAGAGCTGAAAACAAATCACACATATGAAGTTCTACTTGTTTAATTTTTTTTCCTATACATAATAATTTAGACCGCCCTTTATTAAGCCATCATTTAATCATCTTTTCAGCACGTTTTTTTAAGCATCCAACAAATACCCTGCTATTGAAAAGCAGAACAGTTACTTTAACACTATACCTAACCGTGGCATACAAAATGGCCCGGCCATTTTGAACCCGTCTTCTAGTGTGAACTCAAAATAGGCCTATATAATAAATTAAAAAGGTTTGATTTTTATATTAAATTTTATATTAAATAAACGCATATAATATATACAGGGCTAGGGCTTTTTTTTTTTTTACTGCCTTTTGTCTCTTTTGATTAAAGAGATGATTTTCAGTTGTTCAATAAATATTCCATGATAAAATTTAAATTCTGTATTTATCTTGGGGTTATTTATCCTATTGTTTTTTCTGTTCTTTTTCTTTCCATCATTTTATGTTGAGCTATGCTTACATAGTTCACTTACATTATTATTGGTATGTGACTAGGCTCTTACCAACAGCCTGGCCACAGCTTAAGTCCTGCATCGGCCTAGCTTATAAAGCCTCTGCAGATTAAAAACGAAACACTCTGGGCTCGTTTGTTTCACTGACCTAAATAATGTGACCATTCATCACAACTGATATATAGAAGTCCAGGGTTCAAACCTGGTGTCTCACTGTTTTTTTTTTAAAAACATTTTTTGGTGTCTCAATAATAACCGGCATATACTTCATATATCTTCAACAAGCCAAAGAAAGCACATTCTTTTCAGTCACTTCTGTGTATTTTGGTTACAACTCCTTCCGGATTAATCCTACTTAACTTTTAAAATAATGTAAACTGTAAACGAAAAAAGTAAATTATTTTATCAAATTTTAAAATTAAAATAATTGTTTGAAAAAAATGTATACTATATACTTTTGGATGATTTTGTTTAGGGGAGGGGAAGGGATGATTATTGATTTATATGACAGTGCGCTTATAAAATCTAGGTTATTATTTCGAGTGAAGAGAGGTGCGTTTACTCAACTGGTAATATGCTGTCTTGCGCTTCGTTTAATGCAGCTGACTTCCCTTACTGGCACAGGTAGCTTGTGCACAGCCAGTGATGGGAAGCTTGGTTCGATAACCCCGCATGCCCTTTGTCACGCGTCAGTGACATATCATTGATTTACCAGTATTTGATTTTATCCGTTGTGGTTCAGATAATGTAAGGTCATGATTTTTTTTTAAAATCTTTCCATGACCTCCATTTTTAGTTCGCGTCGGCTTTCTGACTCGACATGTTCTTTCCCCGCGCCTCGCGTTGTCAGCGCGCGCCGTTTTTCGCCACAGCGGCGATATAAATTCTGATGTGGATTTAGAGTATATATTTGTAAAAAAAAGAGTTGTATTTTAGTTTATTTTAAAATTAATCATTTTCCACCATCGATTTTTCTTATAAAATAAAAAAAAATATTCATGATATAGTAGGTATGTGGAAAATCCGACATTTTACGACATAATTTTTTCCCGACATGTTGTGACCGTGTTTACTGAAAAATGTTTAAGGGTAATATACTTTGTACCAGGCTTGCGGAGCCGCCATTTTTTCCGACTCGGCTTCGGCTCCCACAAATTTGACGGCTCCGGCTCCCTAATAAGGGAGTATCACACGAGACAAATTTTTTGCAATTGTGCCACGCAAACATGCCGCTGATAAAAAGTTATGCAAATTTTGCCCCGTTCACCCCCATCGTCAGGAACTTGAAAAATATACGCATTGTCGGTTTTAGTACAGACAAACCATTTCAGTTCATCCAGAAACATTATTTTCGAGGTTTCACTAGTCGCCATTTTCAAAAGTAATAAAAAGTTATTTCAATGATCCAATTAGCAAATAGTAAAATGATAAATTATTTAAATTTTAAAATATTTTAAAGACTTCAGCATTTATATTTATAAATTCGAAGTGACTATTCGGTCCCGGGTCCCTATAAACTCCGATTGTTATTTGGACCCGGTCCCAATAAAGTCCGATTGTTATTCGGGCCCATGGCAAATATGCACTTAGATTAGCTATATATAAACTTTATTATTGTTTTTTTGTTTATTTTATGATAATTGTTTGAATTGTATGATTTAATCGTTGCTACTCAGTGGCTAGGGTTCCGACTAAACGGACTCAGTATTTTTTTTTTCGGGTTCTGTCTATAGATGTGCACATGTACGACAATCGCTATTATTATAAAGCCACAGCCATATAAATTTATCTACTATATTTCAGCTATTCTGTTTATAATAAAGTTGTTAATTACAGAAAGCGACCATTTTGTTTTTAGTCTATTACAAATTCGCGGTCAAATAATAAACGAAATGACGCGTTCTATTTGTTGTGTAGTAAAAATTTATTTTTAAATGATTGATACAATTGTTCTATGAAATAAAAATGTTTTAACTTTATATTTAACTAATTAATATGCCGTTAAAAATTTTTCGGAGGGTAAACAAGATTTAAAACGAACACAAAACGATCCCCACTAAAGATTTCTAGTGGTGATGTGCGTGCACGCTATCATTTAAATGCTTTTACTGTTGTGGAGTTCGTAAAACATTTCAAATTGTAGGAGGCAAACAATCAAACAAATTTTGAATTTTAAAGCTTAAAAAAAATTTTCGGCTCCGGCTCCAGCAAAAAGTAGCGGCTCTGCAAGCCTGCTTTGTACATTTATTTTGTGCATGCTTTTAAAGAAATTTATTATTTATCAGATGTGACATATGTGATGATGTAGTTTAATAATATTTTTTTGCATTTTTTTGTTTGTTGTTTTCATAAAAAAATTTGCTTGTGAAAAATACGTTCCAAAAGTATATTGACCACAAAAAGTATGCTATAATAAGCAATGAAAATATTTAGCATAAAGAAACTATTTATCTTTTTACCTGTAAAGTTTCATTAAGGTATTTTACGGTTCAGACCAAACATTTTTTGGTCCAAAAACCGTAGCCTTTATGATGAATGCCATTATAATAACATAGGTCAAAATAAAAGGGGGGGGTAACTACTGGGAGATTACTAATTAGGGACTTTTACCAAAATGAACTTAACACTTTTATTTCCATGAAAGATAATGTGTTTTATATTCATCTCTTTTATTTATTAAGTAATTAATCTGATTAAAAGATTTAAAGCCTAATACACACAAAAATTTTAGATACATGAATGATACTTTTTTTAATTTGACATTAAATTAGAAAAGCTAGTTGGTTGTTGTACACTTTTGGGTAGGGTTTATACAAAAACTGACTTTTAAAAAAACCGGTTGTCGGTTTTACTAAATAAATAAGTGAAATAACGTATATTTAAAGCATTCTATCAATAATTATTTTCAGTTTATGTCATATTTTATTAACGTACATGATAAAGAATAACGTTTAATTTAATTATGTGAACGAATTGTTACGTAAAACAATAAATACAAGAAACCAGCATCTTAAGCCTGTTCCATTCTGGACACACGACGTGGGTAATCTCGTAAGGGTAATCTCGTAATATAGCATAATTAATTATTACGAAATTATAAATAACAAAAATCGATATATGACAGAACTTATTTATACTATTGATTATAATAAACACATTTTAAAAGAAAAAAGCATAAATATTAGTAATAATTTGCATTTATTTACAAAAGAAAGCCATTCTATATTTAAAAAAACCACATTTTTTTTGACCTAAATAGGGTAAAATAGGGAAAAAGCGTGTTTAATGAGCAACCAATATTTGTCTCAAAAGGTCTTCATAAATAATTTTAACTAGAAGAGTGTGAGCTAACTTAAATTACATGAAGTCTATATTATTAATATAGATGCATATTAAAATGTGCTAAGAAAACGAATGCCCTGATTCAGGAAGGCATCATAAATATTATGTTATCCTATGGACATTTAGAGGGATAGGGGTGCTCTGCCAAGCTCTGATATTGGGCCCCAAAAATAATCAGATTTTTAATATATGTTATAAAAGAAAAACTGTGCCTACAGAAAACCAATGCCCTGACTCAGTAGGGCATCATACGCATTATGTTATCCCCCAAATAGTTAGAGGGCTGAATGTACGTTAGGCCTCAGGGGCCTTTGAATTTTTGTCTTTGCTGTAAAGCTCTGATATAGGGCCCCGAAAATAACCTTATTATTTAATATAGGATATATAGGAAAAAATGGTATCTAAAGAAAACCAATGCCCTGACTCAGTAGGGCATTATAAGCATTATTTTAACCCCCCAAATAGTTAGAAGGGTGGATGTACTTTAGTCCTCGGGGGCCTTTGAATTTTGGTAATTGCTGTAAATCTCTGATATAGGGCCCAAAATTTAACCTTATTTTTTAATATATGTTATAAAAGAAAAACGGGCCTAAAGAAAACCAATGCCCTGACTCAATAGGGCATCATACACATTATGTTAACCCCAAATAGGTTAGAAGAGTGGATCTACTTTAGGCCTCTGGGGCCTTTCAATTTTCTTATCTGGTGGTATATTGGAAAGTTTCTCAATGAGTTTTGACTTTTTTTTTTTTTTTGAAACATGTAGAAAAACTGGCAGTCTATGACAAGTGTGGTTATTGAGATTTTCATAAACATTACTTTTTTAAAATTACATATCAAATGTTAATACTGTGTCTCACATACCACTATCACTTATCGCAGAGGTTTTCAACCTGTGGTCCGCGGACCCTTGGGGGTCCATGAAGAGCTTCAAAGGGATCCGTGGGCAAATCAAGGAAAGTAGTGATTTTTCTTGTATAAAGTATTGCTTGGTTTGGTTGATTGGTTAGCTTTTAGCTAAACAAATAATACTGTCAGTGTTTCGGGCACAGATAACAATGTGTAGAATTGAAAACTTCGCTGGTATTTCCTTATATTTTCGTCTGAAGTCTGAACTAAACTGCATACTACATATACTTGTGCACTGAGTTTTTGAGTCATGTCATCTTGGCAATATTTCTTACTGAGCCTAGATCTAAATCTAAGCCTAGATTGGCCTAGAAATAATCTTGGATACAAGTTTTTGATATTAAATTGCTGGTATACACTTTGCATGTTAATTTAAAATGATTCCCACATATTGTTTTGGTTGGAAGTAGATTTTTTGTAAATTTTTAATATGAAAATAGGCCAGAGCGTAAATAGGGACTTTTTTGCTAACGCATCGATGAAACGGTTCGAAATTCTAGTGATGATCCTATTATGCTGTTCTGTTGTTATGCAACTTGCTTATGTGACAAATACTTTTTCAAATGTTAGCAATCAATTCAAAATGTTTGATAAGTTTTGTATTTGTTTTATTATAACAGTTGATTTAATTTTTCCTCATCATGATGTGAAATATTTTACAGATAGTTACCTCCTTCAACCCCCCCTACTCTGAAACTTTGTCTCTAATTTGTTTCCCTGCGAGATCTGAGTCAACGGGACTAAACAGTTGTTGGTCATGTGTTTATCAATATTTGTAAAAGTAAACTGTCCAAGGCTAGTAGCATGCATAAATTTGTGAAGAGGAAAACTGATCAGAACATGGAAGATTCTGATGATCAAGCAGCCAAAGACGAATATACACCATTCGGCTTCACCGCAGTGGGGACCGATGCTGACCAACTTCTTTTTTTTTACAAGTTTTGCGGGTAACATAGGCTAGGCCTACCGTTTAGCAGAATTTAAGTAGATTGCATCCGCAAACGTAAGACATATTTTGACCCAACCTGAGGTACGAAAAGTTGAGGCCAGGACGCCTTCGGCTATGAAAATAGTTTGAGATTTACATGTATTGTGATGTTTTCTAATTACTAAGCAGACTAAAGTATTGCAAAATATACTAAAAGCTTTGTAGAAAGAAAATACCTATTAATGTTAAATGTTGCAAATTTCCCTAATGCAACATTTTGATGAAACCGGTGGAGCAGTTTTCATAATTTCAAGTTAAAAACATATTCTTAAAAACAAAAAAACAATATTTTATTAGATATTAACCATCAATATATGCTACATAAAATCATCTTATTAATACCTACAGTGATTTGTGCAATAATTGAACAATGAAAAATAATCCTTGTAGTTCTCCTGATTAAGTTTAAAAAATTGTGTCATCCGTACAAAATACGTCATTCACACCTCTCACTGCTGATTATTTTTGTCTTTCCTACATCTAGATCTATTTTTTTTTTTAAAACTTGTACATGAACATCGGCTGCTTTGAACAACCTTAAATTCTAATTTTAAAATGCTTTCCATTTGTTTATTATTTTTTATTGATATAAAATTGCTGTAAAAAGTTTTTTTTACTGAAGAATAAGGCATATTAACATGTGTTGTAATTTTCAAATTGACTAGCTTTTTTCTATGTTTTAAGAGTGTACTACATCAAAAAATTTATACCTAACTATATTATGGTTGAAATGTACATGTAAAGGTCATTAAGAGCACAACAAATTTTAATTGTCTTAACCTATGTTTCATTTGTTGTTAATAATATATAATAATAATTTTTTTTATTACAGACTTCACATAATGAACCAGTTGACAGTTTAGATGATGATATTGATGTTGCTGCCATAGCCCAAAGATTTGAAGCAAAATATGTAAGATATTTCTGTTAGATTTCCAAAGATTGTTTGAAAAAAAAATTAATTTTCTGTAAAACATGTTTAAGTCCAGTGTTTCCTCCGTTTATCTTACAAGGGACATTGTTAATTCTTGTTAAATCAGATATCACGATGAGATAAATATTGGTGCTTCCAAATCAACAATTTGTAATAATTCAATGAGTCCTTCCTAAAAATAATAAAATTCATTTAAAACTTCAAAAGACCTTCATTAAACTTTTTGTTCGTAAACAATCCAAAGTTCATTTTACACTAATGCTCCCTTACTTAGATTAGGACCTTTTCTTTATATCAAAATATAAAACTCTGAGTCTCTATCATCTTCCCTTCTTGCACCAACTACACTCTTTTACACTTATATACTTCTAGATGCAAGGGGACGGGTTGTTGTATGGTGTAGAACGCTCAACTGCCTACCTGAGGAGTTTTGGTTCTCTTAGTGAAAACCTTGGGATTTTTTCAGGTCCTGGTGAAAAGTTACCAAGTCTACCCAGCTTTAAATGGGGGAGTAAAGGCGGCTGGGGGGTTGTGCCAATCACACAATCTCTTTATATGTAGAGGTTCTTGAAACATAAATACTACACATCACCAGCCTCGATTAGCCCTTTGGGGCTTAAGGGAACTTTTCTTTTTCTAGGTGAATAACGGTGCACATCATAGGATATCCTCTATTATAATGCACATCATTCATGCTACTTTTTATGAGAGGGCTTACACATTATAGCATAGTGCACACAAATGTTTCATCTAGTAAACCTATACATCGTTATCTGAGGCAAACTTATGCCCAGCCACTAGCTTTTGCTTCACACAAATTAGAGTGAACATTGTTTATAGCAATATTTTCTCCTCAGAATTGTACAAAATCATACCTACTACCCCTAGAAAAATAAATGTTTAGTTGGCCACAGATTAACTCTTGCTAGAGTATATCAACATAAATAAAGATATTAAAAAATTCTGGTTTATGATCATTTATAGCTTACTGTTTCTTCCTCATTTAAAACCATAGGTTTAGTTCAGATGACTTAAGAGATTGTTTAACTAAAGCAGTTTTAATTTCAGTATTTTTAGAGGGAATCCTTCTAATCAAACCCTTCTCAACTACTGATTTTTTTTCTGATTGATATATATTGAGACAGCTGTGTATTTGATTTTTTTTTAACATTTGTTGAAACTCTTAGGGAACTCAAGCTTTACATGCTGGTAAAAAGAAATGGACTCAAGAAATGGATGATTACTGTGATCTTGGTGAAGGATATGATGAAAATGATCCATTTATTGATAATACCGAGGCTGTGAGTATAGTTTCATTTTGTATATTTATAATTTGGTTAATTTTGGAAAATTAATTTCCTCACTTTCACTTTTAAAATCTACCTAGAAAATTATATCTGCACCATTATCATATAGCATAAGGTAGTCATGTAGAGTATTTGACTGTCCATGAGTGTTTGATTCAATCTTCATTAAGAACCATGGAAATATTTTCAGGTCCACCCAACTTTAAATGGGTTCTGACTTTTAGGGTAATAAAGGTGGTTAGGCTTTGTGCTAGCCACACAATACCTAAATATGCAGTGGCTACAGAAACAAATGAATTCTACACCTATCTTCCCAATTGACCCTTACAGAACTTAACTTACATTGTTTTAATAGTTTTTTTAAATAATTATTTTAAAGTAGGGATGTGATGAATTTTGAATCCGACGACATTCAAACTTCGACGTTTTTTGAGCAAATTCGAACCCAGCGGATTTTTTTAAAAAAGTTCGATCGGGTTCGAATTTGAAAAACGCAGTGGGTAGAGTTCATTCAGACGGACGCCGTATTTTTTTTTTCCGGGGTCCATCTATAGGTGTGCACATGCGTGCCAATTGAGATTAAGAGTAAAGGTGTCCGCATGCATGGCAATTATTCTTTATTAATTTTTCGGGTCTGTCCAAGCCTAATAAAGTCGGAGGAAAACAGTATCATTCAAACTACAAAAATTAATGAATAATACAAAAAATTATGCGCTTAATTAGCATCTCTCTCTC
>JAGDYQ010000067.1:1261974-1283787 GCA_021962125.1 Bulinus truncatus | reverse complement strand
ATTAGTTATTTGATGATAAAAATAGATGAACGATAATATAGCTTTTGTTTTGAACAGTTTATTTAGTTAGTCATTGTTTTTATAGAGGTGGGGTTTTGTTATATTTTAACTTTTCTCTTGATTCTGAAAGTTAAATAATTATTTAATTTACTATGAATGTAGTACATTTTTAAAAAAAATTTTCAGTGAGCTAGATTTCCAGTTTAGCCTTATGAGATATATGATATACCTATTGTAATCAGCTGAGAGGAAAAAGTTTTGTTGTAGCATACGCCTGATGTTAAATTATACACAAATTTTGTAGGTAGGCAGAATCATTTACTATTATTGATTAAGCTTATGCACTGAGGGAAAGAAATAATAGTTTAAAAGTCAATAACAATTTAGTAAGATACAACAATATTGTATCATTGAGAAATAAAAACTATTAGGTGATTGAATTTTGCAAGAATTAACTGATGGTGAAACATGTTATCTTTGAAACAATGTTTCAATGTTTTGTAAATGCTGCGAGATATCATTTAAATGTATAGTTTATAAATACATTGTTTTTTATTTTATTGGTTATTGCTTACTGTTGTTTTTTTTAAATATCATATTATTAAATAAATAGCAATAATGATAAGACCTAATGGGAAATTGTATATGCATATTAATAGGCATGATAATTTACTTTTTTTACAATATTTTATTTTAATTGGAATGTTTTAATCAATTACTATTTATTTTCTTTAATTTCAGTGTAAACTATTATAATAAATAATTGTTAGTTTGCCTTTATTCAACATCTGCAAAAGTGTTTAACGACAAATCCAGACTTAGAAATGGCACTTAATTTGTTACCTGCAGGAACGCTTTGTGTGATATGCAAACGAGATTTTGAAGGTGATGAAACCGACAAAACTAGAGTTACTGCTAAAGGTGTTAACACTTTAAAATCGTATAAGACTTATGGAATAACATTGAATTGAAAGATTATTTGGAAACCAATCCTGATGTTATTCATGTCCATGAAAAGTGTCATAGGGGTTTTACGAATAAGCGTAGATATGAACAAACTTGTGTTAAGTCAGACTCATCCCCCACGGAAGTGAATCGAAAGCCATTAAGATCAAAAGAAAATAGCTTTCAGTGGAAACAGCATTGCTTCTTTTGCAAACAGATTGTTGTATTTGATGATGGTACATCCTCAAAAAAATAATGGCCGAAGGGTTAGAACAGTTGAACTGCGAGATAAGCTAATATCAGTATGTGAAGGTAGGCAAGATCAGTGGGGTGTAGATGTTAAAGGAAGGTTGGAGTCAATTATGTGTTTATTTGCTTCAGAGGCAGTGTATCACAAGAATTGCCACTTGCTGTTTTGTAGTGGCAGAATAGGACCTACTTCCTCCAAAGAATCATCTGTAAATGTAGAGGCAAGCGAATCAAATGTTCATGTGTGTAAACAAGAGGTTTTTGAATCGCTTTGTGAATGGTTGGAAACTATGGATGGAGAACTCCATACATTAGAAGACTTTCATAATCGCATGACAGAACTAACTGGCAGTGATGAAACGGTTTACAGCATTAAACACGTGAAGCGTAAACTGGAGGCAAAATATGGTGATCACATTCAGTTTAATTCTGTTTGGGTAAGAAAACTGTAATATGTTTCCGTGATTTGGCTTCCACCATTATCAATGACAAGTGGTATTCCGGAACGCCACAGCTCTATTGAAGATGAAAGCATCAGAGTGGTTACGGCAGCAGCTAACTTAATAAAGAACGAAATACGTCAACACTCTATCAAACTGATTTATATCCTCCTATTGATAATATCAGTAATGAAAGAAAATGAAAGATTGGGTTCCAAACCTCCTCATGACATTTTTGACAAACATCGTACGTCCAAGAGTTGAAACAGGTGGCCATAGGACATTGCATTGTACAGGCAGCCAGACCTCATTCTGTACTATCACCTGTTTTGTTAGCTACTGGTGTTTCATTGGATAATGTTTTTGGATCAAAATGGCTGCTAAACATCTTGGCCAGGTTAGGACTGTGCGTGTCATGGGATAGAAGTTAATCGTTTTAAACAATCAGTTGTGCAGAATGACCACAATGATTTGCCTCCTGAATATCCAATGTCATTCACACAGTTTGCTGCAGACAATGTAGACAGCAATTTAGCAACCTTAGATGGTAAGGGAACGTTCCATGGTATGGGCATTATCTCCATGTCTATTGCACGTTCGGAGGTTACGGTCCAGTTGCTCAGAAACTTCCATACCAAGAGTAAAACGAACTCAAGTGTCAAAACTTGTTCAAAATTCTGGATTCCCATACTATCGTACTGTCCTTCCACACGAAATGCATTATCCCAGTTAATATTGACACCACTGAATGGTCTAAAGCTTAATGCAGTGAGCCTACCAACTATTGATTTAGATCTAGTTTGGCAAACTGGATGGATCCTCCATGATAGCAAGCTTCCCAGACCTGGCTGGATGGGCTTCATGCAAGATGTTCATAAGTCTCCCAACCACCCATCAGTTGCAGACATTCGAATGTTGCCGATTATAGATATTAACCCCAATGACATGAATTGCATTTATTCTACTCTATGCTTTGTAGCTGACCAAGCAATGAAATTGAACATAAAAACCCCATGTGTCACTTTTGATCAGCCTTTATGGTTGAAAGCTGTAGAAATTGTTACAGCCTGTAATTTGAATGTTGTGTGTCGTTTGGGGCCATTTCACACGATGATGAGCTTTATGGGAAGTTTGGGGTCACTGATGGCTGGTTCAGGACTTGCAGAAGCTTTTGAGGTCTGTTATGGCCCTAATGTGGTGTCACATATGCTAACTGGGAAGGCATTTGAAAGGGCATTAAGAGCTCATTTGTTGGTTGAATCAGCCTTGCAAACTCTATTGCTGAGAAAGATTTTTCAGATGAAAATTTTGTGGATCATGTAAATGATATAAATAATTTGTACAGTGATGTTGTAAATGGTGTTGTTAAACATGACAGTCAAACACCAATGTGCTTAATGAAGTTATCAAGTATGATGGAGTGCTTAAAGTTGAATATAGCTAATGAGTCCAGAAACGCAAAGTATTGGATTCAGTACATGAATTATGTGAAAATATTGAAGAACTTCATTGTGGCGGAAAGGATATCAAACTGGAATCTTCACTTGGATTCTCTGTCCAAAATGCTTAATTTGTTAGCAGCAACCGGTCACATTCACTATGCTAAATCTGCTCGTTTATATTTGCAGCAAATGTCAAATTTGGAAAATAATCATCCTGACCTGTACGAAAGATTTGCTATGGAAGGTTTGCACAGTATCAGACGATCTGATCGTTTTTGGGGTGCTGTTTCAACTGATCTTGCTATTGAGCAAGTTATGATGCGCTCTATAAAAGGCAGTGGTGGGCTCACCCATGGACGCGGTATGTTTGATAGTGTTAGGATCACTTGGGTCAAGAGTATGCATTTGTGTGCAACTGTTCATTGTGCCTTGACAAAACTTTGTGATCTTGAACACAAATCAGACAACAATCCTCATAAAGAACTTGGAGTCACTAGACGTAAAAGAGATTGTGCAGACTTTTCTAAGCTGTTAGAATGGTTTCAAGACAGGAATCCATTTGATGAGTATGAGGGTCGACTATGTAGTCTTTTCTCTGGAATAGCTGCTTCAGATGGCGACAACATCACATGCGATGACGCTGAATCCGTTGGCCATAACATAATGAAGTTGATGGATAACATCCCATTTACAGAGATTACAATCAAAAAGAAGGATCGAGTTGTAACGCTATCTAGTCTGAAAACTAAACTTATTTCTTCCACAACAAAGCATATTGAAATAGACCAGTCTGTGTTGTTTGGTCGTTTGCTTTTCATTATGCAGCGACAGTTGAGCCAATCAGTGGCAGATGAAATAGCTTTCAACACTGAAATCGAAAAATGTTTTAAATATGAACTGACATCTCTGCCAAGTTCATTGTTCAGAGATGGCTTCTTGCGAAAGGGAATTAAATCACAGTTAGCAGCAGAACTGCGTGCCAAAATTGATGAATCGACAAAGTCCCCGGAAGTTAATGCTGTTGTTGTTGATGGTGGCTACTTACTTCATAAAGTTAAGTGGACAACAGGATTGACTTATGGTGATATTATTGCCACATATGTTAGTTTTATTTGTCAACATTTTGGACACAATGTAACTGTAGTTTTCGATGGTTATGAAAATGGACCAAGCATCAAAGACCATGAACACTTCAGACGTGCTCACAAATCTTGCCCAGAAGTGATTGTGGAATTAGGCAATTCTGTTGTCAGTGATCAGGCTGCTTTTTGGCCAATGAAAAAAACAAAACTCAGTTGATACATTTGCTTGCTGACGCTTTAACAACTTCAGGTTTCTTAGTGAACCACGCATTAAGTGATGCTGATACTAGCATAGTTCATCATGCTCTACAGCTAGCTGCTAAACAATTTAAAGTTTTGGTGGTTGCCAGTGACACAGATGTGTTGGTACTGCTTATACATCATTTTCAACCAATAATGGGTGACATTTTTATGCAGTATGAGATCACTGGCAAAAGTGGTGGGAAAACAGTCACAGTACCTGTTCGTGAAGCTGTACATGCTGTAGGTAGAAGTGCAGCTAACCAAGTCCTATGCTGCCATGCCATAAGTGGATGTGACACAACATCATCATTGTTCGGGAGAGGCAAAGTTACTGTGTGGCGTAAATTAACCGGTAATATTTCCACATTACCTCTGACAGAAGTAATGGGATTTGAGAACGCATACGCATGCAGATGTTTTGCAAGCCGGCTTACAGTTGCTTGCTCTAATATATGGTGGTAAGTGCACAGACAGATTAAATCATATGAGGTACTTAACTTATGTTAACTTGATGTCAACAAGTCCAACTCAACCACGTCCTGAAAGATTGCCTCCAACCGAGTGTGCAGCAAAGTATCATATCTATCGCACTCATTACCAAACTGCTGTTTGGAGATCATTAGGCACTACAAATCTTAAACCGGAGGACTGGGGTTGGAAGCTGGATAATAATAATTATGCTCCAATAGCTACTGATTTGCCTGCTGCTCCAGAAAATTTGTTGAAGGTAGTACGATGTAAATGCCGAGCAGATACAGATCGGCCGTGCTCATCTCAGCTTTGTTCTTGCCGTAAGCATGGCTTACCTTGTGTTAGCGCATGTAAAAATTGTAATGGACAAACATGTGACAATTCCAAAAGTACTGAATTTTGTGAAGACTGCTCAGATGAGGAAGATCATTCAGTTTCTCAGGTTCATCATTTGGGTGATGCAGTTCCCGATGATTGCTTGCTGTTTGATATCCCGTGGTTGGATGAGGAAGTCGTCGACTGACAATCATTTTCATAATTTTATTATATTTTGTAATTTTGTTTGTATATCTGTCATTATATGATTAAGACGTGCATTACAGACAATATTTAAAATTAATTTTGGTTCTTCATTTACTGTAACAAAACTTTAATAAAATTTACTAAAAATTCACTTTTTGGTGTTGATTTTTGCTAAATAACTTTTTTTCCCATTCATCTACACGAGTGGGATTTAAAATATACATTCCATATCATATTCTGTATCTAATAAATATAAACTTGCTTTGTCTCATGACATGTCCAGGTTTTTATAATTTCACCCGGATTATAACGATATTTGAGGTAAGTAAAAAGGCCGCTGGGCACTTGACTTGATAAATTAGTCAATGCTTAGGCCCTATAAATATATTTTTAAGGATAGGAGGTTCTGTTAACTAGAGTACGTCCAATAAATGAAGCAGATGAGGCCAAGTGTTAATGTTAGTGTTATAAAATAAATGAAAACTATCATTCACAAAAAAAAAAGTTATGAATTAAATGAAAATAACCCCAAAGGTTGACAAACGAATACAAATTCCAAAGGTTGGCAACTTTAGGCATCAAAATGAATTCAAAGTTAAATAAGATATAGACAAATTCAAAACTATACGTAAGATGCAAATTATTTTATCCAACCGAACGATGTATTATTTATTTTTTGCAATAACATTATGAATTTTGTTTTTTTATTAACAGGAATGTAATATAGAAGCATAGAACGTACTAGAACTGCCTCAACTGCACATATACTAAGCCGGCTTAGGCCGAATGTAATATTATAGAAAAATTCACTGTAAATAAACTTTAATAATCCATGTTGAAAATATAAAATATTCACTGAGTATAAGATTGACAATAAACCTATCTGATTGCTAAGGATTTAAACAGAAATATAAAATAAATACCAATCTCGCCATTGTTGTGATGGTTTATTTTACTCTAACGAATGGTAACCGTGTATAAACTTCCGGAATAAACTCACTTTTTTCCCCTTGGAAGTTGGAACTTGTACATACAAGTATGTGTCTTGGTTATGACAGATGTTCCTAAATAGTAAAGACCGATATAATTTGAACATATATTTATAATTTATTTTAAACTCGGTTTCCCTACCCTATGTCTAATGAAACTCATTAATTTTTATTAAGTTTTATTTCCTCTCAGCTTTCTCCCCAGAGGCTATCTATGATTTAATTGATTATAGAAATACATGTACATCGATTTAAATATTTTTTTACATCACTCCGGGGCCCACAAAGCTTCTGACGCGATCGATTCCCCCAATCTACTCCTAATTATATTTTTTTTAAATATTCTATCGATTTAAATATTTGTTTTACTGACACACAGTATGATATTTATGTAATGAAAACATCTAGTCTAGCACTTAAATGACAATTTAATGAGGGGAGATGGGGAGTACCTTCATTCACCAGATAAACAGTAATCATGTACGTTACTTGAAATTCTTAGTAAAATCTTAGTTTTTTTAACTCACTGCCCATAAAAAATATGAAAGCATGTATTAAAGTGGTAACGGGCAGTCGTGTGGTGTATATCGATCGTTCGACTATCGATCTAATGATCCCGGGTTCGATCTTCAGTGTGAAGTCAGTGTGAACCTCTGGAATTTTATCAGATTCTGGTGAATTTTCCAAGTTTAAAATGTGTATGCTACCTGACTTGAATTGGAGAAATAAAAGCGGCAGTGAATTTAGTTAGCCACAAATCTCTCAACATGCAATGGCTTCCCAACAGATTACATCTATACTTCATCTAATCTACTATTATAGCCCTCACGGTCAGTCATGGGTTGTTAAAAAGAGAATATTTATTTTTTTTTGTTAATGTTAAATATAAATTATAAAAGAGAAAAAAAAATTAAATAGCAATTTGTTATAGCAGTTTGAAGCATGTGACGAATCCATCCCTAGACAGCGACATTACAATGATGGTCATTAACAGCCACATAGCGTGAAAATTTTACAGCAGGGGCCAGGCAACAGCAGGGGGGGGCGGTAATACATTTTACAGGGGCGGATCCAGAAAATTGGAATAGAGGGGGGCGTGGCTTTGTAAAAACGTTATATTTCGAGCGGCAGCAGAGAAAAATGGTCTAGACATTAGAGGGGTCGGAGCCATAGGGGGGGGGGCGAGGCCGGTTCGCCCCCCCCCCCTGGATCCGCCAATGTTTTACTAAGTAGAGAAAATAAGCAGAGGGGGGCCAGACAAAACGCAGGGGGGGCGGCCCCCTGCCCCCCCCCGCACGCTACGGGCCTGGTCATTAATGGTGGAAGGACTACCCCAAAGGGGGTGCAATCCGAACACATGTGAGGAGCCCCTAGGGTGCCCATCGGTTAGGCCCTACAGTAATCTGAAAAATATATATCTTGGTGGGGGGGGATGTGATCAGAGGGCCTCCTTTGATAGAGAGTGTCAGGAACAGAAGCTGGCAGCAGCTCTCGCATTGGGCCTTATTGGGCAGATCACAAGAGACATGAAAGAGAGGATAGTGAGAAAACTGAGAAAATAATTAAGTACTAATGCCTGCGGACTTTAGTATGGGAAACAGACGTCCCGATTTACCCCGGACATATCACAGTTTACCCCGGACATGTCCCAGTTTTCGCTTCACTGATCCCGTCGTCACCAAAAGGTCTGGAAATGTTCCTATCTGTGGTAATCTCAGACTCATGCAGCACTGATCATTGCAAACCACATATGGTAAATTTCAACCAGTGTCTTAAAAAAAGCTTTAGCTCCGCCCGGGTCAACTCTAAAACTGCCCCCCCCTTTTTTTTTTTAATTTGAACGCCTTAAAATTCCAATCATTAGGAAATCGAACCAAATATAATAGATACCTATAGGAATACGAATATACTTTTTTTAATTCGAACATCAACGTGTCAAATGACCCTTTAGTTTTTTGTTTTTTTTTTTATTTATGTAATGGGCCCGGTCAATATGAGCCCTATTCTGGTACAGTAATATACGATAAAAAAACTAACTATTATTGATGGTGTGTGTGTGTGTGATCAGAGGAGGGGATTGGTGGTAGAGATTGGCAGGGAAACAAGATTACTTGCTGCAGCCTTTTCTGGCGTCTCATTATAAATACATGTACATCGTTGCGTAGGCCTACCATAAGCGTACCTAGGGTGCAGGCCCGTAGCGTGCCGGAGGGCCAGCCCCCCCCCCCCCTGCGTTTTGTCTGCCCCCCTGCTTATTTGTTCTACTTAGTAAAATGTATCACCTTCCCCCCCCCCCCGGTATTGCCTGGCCCCTGCTGTAAAATGCCTGGCCCCTCCTGTAGAATTTTCACGCTACGGGGCTGCTAGGGTGGGGGGAGGGGGTCCAAATGCGAAAGCCCCCCCCGGGCACAAGCTTGAGGGGGGCCACCAATTTTTTTTTACATTAAATATTAAGTACATTATCTCATGTCAAAACGCAGGAGCCCCCAAAGAGGCCAAGCCCCCCCGGCCCCCCAAATCTCTTGGTTCGGCACTGAGGCCTACTCACAATTCGTTTTAATGGTACCCCACTTAAAGTGCACCCCTCAGAACAAACGCCAGAATACAACGAACGCTGCACCGACCACGAGCTAAATTCGAAGAAAGAACGCGTTCAGCACAATGAACAGTTCATCAAATCTGAAATCTGATGGTTACATTTTACAAAATGGCTGAATCCGACCAGACGCCCCTCGAAAAAAAAAGGGGATGGGCCACGCGAAACGAGCGTAGTAGTGTGATATATTGACTTTAGGTACTGTAAGCCCCGTATTCGGCGCTCGTCCTAGTCCCCCCCCCCTACATTTGTTGCGCGCTTTTTATTCCGTTTGTTGTGTGCCCTGTTTGTGGAGACATTGATATATTGAAATCACTATAGAGTTTTTTTTTTTTTCTAAGACGACAAAGTTAATTACATAACACCAAGCAAGAAGCAACACATAAATATATTCCATTAATACTGACAGGATACTAATTCTTGTGATATAACGAATATCTTCACTCACAGACTTCACATATGAACATCTCGTCTACTCTATCTATTTTACTATAATTAATTATTAAAGGTTTTTAGAGCGAAGGGAGCCCCAGTAGACAGTGGCCTTAGATCTTCTGGTGGCGCTCCTACTCACTGTACTTGAGACTTGTACATAGGCCTACTGAGTATGTGTTCCCCTCATGCCACAACTTTTCCCACGTATCAACACCCAATACCTTCACTTCATTTCTGACGCGCCCCTACCTCAACTTTTTCCTTTTATTATTGACAGTGACTGTTTTCGGTTTTGTGACGTAATGTATTCCAAAACTGTGTTTCCCACAACAAAACACACTGCTGGAATATATTACGTTCGCAATGTGGAATATTAGTGTATTTGCTTTCTAGTAGGCCAACTAATAGCGTCTCGTTGATTTTACAATACATAATTCAATAGAACTATGTCTAACAATGGCTAAGCACCAAATGGTTGCCCTAAAATGTAAACACTGCACGTTGTAATGCTGAGGTCTATACCTTTCCTCCCACCAAGGGTAAAATAGAACTGGCACTCTAAAGGAGTCTCCCTAAATTTGTATGGTATAGGAATGTACAACCCACTCATCTGTAAGAATTTTTAAAAGTTTTCTGTCTTAACCAACAGCTTTCAATATTTGTAAGAAATGAATAACAATAAAATGTGCTTGAAATCTAATGATTTTCTGTTGGCAGATCAAGTCAACACTGCCTCCAATACACAGGCGGTCAAGTCAACACTGCCTCCAATACACAGGCGGTCAAGTCAACACTGCCTCCAATACACAGGCGGTCTAGTCAACACTGCCTCCAATACACAGGCGATCAAGTCAACACTGCCTCCAATACACAGGCAGTCAAGTCAAACGACATCAATGTGTGACTTGAGCTGCATTAATCAGGTCACATTTTATTTTCCAGTTAAAAAAAGCAAGCACAAAAAGGTTTTTAATGTGATGTCAATGCAACAAATTCCCACAGCTATGATAAATTAATATACATTGTATATTGATTCCAACCTTCTTTTATATATATATAATGTTGTACACCATTGCAAAAAGTTATATGTTAATGGACTGAGCAGAAATAAAAATGTTTTGAAGGGAATATAAACTACAGTAATGTAATTGATGCAGCAGTTTTGATCATGTTTATTATGATGTTTAAGAATGTTGCTGTTAAGTCTCACTGTACAGATTAAATATATATTATTAAATAAACAATTTTTTTTTCTCAATCTTTATTATTGATCAAGCATTGATAACATCAACAAATGAATAATATCACAAGAGTTTGTCATTCAGTAACAGTTCAAATACAAAATTTAAAATGATTTAGATTTAATGCCTAAAATAAAGACATTTCTAGAATTATATACACAGCATAAACAGTTTTATCAGCATAGATGATGATAATTCAAATTATGTACAAGTGAATAATATTTTATAACTGAAAAAAATTGACAACGATACAAAGCAATATAATGTCATTTAAGTTTGTAAATATTAGATTATATAATCAGATTATAACATTTTTTTCTCAGCATATAAAAAATATAAATGAATGATTTAAAATAACATGGCAATCAAACAATGTTTCTCAAAAAAAGTTACTATTTAAAATTACATTCCTTTCAATATTTCAATTCAGGTAGAAATAACACTAACTCCATATCACAGAATAATACTGATCATAGCCGCTAAAAGAAAAAAAAAATTCTCAATACTTGTAAAAATCATGGCTGAAAAAGTAAAAAGTCGAAAGAAAAATAGCTTTGTGTTTTACATTACCAATTAAAACTCAAAACTTTTATAAAGATAACATTTGGAGAATACCCCCCCCCCCATTATAATATACTACAATAAAAAAAAATGTAACAGTCTACTTTTTTTTTTAATTTGTTATATTTTCAAAAATAAAATCTACCATATATAACCACCAATCTTCTCCCAAATAACCAACTGGACCAACCCACCCACTCTCAAGCATTATATACATATAGGATTTGTAAATAGTCCTAAAAATAGGTGAGCGTATCACACAATTTATGACACGTAACACTTATGAATATATTACTAAAATATACATACACCTTTATAATACTAAACACAATAAACACATTAATACTATTTAAGTTCATTTAAGGTATACTTTTTTTTATACAACTCCTTAAACCTGAATTAATGAGCATTATTTTACTGATAATTTTAAAGTACTGAAATTTTTTGGAACCTTTTGTCTACACTATCTGGCATTTTTTCCCCCAGATAACCATGTCAAGTTACCCCCCCCCCCCGATGACATGTATTTTAAATAAAGTTACATTCAAAATAAGCAAAAAATATATGATGATACATTTCAATGTCGTATTTAACTAGTTTATGTACAAAAGAAATACAGATAAAAAAAATATAAAGGAATGGAGTAATCAAACAATATTTTAAATGGATTTCTGGCTGTGGAGCTAACTGTTTTATCAAGGAAAAAGAAGTTTAATTTGAGATCTAGTATTAAATATTTACCAGCCAAAGTAGAAAGATAAATTTATTAGATCCATTTTTTAAACAGTATCTAATTTAGTTATCTAAATGCAATTGTAAACAAAAAATTAGTTAAATCTGTAAAACATCTTTGATTAAATCTGGCCTCATGATTTTCGATTTTTCTTTATGGTAAGCCCTCCATTCTGATCTCCACTTTCAACTTTTAAGATAACAGAGTTGACATATTCTGTGGTGTTTCCAGCTATTCTGTCTTCTAAAAACAAAGAAACAAAGAAACAAACAAACAATTGTTAGCAAAAAAAAAAATGTAACTTACTTAACATCTTAATGCATGGACCTCAACCATGGTTCCCATGAGTATAGGGACCCTTTCTTTAATCATATACGTTTTCTGAGTAACTAGATTCATGACTATGGTTAGTTCCAGCAATATTTTCTCAGAAATTAATTTTATTACTATTTTTTTCCCCATTAAAAAAGAGTTGAGAGCCTGTTTTTTTTTTTTAAATTTCAAACCTTAGATAAATTTTATGAAAATAAATTAAAAATGTGCGTTTTTCAAATTGAAACTCTTAATGAATTGTATGTTTAAATGTCATACTTCAAATATATAGGTAATTTTAAAAGTTATTATTTCATGAAAAATGGAGATTCACATTGGTTAAGATAATTTCATAATGATTGTGTTTAGTAACAATAATATGACACATTTCTATTGATTAACTTCCTTTTCTTCATTTCTGTATTTAGAGAGGAAAAAAAAGTCTGCAAAAAATCTTACTTATTGTTTGCGCAATTGCAGCCTCCATCAGACCAGTTAAAGATTTTGATGTCAGAGAAGAAATTTTGCTTTGATCCAAGATAAATTTTGCCCTTTCTTGGATTTTGGGCCAAATTGCATGAAGCACTTGGTTTAGTTGACCTAGAGAGAAAACAAGTTTAAAAAGTTGACAAACTAGCCATAAAAAAAAAAGTAAAAAAAAAAAAAAATTATCTTTATAAAAAAAATTGTTGATTTACCATGCTCTTGCTCAAGACCATACAATTTGATTTTGTTGGCTTCATGCTGTGCCTTTTTTTTCAACCTACAAGCTCTTGATGCCAGTTTGTTCTTCTCTTTACGAGATTCATTTCTTTTAGCTGTTGGCACATCAGCACCCAACTGACAAGCATTGATCTGACGGTTGAGCTTCATTAACTGATGCCCAATCATAAAGAGTTTCTTTGGGTTTGGTGTTATCTCATTTCCATCACCTTTTCTTGCTTTTCCACCATGCCTGATGCCAGCAATGGATGTATTACATTCATCAAAAACAGGATCTTCAAAGTCATTTAAGACATGAGGATCTGTTGGAGATTCTACTGCAAGTTTAAGTCTTGTTCCTTTAGGACCTTTAGATTGAACATTGTATTGCCAAAAAAACTGTTTTTGTTTTTTACCAGTAACCACAAGAGATTCACAATCTTTAGGTGAAATCTGGGCAATATCAGCATCTAAACATATAAAAAAAGAAAATCGTTATACTGTGTCTAAATGTATAAATCCAAACGTATTGTTAATAGCTGCATATGAAAAATAAATTCTTCACGTTATTAATATTTACCAATATCAGAATCGTCATCTTCATCTGTATAATCATTATCTCTATCAACATCATCTTCATCATCATCATCATCATCATCATCATCTGAAATGTGACCTGAGCTACCAGAATCTGAAATAATTTTTTTCCAAACATCAGTAAAAACATTTAATAAAATATTATTGATCCTTTTAGAGATAAGAAATAAAATTCTATAAAATTAGATACATAATTGGTACATTTTTCAAACCCCTAAGGATTTAATCAGTGAGGATATTTTTATGGCATGTACAGGCAGGGGCGCAACCAGTATGTTGAAGTTGGTAGGGTCCAAAATATTAGGTAAGATGAAAATTGGTATGTCTGCCCCAAATGTTGGTAGGGTCGAATACCAGTGGCTTGATTTTTGGTAGGGTCCAGACCCGCACATTGGTTGCGCCCATCTGTACAGGTCATTGTTTCAAAGTCGTCCCACAAGTCCACCCAGCTTTAAATGGATACCTGACTTAAGTTGGGAAGTGAAGGCGGCTGGGCATTGTACTAACCACACAAACCCTCCACAGGTTATAGAAACAGATAAATTCTACACTTCATCTGCCCCAAAGGCCCGTTTGGGTTAAGGTTACTTTTACAGGCCATTATAAATGCATCATTCAGGATGAGTGCCGCTGTATAAATTTGATTGACTTGAGTGACTTAAATACACATTTTTAAAATCTGTTTAATACAGTTAAGTTACCTTTCAAAACACTTAAAACATCATTCCCAAGAACAGGAAGTGAACCAAATAAACCTATGTTTCTTAGATCCATATAGGTTTAACTGTTTTCTTAACATATATAGTACATGAAAATCATTTTAGGAAATTTTATTTAATGGGTTTAATTTCTTATTTATTCAAATTAATTAAATTTTTTGAAGTATTTCCTAAGAATGTTGAAAGAGTACCAATAATTGCTGTGAGTAAACCACTTTCACTTAGACAATTAAAATGTCATACATCTTTTATTTTACCATTAAACAGGATGAAGAAATAGGGATTGCAAGCTTTCACACAGTCAAACAAAGTATGTAAAAAACTAAAAATAAAATAAATTACTGAAGAAAAATAACTAAAACTTGAATTTCACTATAATAAATGAATGTTTAGCACTGAGCCTGAACACCTAAGGCAGGTGTTAAAAAGTGTAGGTCTACACGTTAATAAAAGTACACGTCTTCATCTGTGATCTGATCAATCTAAAAACAACCAATTAAAATTGTATTAAGAAAAGCACCATGTCCATGGCTATTCAGTATTTAACTAATGAGTCTAATGCTACTGAGGTTTTAGGCAACAACATCCAGGAAAAAAAATATATCTTTTATATCCATAAAAAGGCATATTACTACATATAAACCTCATCCTGTTTCTCAGAATATAAGTTCATCAAATGAATTTTTTTTATCCTGTTTTAAATGAACATACTGAATACAACATGAACTCACAATATTAAAACTTAGATCCCTAATGTTTAAGTCTACCATAATAATTATACTATCATAATCAATCATACAACAAGTATTTACTTAATATTTTCTTTTCTAAATTGATTAAATATACTTAAATATGCCTATATATTAAAATATGGTCCGGGACTGAAGTGATATTACTTTAATTAGGTCTTATACTTTGGTTTAGTATAGGTCTAAGATAAAAAAAATATAAAAAAAAAAAACACAAATCTAGAGACTAGTAGAGACTATTCTACAGATGGCCAAGTGGGATTATAAAAGGATTTTACAGAAAGTCAGAAGCACTCCTTTATTCACTCATCACGGAACACTCCTTCATGTTGAAAAAAACGGATGTTATTGACAGGCTCAGCCTGGTGCACAGTACTCCACCCACTTTCCCTTGTTAATATCACGGAATGTGTGTGTTTTATAACTTCTAAAAGACATATCACATACCATCAGTACATCAATCATATAAAGTGAAACTTCGACAACACGTACGTCACAATAAGTCAATCCATGCTCATACCACTCATGGCTCATGATAATTAACATTGTTTTATTATTAAAAAATTTACAATAAATTTGATTAAAATGTAAAATGAATGACATAAAAGTTGTAATATCTGATTAGTTCAATATTCTACAATGAGCAATTAAAGATGAAAATGCTCGAATAAATGTTATACCCTATTTCAAGCATCTTAATACGCGAAGCAAATCGCCGATGCAGCAGGCGACTATAAACAATAACTATTGCTGGAAGCCATTAGAAGGTGTGACCTAATTTGAATCTTTCCTTTGTTACAAACAACCTTATTAGGTTTTGACTATTCGTTTATCAAACAAAGTTCAGACTTCAGCCATTCATTAATAATTATCGGTCTCTGTAAATATTTATTAAGTTTCTGTAAATATTAATATTTAAGTAAATAAATGAATTAAGTTGTAATTGTTACAATCTAGATCTGGGTCTACAGCCACTACAGGATTAATTTGTCAAAGAATTATTGGTAGTTAAAAGAAAATAATGATAGATTTTCTGTGCTATTCGTGTGTCACTGTTTTAAATGTCTGTACTACTCTGTACTGATTTAATTTGAAACGCAAGCCCTCTGTTGCTTTGCACGTGACCGTTAAAAACAAACAGTATGGCGGAGCCATTTTAGCATCATCATATAGGTCACCGATCGTTCTAGATTATCAGATATGAAAAATAAGAGTTAACGCTTATTGTTGTTGTTTTTTTATAAAAATAAAATACACCTATTGTCAATATGGTTTTCCCATCCCCCATAAAATGTATTATTCAAAAATCTGGAATTTCTCCGACAAATAATAAATAATACAATTATCAAGACTTTCAAGTATAAATATAAATTATAATCAAGTGTAGCAGTGAGTAGCAGTGAACTTCGACCCCAAACTAACTGCGCATAAGTCTAAGTTCGTTGCTTGGTGATAATAACTATCCTAAAATCCAAGACGTTTTCATATAGCTTATTTCAATACATATATAATTAATATAAATTATATATTAAATGTGGGACGGATGGCCGAGTGGTGTAGATACTCGACTGTCGACCTGAGAGTTCTGGGTTCGATCCTCGGTGAGGCCCATGGAATTTTTCCAGGTGAAATTTGGTGCAAAGTCGTCCCACAAGTCCACCCAGCTTCAAATGGGTACCTGACTTAAGTTGGGGAAGTAAAGGCGGCTGGGCGTTGTGCTAACCACACAATCCCTTCATATGCCGAGGTTATAGAAACAGATGAATTCTACACTTCACCTGCCCCGAAGGCCCGTTAGGGCTAAGAAGGGAACTTTACTTATATATTAAATATGACTAACAAAAGACAGAATTAGAATACACTGGTACTGCTACATGCCTTGAGTATTACCCAACAGGCAAAGATAAAAAAGAATTAGGTCACAAAGACACAAATTGTTTACTTCATCATCTTTTAACTTTTTTTTTTTTCACTGACCTCTTAAACAGTAACCTTCAATCAAACAGTCCAATGTTAGCTATGAACACCATTTGCTACAATAACTTTTTACTTTTGATGAAAATGTATTATTAATTAATTATTTATTATGTAAATGAATAAGCCAAGGTCAAGGAGCAAATCAGTTATTAGGAAAACACAAAACCTGCTTCCACTTAAGTTGTATCATGCTAGATTTTGTCTTTAAGCTTACACACATTGAAAAATCCCAGTCAATATTACATTTGATTATTCAGCTCAGATGTAGGACGAATAATTAATTTCCAGAAACGTACAATAACAGAAGCAAGATAATTAATAACAAATATCACAATGTCAGTCTTTATCAGGTGATTCCACAACAATATAAACATGAAAATTAGTACTTACAAAATAGAAAAACTTTTAAGAGCATTCTCAGACATACATTTTTTTGTTATCCTTATTCATAACTGAATAATGTGTATACCTATATTAAAAATGTTGAAATTCAAAGGCATTTTGAACTTGGCAGACTTCCAGATATCTCTAAAGTAATGGAGTTCCTAGGCAGTTGCCTATTTTACCTATTCATAAGAACAGAGGATAATGTAATAAGATAATTTTGTTTATTACTTACTGTTTCGACGTCTTTTTTTTGGAGGGGAGTACTGTTCTGGGCTATGTATGAATTTCTGAATGTCCTTCCACTTTTCTTCAGTTGATTCATCTTTCACAACAATATTCTTAAGGTCCCACTTTTCTTCAGTTGATTCATTTTTCACAACAATTTTATATTTCGGAGACAATGGTTCATCCTTCACAAGGCATGTACTAGTCCTTTTTAACACATTAGAAGATGGTACAATTTGAGCATTTTTGTCACTGCTTAAATTGTGTGCATCTGTTGAATTCAATGGTTTAGATTTAACATGAATCTGTTTTGTCAAAAGTTGGTGGAGACTAGTTGTCTTTTTCAGGTTTTCTTCTTTTTTTATTACAGGTGACACAATACCGATTAATGCTGGCTGTTGGCCTCGTGGAGGAAAGCTACTTTTGCTTTGATTGACACTTTTAACACACTGCTGTCCAAGATCTGTCAGAGTTTTCTGTTCTAAAGTGTTCATTTTAACTGAATCCAATTGAGTCAGTTTAGTTCCAACTACTGGGTATGTGATAAAATTTGAAGATGACTCTGTAGAGTTTATTGGAATAGAGTTCAAAGTGCAGTGGTTACTGATGGTGTTGCCCAGGTCACTGCAGAAAAAATCCAAAGTATAACTCATTTTGCTATCATCTTGATCAAGGCTTAAAATATCACTGACAAATGACATTTCAGGTTCCATATTCAATTGTGTCAGAGTTGGGTTTGCATCTAATGTATCAATAGCTTCAGTCACACGAATATCACTGTCCATTTTATCACCCCAGAAGTCTAAATGACTAGTTATTCCAGGAACAGTCTGTAGAGAGCTCATAACATCAGGGGTAAGAAAGTTCTGTATGTTACTGTCCTCAATTTTGTCATCAAGACCAATTTCATCAGAAAACATGTCATTGGGATTTGAAAATGGTGTTGGAACACAACATGTGATATTTTGCTCTGGTCTGTCCATATCATAAATAGATGAGTTAGGGCTTGTAACACTGTATAATCCTGGGCTAGGGACAAATATGTCTGCCATTGTAGCTGCAGCCAACTGCCTCTAAAAAAGATACATTTGTATACACATTAAATTTAATAAAAAGTAAAATATATATTAATAAAAAAAACTTTGGTAGTTTTAAAGAAAAAGCTTTAAAACAATTTAGTAAAAAAAAGAAAAAGCTTTAAAACAATTTAGTAAAAAATAAATGTATCATTGTGAGCTTTTGAAGAAAATTTAGTAAAAAAACATTTAGATTTCACAACTTTCCGAATTCTTTTTTTTTCTCACTTTAGCCTGTCATTACAGAAACATTATACCCCTTTTATGAGAAGCCTAACAGGCATCAGAAATCAAAATGAAGTATTTCTGATTGGGGCAGTTAAAGTCACCTTAGATTTATAACAAATATCCAGTACCAAAATAGCACAGTATCAAGATTAAACATTAAAAAAGACAAAAAAAAATCATAAAGGGTTAAGTGACAATATGATAATAATAAACATTATTATTAATAATGAAGAAAAATGATCACCTTTTAAGTCTATGGCAGAGTTTGGCGGTATGCACCGCTCTACACACAAATCAGGGCGGATTTACTTTAGTTTTCTTGACGCCTGGTCGATGATTTGAAAAGAACTGCTCAAGTTTGAATGTCTTCTAGAACCGTAGAGTGTTGTAATGGAGAAAATAAAAATAGATGGTTTAGATTTTAGTATAGTTTTAGATGTTACATATCTTTAGAATATGGAAAAAAACGAAAATAAAAAAAAAAAGTCAAATAATACTATTACTATGTTTCATGATTCATGAGAAGACATTTATTATTTAATTTAAAACATAATAATAAATAAATCAACTAACTAACTGCAATTACTTTTTAATTTAAGATTATTCTAACGATGGAGCTTGTTACATAAGACATAATTATTACAAAATCGAATGACTAGCTAGCCGTGTGCTATGCCATTTCTCTGAATCTATAAATAATAATATTGGAAATTCGGTTCTGAAAAAAGGGAGTGTAACACCCACTCTCTTTTTACCAGTTCCTGATTCACGCAATCTAAAAAGGGTATTACTTAACAGTTTAAGAGGTCAACCAGGGTAACACCACAAACAATGTAAACAAGTTAATGAATATGACTTAGTAATTGTAAAAAAAAAGACTAAATATCGTTTAAAATGCAATTTAAGTAAAACTTAGACGACTTAGTGTATAAATTTGAGTTATATAATAAATAAATGACTAGGATAAGGTTTTGATATGGCATGTGTGTACCGTGTTTCCAACTATCATATGTTAAGCCTTAAGCTTAATTGCTACAAAAGTCTTACAGTCTAAAAACCAGCAAGTGTGTGAAAATATTTATCGAGCATCCCCCCTCCCCTCCCTTTTAATTACAAATACTGCAAAGGCAAATATGATTATAATCTTTTACCTAAAAAATAAAGCACGACAATTTTCAATATTATTGTCAATAAATTTAATATTATTTAAATGCAACGTCTACTTACATACAGCAAGTATTGTCAAACGCTTATTTCAGTTAATTGTATTATCCTTCGATAAATTTTAGCACAACTCGGAAATGAAGTCTACCTCGAATAACAACGTTGTTTTGTTTTGATCAGTCTCGTGACTTGATGCAAATATACCGACGTCAGCGAAAAACGAACCAATACTTTTTGTTCTAAGAATAAACTTTTTTTGATTCGTCATAGATTTGATAACCTCTAATAGAACAGATGAGAAGCAAATTTACCCGGAGTTTCAAACGTTGTCGTAACGTATACCTTCTTAGTTTCGTGCATGGGAATATACATTTCCTATTCAAATTATAATTTATGATATTAAAGAATACGATATCAAATCTAAGTTACAAATTACAAAAAACTAAATGTATCTGTATATTACATATCAGTAATGTAAAAATCTATTTATAGATTATGACATCATGGAAGTACATGGAGGGGAAAAAACGGTGAAGGTCAGCAAGAGTCAACAACATGTTATTCACTTACGTCACCGAGGTCGAAGGTAAGACTAAGAGCTGGCTCTACAGTCGCTCTATACCATGCGATAAACCAGCGATGTACTTATTTCTTGAAACTATGAGACTAACCGGACAATTTGTATATGCTTGCATATTTTTTTTTACTATAGCATATTAAACTTAAATAGAACATTATTTAGTGTTGAGACTCACTGCTTAGTAAAAAGCTATTATACTAAAAAAATATGTTTAAAAAAATACATGGCTCTAAACTTTTAAACTAAATTCGCCATTATATTTTTTTTTCAGTTTTTAATAGAGTTTACAGGTATGTGCCAAAGTCTAATTAAAAAAAAAAACAACGATAACACACACTATGAATAGCTGTTACTATAAATGAATCAGTAAAACCCCCTGAAGAAATAAGGTCAAGGTTCGTATTGATTTCATGGACAGGAAACCCCACATTATATTATGACTAATACTTACTAGGATAAGAAAAATCCTTATTTGGTAAAAGAAATTCCTGTTGACTTTTCAAATCGGGTTAGAAAAGACCGACTAAAATACGTGTTACCGGCGCGCAGAGGGTATTTTACGGTAAGCGAAGCTGAGATTAATATCATAGATGACGTAACTCCTTTTTTTTAATTTAGTAGGTTTCACTTTCTGTGTGTTTCAAAATAAATGTGAACCAGTGCAAAAATGCGCTAAAAATAAATAAACTAGTTATATAGACTAGATAAATGAATGTATGTATGATACAGTTATGTATGATGAAAGTTGAATTAATTCTATATTATAGTAAAATAAAAACAATATTTAAAAAAAAAAAACTTATATAAAAATGCATTGAAAAAAATATCATTATATCATACAAATATTTAATAAATTATCATTACTAAAATTAAAAGCGTATGCTATTACAATATACTGAATTAAATAATAAATACGCCTTTACATCAGTTGATAAATAGCAATACATAAATACATGATCTATCTAAGTCATAGGAAATATATTTTCACTTTTTAGTACATTTCAATAAGAGTATTTTTCTATTTTTACTTTTCAATATTTCTATTTACTCCCTTTTTATTTCTAGAAAAAATCTTTTAGCACAGAAATCATTAGAGGCAGCACAACCACAATTGAACACAGCGAGGATAACAGAGCAACATCTTTGAC
>JAGDYQ010000067.1:1197623-1261474 GCA_021962125.1 Bulinus truncatus | reverse complement strand
CTCCCACAAATTTTGACGGCTCCGGCTCCGGCTCCCTATTAAGATAGTATCACACGAGACAAAAAATTTTGTAATTGCTCCACGCTAACATCCCGCTGATAAAAAGTTATGCAAATTTTGCCGCGTAGTCAGGAACTTTAAAAATATACGCATTGTCCATTGTAGGTTTTACTAAAAACAAACCATTTCAGTGCATCCAGAAACGTATCATTATTTTCGATCGAGGTTTCACTAGTCGCCATTTTCATAAGTAATAAAAAGTTATTTCAATGATCACATTAGCAAATAGTAAAATGATACATTATTTAAAATATTTTAAAGACTTCAGTATTTTTATTTATTATTGATAAATTCGAAGTGACTATTCGGACCCGGGCAGGCCCGTAGCCAGGATAATTGCATTGGGGGGGGGGGTGAATTTTTCTCGGCGGGGGGGGGGGGTGCCGAAGAACTGATTCTGGGGTATAGCGGCGGATCTAGACAACTTTGACGGGGGGGGGGGCAAAACTTTGACCCCGAGGGCGGGGCGAAATTGTTTTCATTGTTGAAAATTGGTCTTTGAACAAAAAATATTTCGATAATTTAATGATGTATTACCTAAACTTGCGATAACCGGGGGGGGGGGACATGCCCCCGGCCCCTCCCCATAATTCCGCCCCTGGTGGGGTAGAAGAAATGTTTGGGGGAGGGGGTGGCGAAGATGGAGGCGTGAAGCGCCGAAAGCTTGCGAACGGAGAGGAGGGGTTTTGGGAGGGGACCTCAGTGAGTCCCCTCCCCAAGAAATTTTTTGCAGTTCCATATCTGAAATGGTGCATTTTAGTACCGATTGTTTAGCTATTAATTAGAAATATATAATTTTAACTACGTTTCAATAATGCATGGCATGTTGCAGTTTTGTTAAAAATAATTTAAATAGTAAAGAGTTTTAATGACAAAAATTTATTAAGGGTCAGCAATTTCTGATTCCTGTCATAAATATATTGACCATTTGTTCTTCTACACAATTGTTACATAATAGATACCTGATTTATACTGTTGGTTAAACGTACAACCCGGGAAGAACGACAAAGATGCACTAATATAGCTTAGCTATTTGTGTGATATTTCTTATAAAATATTGAAAACAAAGAAAAGATCTATGAACAACAAATTGACCAGTCACAATTATTCAATTTAAAATAAAATTAATTCTGCTAAAAAGTAAATTTGCAAATTAAATAACATCACTCAGAAATCACGGAGTTTGTACTTTATTATTTTATTATACATATGTATAAAAGTGAAGTCAGAAGTCAATATTATTTTATTAACTTATTTAAGTTGCTAGTTGTCCTCAGAAGATATCAATATATAAAACTAATACAAGGTTGCGAACAGGCCCACCGACAGACATTTCGTGTCCCTGGGCAGGGGAGACACGGGCCCCCGTGCTGATATTAATAATTTCAAAAGTTGATTGGCCAGCTCAGTCCGGGCCCCTAAAACAAAATTGAACAAAATGATTGATGTTTTATAGCCGTTATTATTAAAATTTTGTCAAAAAGCTCAAACCATGCACGGGGGGGGGGAACTCAGGTCATGAACGGGGGGGGGGGGGGAGGGTCAGCCCTCTAGCCCCCTCTGGCTACGGGCCTGGACCCGGGTACAAATAAACTCCGATTTTTATTCGGATCCCGTTCCAATAAAGTCTGATTGTTATTCGGAACCCGTGGCAAATATGCACTTAGCTTAGCTATACATAAACTTTATTATTGTTTTTTGTTTATTTTTTATAATTGTTTGAATTGTATGATTTAATCGTTACTCAGTGTCTAGGGTTTCACTAAGCGGACTCGGTATTATTATTTTTTCGGGTTCCGTCTAATAAAGTTTAAATATAGCTAAGCTTAGTGCATATTTGCCACGGGTCCGAATAACAATCGAATTTTATTGGGACCCGGGTCCGAATAGCCACAGCCTTATAAATTTATCTGCTCTGTTTCAGATATTCTGTTTATAATAAAATTGTTAAATACAGAAAGCTACCATTTGGTTTTTAGTCTATTACAAATTGTAAGAGGCAAACAATCAAACAAATTTGTAATTTTAAAGCTAAAAAAAATTCTGCTGTAAAAAAAAAAACATTTGGGAGCCGTGGAGCCGCCAGATTTTTCCGCCTCCGGCTCCAGCAAAAAGTAGCGGCTCCCGGCTCCTCGGCTCCGGCAGCCTGGTTTTGATACCATGATATATTCTGTTTTGATACCATGATATATTCAGTTTTGATACCATGATATATTCAGTCTTTATACCATGATATATTCTGTTTTGATACCATGATATATTCAGTTTTGATACCATGATATATTCAGTTTTGATACCATGATATATTCAGTCTTTATACCATGATATATTCAGTTTTGATACCATGATATATTCAGTTTTGATACGATACATTCACCAACGATACATTCACCAACCGAACAGTTTCGACCCAGCGCATTCAACAGAAATGCCAATATCCCCCCTCCCCCCAAACACAATTAACAGAAAATGTGACCGTTGACTAAAGCATAGTGTTATTTTTCAAAATCCAATTTAACTTGTATTATTCAAGTGGTGGCGGACCACAGCTTGAGGGCGAAGACCTTTGATTCCAATATGGTTATGAAATGCTGTGACTTTTTTTTTTCCTTTTGTCGGTACACTTCAAAAATGACACCTAAATTACCTTTCTAGCCTAATTGTTATAATCTGGCCTAGCTGAAATGGTTTATATTCATTTTGTGTCCACCAGCTGATCTTGATAACCAATGATATTTGATTTTATTTTACATTCACTGCTGACAGAATATCGATGCAATCACACAAAAAAACTTCAAAAAGTGCACAACGAAAGCTTTAAACTTTATAGCAAGTATTGATATTGAAGCAAAAGAATAAGTCCCCCCCTCCCCCCCCCCCGCTATAAATTAATCAATAAGTAGCTTAGATCTATAATACAAATTTTACATCATATGTTCCGGTTTCCGTCTGTCATCGCTACTTCCGTCTGTCATCGCGACTTCCGTCTGTCATCGCCACTTCCGTCTGTCATCCAACATGGCGGCACAAACAATTCAAAGATGGCAGAAACATTTACTGTTTTCTTCTTAACATGCATGATCCGGATACCAACTGGCCAGCCGAGTAAGAATTGTCTCCTACATTGGCTGCCAGAAATGACATTGGACCAGCCATATGTTTAGTGCTGAGGTGACAAAACACCGAACACTAACATACAGCAAATAAAATCATGAATGCCAAATGGCAATCACAATGTAATACTGTTTTCGACCGCCTCTATAATTACCAAAGGGCAATAAAGCGATCTTAGGAGAGGTAACACAAAATCATGCCAAAATATTCTGTGATACTCTCGGAAACAAATTATAAACAGAAATGTGGTTTTATAGGTCTATCTATATCTCACAGAATCGTAATAAATCTATTGTGTTCAATTTGTTATTAAATGAGAAGCAATCATAAAAGAAATATTTACAGAAATCGTTCAATTAATATTCTGTGTTATGTTCCACAATCTCAATTTTAAACCAAAATTATGGATACCTCAATATAATGTAATATTTATATTGTTTAAATTGTTATTTTTTCTAAAATATGTCTATTTCTAATGTACATTATTTCCCTTTATTACTAACTTAAATACGTCACTTTTTTTTCAATTTTTGACTATTACGTCACATGAATGAATTGAGTAAGGGTTGAGTTTGAGTAGCGCCGTACACAATGTTTACAATGCAAACTAATCCATTTATGATGGGGGCTTCACACAGAGGGTGTATGGAGGGGGCCCAGTTTGAGGAGGGCCCCCAAAATATTTTTTAAACTAAATATTAAGTACATTATCTCATGTCAAAATGTAGTGGCTCCCGAAGATGCCTAAAATCCCTTGGTTCGGCATTGGCTTCACAGAACTAAAATGTTGAAAGCTTTGATATGTCTTTCTTATTTAAGAGGCCTAATGTTTTCTGCGTCTGTGGCCTGAACTGCATTGATGAAATACTATGTTTTTAATTGAAGGTCAGCTAAAAGCTACACAACGATTCTTTCTTCTCAGGACCAAGCTTGAGAAGCGTCAAAAATTTATCTCATGTCAAAATGCAGGGGCAGCCCCCAAAGAGGCCAAGCCCACCGGACCCCTAAATCCTTAGGTTCTGCACTGCCGGGTCGGCAATTTTTCTTAGTTAATCGCACTATGCTACAATGTGTATAACAGTAAATAAACCACCTGATAAAAATGTAGCGTTTTGCTTAACACAAGCATTCACTCACGTCTCTCTTTTTTTTAAATACGCCATGTTGAACATCATAAAACATTAAATGAAAAACTGTTGGGAAAGGAGTCCATTAAAATATTATGAAGGAATATGATTTTAAGAGTTGTTGTTTATGTTTACCCATAGTGAGGATTTTTTTCTTTGGGAGGAACTATTTAACATATGAACTTCATTTGATGTATTATTAGGTGTCCCTATTCTCAAATGTATTTTGGCTACAATAATCTGTTCATGTCCTTGGGGCCACTGCAAGTATATAGACTGATTGTTAACGCGCTAAAATATATATCACCATTTTCAACTCCAACTGTGTGCCTACTCGCCGGTCCGGGTACCGGGCCTTTGATAACTAGTCTATAATACAAATTTTACATTGTGTTCCGGTTTCCGTCTGTCATCGCTACTTCCGTCTGTCATCGCGACTTCCGTCTGTCATCGCGACTTCCGTCTGTCATCCAACATGGCGGCATAAACAACACAAAGATGGCAGAAACATTTACAGTTTTCTTCTTAACATGCATGATCCGGCTACCAACTGGCCAGCCGAGTAAGAATAGTCTCCTACATGGCTGCCAGAATTGACATTGAACCAGCCATATGTTTAGTGCCGAGGTGACAAAACACCGTACACTAACATACGGCAGGTAGGATCGTGAAAGCCAAATGGCAATCACTATGTAATACTGTTACGACCGCCTCTATCATTACCAAAGGGCAAGAAGCGATCTTAGGAGTTGTAACACAACATCATGCCATAATATTTTGTGATAGTCTCCGAATCAAATTTTATACCAAAAAGAGGTTCCAAAGGCCTATTAATATCTCACAGTAACGTAATAAATCTATGGTGTTCAATTTGTTATTAAATGAGAAGCGATCATAAAAGAAATATTTACAGAAATCGTTCAATTAATATTCTGTGTTATGTTCCACAATCTCAATTTTAAACCAAAATTATTGATACGTAAATATTATGTAATATTTATATTGTTTAAATTGTTACTATTTCTAAAATATGTCTATTTCTAATGTACAATTATTTCCCTTTATTACTAACAAAATACGTCACTTTTTTTTTCATTTTTTGACTATTACGTCACATAAATGAATTGAATAAGGGTTGAGTTTGAGTAGCGCCGTAGACAACGTTTACAATGCAAACTAACACATTTATGATGGGGCTTCACACAGGGTGTATGGAGGGGGCCCAGTTTGAGGAGGGCCCCCAAAATATTTTAAACTAAATATTAAGTACATTATCTCATGTCAAAATGTAGTGGCTCCCGAAGATGCCTAAAATCCCTTGGTTCGGCATTGACTTCACAGAAATATAATGTTCAAAGCTTTGATATGTCTTTCTTTTTTAAGAGGCCTAATGTTTTCTGCGTCTGCGGCCTCAACTGTATTGATGAAATACTATGTTTTTAATTGAAGGTCAGCTAAAAGCTACACAACGATTCTTTCTTCTCGGGACCAAGCTTGAGAAGCGTCAAAAATTTATCTCATGTCAAAATGCAGGGGCAGCCCCCAAAGAGGCCAAGCCACCGGGCCCGTAAATCCCTAGGTTCTGCACTGCCGGGTCGGCAATTTTTCTTACTTAACTTGTACTATGCTACAATGTAAAACAGTAAATAAACCACCCGATAAACATGTAGCGTTTTGCTTAACACAAGCACTCACTCACGTCTCTTTTTTTTTTTAAATACGCCATGTTGAACATCATAAAACATTAAATGAATAACTGTTTGGAAAGGAGTCCATTAAAATATTATGAAGGAATATGATTTTAAGAGTTGTTGTTTATGTTTACCCATAGTGAGGATTATTTTTTTTGGGAGGAACTATTTAACATATGAATTTTATTTGATGTATTATTAGGTGTCCATATTCTCAAATGTATTTTGGCTACAATAATATGTTCATGTCCTTGGGGCCACTGCAAGTATATAGACCAGAGATGAGCGGACAGCGGACGCGTCCGCTTGCGGACGCAGATCCGCAGACTTTTCCGAATCAGCGGACTGACAGCGGACGCTTCGTATGGTTAAGTTGCGGACTCGCGGACTGACGCGGATCTTCTTTAGCGTTACCATAAAAAATTTCAATTCATTTAAACAGCTAAATTTCAGCAATGCGGACGCGCGGACTGACTGTGGACCAATGTTGTAAGATTCTGTGGACGCGGACGCGGATCATTGATAGAAATCCGCGGAAGGTCGCGGACGCTAAATTTCAAGATCCGCACACCTCTGATATAGACTGATTGTTAACGCGCTAAAATATAGATCACCATTTTCAACTCCAACTGTGTGCCTACTCGCCGGTCCGGGTACCGGGCCTTTGATAACTAGTCTATTTAAAAAAAATGCTTTGTTTAAAAGATATTAGATAATATAAGAAACTGCGATTTAAAATACATAAAATGTAAGCCTAACAATGATTCAAGATGGGGTGGGGTGGGGAGGGCAAACTATTTTCAGAGGTGCACACCTGCGAAACCCTTCCCAGTCAGCCCCGTCGCGTGAAAATTCTACAGCAGGGGCCAGGCATCCTACAGCAGGGGTCAGGCCAATAGCAAAGGGGAGGGGGGGGGGAATAAATGTTACCAAGTAGGGCAAAACAAGCAGAGGGGGCCAGACAAAACGCAGGGGGGGCAGCCCCCCACCCCACCGCACGCTACGGGCCTGCCCCCAGTACATAATTCATTAAAACAAAAGTTTGGATGAAGTCAAAAGCAGGTTTACAAGAAAGACACATCTAGAATTTTGTTTGTGTAACGGAGACATTTTTTAAAATATTTAAACCCTTTCACGAAAATTGTGCATATAGAAGGAAAGAAAACAATCCATGGTTGACTGTCAAGTTGTTTTAAATGGATGCAGGGCCTTTGCAAGAAGGGAAAGAGGGGGGGGGCAATCAAGATCACCTATCGGGCCTTAGGAGCCCAGTTGGGTACAGGCATATGCTGTGTTTGACATTTCTAATAGTGGGGAGTGTTTGATCAGACCCCCTCCCCCCGCCCCAGCCTAAGATTGCCCGGCGGCAGCCTTGACGGACAGTAATTATTACTCAAATGTATTCTCAATGTTTCTAAATCACAAATATGGGATTTTTTCTTACTTCTTTTTGTGAGACATCATTCTGGAGGGTTAGAACATGGGCCCTCGTGCCCGATGACACGCTTGGTCAAACGTAAATGTTTTATAGTGCACCCGGGTTTACTGTTGATATCACGGGGTCACTGTGAATTATCCATTGGCAGAATATGTCGGCTACTGCCAAAATCCAGCACTGAAAAAAAAAAAAAGGTAAAAAAAAAAACGTTACATTGTTTTATCAAAATGTAATTTTTATGACTTCGTTGAACTTTAATAATTCAATGCCATTTGTCAGTAGCTCTCGAAGTGTGGGCCGCAGAGACAAAAAATTTTAAGCAAAATTAAAGTATTATTTTATCGTAGTTTTTGTCTTTAAAAATGTGAATCGCAAAGACACTAGTTGGTCGGTTAAGTTCTCTTAAGCCCCCCTAAAGGGCTCATCGTGGCAGATGAGGTGTAGGACTCATCTGTTTTCAGTAACCTCGGCATATTTAAAGGGATTGTTCGGTTAGCACAACAACGCACAGCCGCCTTTACTCCCACAACTACAAGTCGTACCAATGGATAATTCAGGTCATGGTTGAAGACTCCGCTATATCTCCCGTGGTGCCTCCATGGTACTGCACTACCGACAATAGTGGAAATGAAAGAAGGGCACTGAAAAAAAAAACATCCCCTTTAGTGGTTTACTGTATCTAAGAGATAGCATCTCATACTTGTAAGGACCTCTAACGCACACATTGCATCACACTGGACAGTCAAGCCTGTTATTCTTACCCTAACTTGTTGCTAGATGTAGCCAACTATTGTGGCGCTCTGTGCGAGCTACAGATTTTTGGCACCATCCTCCCAATCTGAAAAGTGCAAAAAAAAAAACGGCACATTTTCGGCGTCCCTGCCTAGTCTGGCATATTATGCGGCCGCAAAACCAGCAGCGCCCTACGCTCTCACGCTACTAGCCGACAGTAAGTGTCGAATTCATTTGTAAGCTCTATTATATCATGTCTTCCAAAATATGGTTTTCCTATTTTTTTTTGAAGTCCATTTCACATTATCTATTCAATGACCAGAATGTTACACATGTCAAAGTCTTAGTTATTTGAGTTGAATGCAGCTGTCAAACACAGCCGTGATTAGCCGTATAATGGTTCGCTTATAGGATGTCCAACTAAAGCCTGACATTATTGTTATGACAGACGAACAGCTATAGCATGACATAATCCTAATGATATGACAGATGTAAAACATACTACTTCTCACTTGTGCTTCCCTCTTTTTTATTTTTAAAGGTGTCAAGAATTTTAACAGGCGAGGGACACTATCCGACACCGCCACATCATAACCTGGCTCAAGACGACACGATCCCTTTATGTGACACTATCCGACACCGCCACATCATAACCTCGCTCAAGACGACACGAGCCCTTTATGTGACTATCCGACACCGCCAAATCATAACCTCGCTCAAGACGACACGAGCCCTTTATGTGACACTATCCGACACCGCCACATCATAACCTCGCTCAAGACGACACGAGCCCTTTATGTGACACTATCCGACACCGCCTAATGATAACCTCGCTCAAGACGACACGAGCCCTTTATGTGACACTGTCCGACACCGCCACATCATAACCTCGCTCAAGACGATACGAGCCCTTTATGTGACACTATCCGACACCGCCAAATGATAACCTCGCTCAAGACGACACGAGCCCTTTATGTGACACTATCCGACACCGCCACATCATAACCTCGCTCAAGACGATACGAGCCCTTTATGTGACACTATCCGACACCGCCACATCATAACCTCGCTCAAGACGATACGAGCCCTTCATGGGACACTATATAAGACACCGCCACATCATAACCTCGCTCAAGACGATACGAGCCCTTCATGGGACACTATATCCGACACCGCCACATCATAACCTCGCTCAAGACGATACGAGCCCTTCATGGGACACTATATACGACACCGCCACATCATAACCTCGCTCAAGACGATACGAGCCCTTCATGGGACACTATATCCGACACCGCCAAATCATAACCTCGCTCAAGACGACACGGCCCTTTATGTGACACTATCCGACACCGCCACATCATAACCTCGCTCAAGACGACACGAGCCCTTTATGTGACACTATCCGACACCGCCACATCATAACCTGGCTCAAGACGATACGAGCCCTTCATGGGACACTATATACGACACCGCCACATCATAACCTCGCTCAAGACGACACGAGCCCTTTATGTGACACTATCCGACACCGCCAAATGATAACCTCGCTCAAGACGACACGAGCCCTTTATGTGACACTGTCCGACACCGCCACATCATAACCTCGCTCAAGACGATACGAGCCCTTTATGTGACACTATCCGACACCGCCACATCATAACCTCGCTCAAGGCGATACGAGCCCTTCATGGGACACTATATAAGACACCGCCACATCATAACCTCGCTCAAGACGATACGAGCCCTTCATGGGACACTATATCCGACACCGCCACATCATAACCTCGCTCAAGACGATACGAGCCCTTCATGGGACACTATATACGACACCGCCACATCATAACCTCGCTCAAGACGATACGAGCCCTTCATGGGACACTATATCCGACACCGCCAAATCATAACCTCGCTCAAGACGACACGAGCCCTTTATGTGACACTATCCGACACCGCCACATCATAACCTCGCTCAAGACGACACGAGCCCTTTATGTGACACTATCCGACACCGCCACATCATAACCTGGCTCAAGACGATACGAGCCCTTCATGGGACACTATATACGACACCGCCACATCATAACCTCGCTCAAGACGACACGAGCCCTTTATGTGACACTATATCCGACACCGCCACATCATAACCTGGCTCAAGACGATACGAGCCCTTCATGGGACACTATATACGACACCGCCACATCATAAACTCGCTCAAGACGATACGAGCCCTTTATGTGACACTATATCCGACACCGCCACATCATAACCTGGCTCAAGACGATACGAGCCCTTCATGGGACACTATATACGACACCGCCACATCATAACCTCGCTCAAGACGATACGAGCCCTTCATGGGACACTATATCCGACACCGCCACATCATAACCTGGCTCGTGACGATACGAGCCCTTCATGGGACACTATATCCGACACCGCCACATCATAACCTGGCTCAAGACGATACGAGCCCTTCATGGGACACTATGTCCGACACCGCCACATCATAACCTGGCTCAAGACGATACGAGCCCTTCATGGGACACTATGTCCGACACCGCCACATCATAACCTGGCTCGTGACGATACGGGCCCTTCATGTGACACTATCCGACACCGCCACATCATAACCTGGCTCGTGACGATACGAGCCTTTCATAGCTTGTTATATTTATTAGATTACTCGGCCATTCACAAACACTTTCACACCGTGTGTGTGTGTTTGTGTGTGTGCGTGATTGTAAATCAATCGCGCTAAACGGACATCACAACTAAAAAAAATATACAACGTATGCTTAAATGCAATAAATATACATGTATTAGAACCGCTAATGCTGGTAACCACCCCCCCCCCCAAACCCAATACTGTCGTCTGCATGTGCACACCGCGCGTCTCCAAACACTGGGTTAATTACCGTCAGTTTGTGTCAATGCATTTGCCTGATGCACATAACCCGGCGCACACAAACACGTCATAGCCCGCCTCCTAACACATACACACGCACAAATTTCAATTCTGATGTTTTATTGCTGTCACAGACTTTGTATGGGTTTGAAACTACATATGGGCATACTGCTCCGATGTGTGTAAAATGAAGTACAGTGTAGTCCACAACCTTATTTTGTAGTAAAGATCCCATTAGAAAAAATTGCGCGTGACCTCAATGTATTCTTTAAAAACAAAAAAAAAGAAAAACCCTTTTTAAATTCAGAGTGACAAAGCTAAGAACAGCGATACCAGAGAAAACCATTCACTGCCTCCACAGAAAACCCTTCACTGCCTCCACACCCCCCCCCCCCCAAACCCCCCCCCCTCCAAAACCCTTCACTGCCTCCACAGAAAACCCTTCCTGCCTCCACAGAAAACCCTTCACTGCCTCCACAGAAAACCCTTCACTGCCTCCAAAGAAAACCCTTCACTGCTTCCGCCTAGAAAAACGCTTCTGCCTCCACATAAACCAGCAACACACATGCTTTGAAAAAAAAAAAGGAACCAATCATCTAAGATTGCGGTCGAGCATAAACTGTTTTCCCCAGCGTGAGGGAATGGGACAAAATTATAAACCATAGGTTCCCAAAGTGGTGAGTCAAAGGGACCATGAAAGCTGCATACGTTGAGAGTGATTTTTTTTCGAGGCTTACTTTTCTTTTTTTTAATTTGTCGAGTTCTATGGGCCCAATTTATTCTTCATGCTGGAATTATATAGCATGCAAATGACACATTTTAATGAGATTATTTTTATTAGACTGGAAGATATTTTCGCTGAAAAAAAAAATTACTTTCCTATTCTGTTACCAAACTAGAGATTTATACACGAATAATAAAATAACTATTATAGCCTCGGCCAGTGGCGCAACCGGGGGGAAGATGGGCTTGAGCCGCCCCCCCCCCCCAGGCCAAATCATCAATACATAATTTACGTTATAAAGTTACAAAAAAGACGGTCAAACTGTCTTTTTTCAATATATGAGCCCCCCCCCCCAGCATTTTTTGCTGGTTGCACCACTGGCCTCGGCTCTAAAAAATTTCTCTAATTTATGCAGGCTCTAAAATTACACTAATTTATACAATGCTTTAAATAGACAAAGGGAATGAAAATTATAAACAATTAAAGAAAAAAATAATAATATTAAAACATTAATGGGAATCAAATATCCCATTTATCAAATTTGAGGACTCGCAACATCAAAAAAAAATAAATAAATAAATAAATAAAGCGTAAAAATAAATTACAAACTGTCAAACTCTTTTTATTATGACAATTTACAAGCTTAATTTTGGGTACATGTACTCGTGCATGTACTAGTCACTAAACTATTTCTTGCAATGTTGCGCACCAAACACATCCTGTAAACCTCGTTCTCAATCCCAACTGATTCTTCCATAATAATTTTAACTCCTCAATATAAATGACATAAAGAATTGCATTTTAACCAGTGCACAATTGGGACGCCTGTGAAGCCCGGGGGGGGGGGCAATCTTTAAAAACAATTATGGGTTTATTAATTGGAGGAGGGGGGAGGAGGGAAGTCGAGAAGCAACCGCGAGAAAATTAAATGCACGTCAGAGTTGGCCGGCAGATTGAGGAAAATTGCCGATAAGTATTGGAAGAGGATAGGGCTGCCTCAGATCATAATGACAGTTTGGCTCTCCTGGTATGGCCCGGAGGCCCTTTTTCAACGCCGCCGGTGAGCATCATCCAAACGTGGAAGCTGACGTCGCACTGAGAAATAAAACTGCGTTTATCATATGGTTCCTGTATCAAACTGCTAAATGCCGGAAACTAAGCTTCCTGTAACTTCCGGGCACGTTCATTTTAATCGAGCCTAGCGGAGTGATTTCAAATGACACAGGCAGAGCCGGTATGACAGTTCTCAGTGCCGGGGATATCCCCGGCATCCCCGGCGTAAATTCGAGCCCTGCTGAGGGGTATGATCATGGACAATGTCTGAAAACTGACCGCAGTGTTTAACCATCAAATGTACTAAATATCTCGTCAATCTTTGTGCAAGGTGTAGAATTTAAATCAAAGCAGTTAAACAAAACTAGTCAACGAAATAGTAATGGTGTAAAAAAGTGAAAAACTCCAACGCCGAACAAAAGGATTATTTATAGCTAATTATGCCAGTGACACAAGTACATAGTGGCTCTTCGGGTACGTCAGTATGCGCTATTAAGGCCACCGCAACTCAAACACATGTGGGGTACAATAATGTGTGTGTTAACACGTGTGCTCAACTGAAACAAAAACAAAAAAGTAAAGGATCGGGCACAAGAGTTGCGATCCACAGAAAATAAGAAAACGCAGCAGGTTTGTAAATTATTGCAAACCAAACATACGTGAGTGCATGAAAGACCCTTCGGGCATGTTAAAATGCTATATAATGACATGGCAATAGTTTTAGTCATCAGTGGGAATCCAGCAAACAATTTCAGGGCCGCTGAAAGAGATTATTCAACAAATGTAAGGGTCGGCCTTAGGCAGGGGCCCGCAATTTACATTAATAGTAATAGTTGTTATTGTAAAAAATTAGAAGAGGGGCCTCGCAAGCATCCATTAAATTAAGCCCCGCAATTCGTAAGCCCGACCCTGGTTGAAGTTAATTACAATAAGTCAGTTCTCTAAATTAGGAACGTAGACAACACTGTGTAACAAACTTGGCATTGCGAAATATTTGGCCTTACGTATCGTGGGCCCAATTTAACGAATGCTTGCGAGGCCCGTCTTCTAATCTTTAAAAGCCTGTGACAAGACAAGAGCCATGACTGATAGTGATATGCTAAATGTAAATTGCGAGGCCCCTGCCAGGTGTCAAAGCGGCCTGAGACCGGCCCCAACTGCAACAGTCCTAAGTAAACTGTCAATGCTAGTGTAATTTACTGCTCCAGTCCAAAGTAACTTTCAATGCTTATGTAATTTGCCAGTTTTTTTATGCTAACAATTTCTCTTTAATATTTAAGCAAAAGATTGACATTGTAAACTTGATTGTAAGTGTACTGTAATATATATTTTTAAATATTTGATTAAAAAAAAAAAAAGATTTTTATGAAAAATTTAAAATTAGATAAAAATATTTTGCTTTATACATTTATTTTAAACGAATTAAGAATTCAATTTCAGAACAGAAAAAAAAAAGTGATTTATGAGAATGTTGCATAATGTCAAAATTTCCCAGTCTATGTCATAAACAAAATTAGTCTTCATAAATTAAAAACTAGAATATCTATTAAAAAGGGGTGCTTCAAAATACAATGGAAGAGCATTTTATATTTCAGAAATATGTCAAGAGTAAACTTAATCCACAGGGCCAAATACAGGGTCAAGAAACATTGCTACGACTTGAGTTAAAAGGACGAATAAACAAGACTAACACTTTTTGTGTTGTCTTCCTTTTTTATTCAAATAGTCAAAATTTTTGGCTTTATAATTTCTAAAAATATCCAATTAAAATTGACATTTTTAGAACATATTTTTATATAGGATTTAGAATGAAAAACTGATTTAGTGCTCATAGGACTTTCTGGTACCGGTTAAATTAAGATTTAAAGGTAAGACTGATATAGATCAGTAGTGACAAGTATAAATCATTTTAAAAGATTTTTTTAAACTACTGAGGGGTAGTTTTAATTACTTTACAATAATTACTAAATATTAAATGCGCGTATTAGTCACTTTAAAGATTTTAATGACTTTTTATACGCTTTTTCTTAGGATACTCTGTTGGGTTGTATGTTTAGATGGAATTTTGTTATCGATTTTTAACTTATTTCACATCATTTAAAATGTTGCAAATTCGCTTGATTCTGATGACATTACAATATTCAATAATTAGGCAAATGCGTAGATTTTAGCAGCATGTTTATCATAGAGCTCTGAGATGCACACCATTTTTTTGTCTCGCTCTTTTTCACTTTACATGGACGGGCTGCTCTGCTTATTTTAATATATCAAAACTGATCAGTAAACGTGGAGAAGGAAGAAAGGACAGTAGGGGGAAGGGAAGCATATATCTGTAGAGGTAGGCGGGACAGAAATGAACCATTAAAAAGTAGAAAATAAAATAATAACTTTACCATCATTCGAGAATAAAGCTTGGGTGTTGCAGAGAGTGATTAATAATGAGTTTAAAGAGCTCTATATGGGATAGAGGATGGCACCCACGCTGTTTTTACTTTTTAATGCATTGTATACTATTTTGCACTATTTTTTTTAATCATGAGACGGTATTAAAGGGAATAAAGGAATACGAAAAATGAATACTATTCAATTTTCAGACTTAAATATGCAATTGTCATGAAGGTGATTTTTATCCACAGTATCATTAATAACAAGTCCATCATAAATGTCATTTTATTTAATTATAAGAGCTAGATAATTTAACCAGTCGTGGGTCATCAGTGAATCCAATGTTGTTTTATTTTGTAAACTGACTGTTCTCATGCAAAAATTGCTACTAGAATCAGAAGTCTCAATAACACATGTAAAACTATATGTACTTTAGAGACAGAGTAGCTGTAAGGTAGAGCACATGGCTGTAGACCCCAGAATCATAAGTTGGTTAAGTTAAGCCCTAATGAGTGTGATCATGGATGCATATATTATGTTATATAATTAGTTTAGTTATATTTAAAAGTTTTCGAAAGTCATAAAAGCAAATAATTGCATAAAATCATCAATAATAAGTATAACAAAAATGCTTCTGTCGATTATAAATAATATATAACACTGCATGAGAATACATTTTTTCTAAGAATACTGCTACGCCTACTAGTTACACTTCAAAACAATTTCAATGTACAGTCTACTAATTGGCCCGAAAGTGAGGAATGACAAGCGCATCAAATGTTCGAATTCCAAAGCAACTCTGTATTCCGAAGAATTTTTCAAAGTTGTTCAATTTTCGGCATTTCGATTTCGCCATTCGAAGCACTTGAGAGTATTATTTTGCCCTAAAATCCATAAAGACTAGCTGATAAAGCCTTTTAAATAAGGGAGGTAAATCAGGTAATATACAAGTCTTAATCAACAATCACTATAACTATTTATAAAAGGTGTAGCATATACGTGGTAATTAAATACAGATGTACCAATTCGCATGCAAATAAAATGTTTATAAAATGTGAACATGTTGCAACACTCACTGCATTTTGCAATCTCTAAAGATCAGTGGCATCGTTACTCCCGAAGGCTTGCAAACATTTCAACAATGTGGGGGTAACTCTATATGAGTGATTCAATTGATTTAAAAACTTAGGCGATCATCTGGGGGTGCGATGAGTTAGTGGTACAAGAAAATGACTGACTACTGGTGGAAAAAATTATAGTGCATACAAAAATTTAATGCAGAGGAAGCAGTTTTATTGATAATTATAATTAAGCATAAATGGCCTTTAAATTGAAATGAAATTGAATAAATATTTTTTACTGACCTTACCGCCTTACGTAAACACTCGAGAATATGAGAAACTATGACTATACTATGATGAATTTGATGAGAAAAGTAACTAGAGGAAAATATTGAACTAAAACTAGATAATATTTCCTTCTCGATGAAATAAAATTGAAATATTCTTGTGACAGGCTAAACTTTGAAAATGGTTTTAACTTAACGTCTTGATTAATTATAATAACTTAATAAGCTGTTAAATCTTTTTGTTCACGTTCTAAGATTAAGTTGAACAAAATATTTTAAATTTACCGAAGATGTTATTCACACATCGTCACATGCTTCCGTATACACCCAAGAATCCTAAAAATGCAATAAATACGGAATATTAATTTCATGTCCAGCATTTACTAATTTATCCTATCTAGTATCATGCACATGAAATACTATACTAGCGTAGTCTATGTAAAAGTTTAAAGCTCCAGCCAGTAAGCACTACTTAAGAAAAAAAAAGTATTTAAAATTATTATTGTGCTATTTTACTTCTATTTTTTGATAGATAAAGGTGCAAAAGTGACATTTCTTAAATCATCTTTAGATTTAAAAGTAAACATTTCACAATGAAGCCCGCCAAGCCATGTTCCATTGTCATTGACAAGTTGACAACGAACAGCTTCTTTATACTCTTTAAACATGCCGAACAATTTTATCGTTCTTGATACTGCATTGGTTATATTGTATCAATAGATTTTATTTTCAATTCATGATTTATAATATTTTCGAATAATGTTAGGATTGAAATTATAATATTGAGATTTATAAACCAGAGAGATTCGAATCATCAAACTGATACATTCGTTGTACCTGTTAGAAATGTTACCACACAATTGACCGAAGTCCATTTGTTTGTCATAGTAGTGATTAATGGTAAAATATTTTTTTTCTGTTAATTTAAGTAATTGGCATTAAATTTTCAACTAATATTAATTATGAAGTAAAAACTTGATGATTGAGATCAGACTGATCAGTAGAATGGAATTATGGATGAAAATGTAAATGACATTTTAAAATCATTTTTATTTTTTACCTCAAGTATGAGTGTTAGTATGCAAAAAATATTTAAAGTTCAGATTAAAGAATATATTATAGATTCAAAGTATCCAATTTTTTAGTTCCCTCTCCCATTGACCCTTGACTTTTAGGTGTTGTATGATTGGGTTGAAAAAGATGTAAACAAGACAATATTGATATAAAAAAGTTTTAAAAAGAACCAGTGGCAGTGCCACTGGCGGTGGTGGAGGGGTTGGATGAGGAACATAAATTTAAATTACTTGAAAAAAATAGCCTCATTCTGTTAATTGTTAAGTAATGAACTAAGGAGATACTGATTATTTATTCCCCCTTCTCCTTTTCCCTTTCAATTTAAATAAAGTTAAATGCTTCCCGCAAGTCAACACTAAATTCCTGCATGAAAATGGGTACCTGACTCTAAGTTGGGGGAGTAAATGAGAAACCACAGACAGAAAGTGAAGTCAAAGCCCAGAAAAACGTTTTTTCTTTTTTTCAGTTGAAGTTGTTATTTGTATTTAGCTTAAGATCTTGCACCAACTGAGTGATCTCAACATATCTGGCCGGAACCATAGCTAGGTGATGTATTAATTATATGACTAAAGCTTATCATTTAAGTGCTAGTTTGCATTTATAAGTATTTATAAGTAATATATAGTATTTATAAATTCAGAAAAGAATAATTTTTAAGTTAAACTATTTCTTATAAAAGTTATAGTTAAATACAAAATTTTCCAACTGTTTACTGTAACTATATTTAAAATGTTTTAATTTTTGTCATATATAAACTGATTAAACACATGTGGGAAATTAAAGAAAACTGAAATAACAGCTCTGATTGTGCCTAGCACTTTACCCACAAATAGTCTTGCGAAGTCGCACCTTCGTCCAGCTCTCTCTCTCTGAACTCTCTCAGTGATTACTGCGGGCTGAGACTTAGTCTCTAAGAGCCCGTGAGATCAGACTTGCTCTGTCTCTAAACATCTGGAGACTGCCATAAAGCCCAATGGCCAGCAAGCTTCTGGACTGGTCCACCCTGTGGTCTGCCAGCCTGGGGCACTCAAAAAGCACATGATCCACTGTTTCCTTCACTTCTCTGCAGTGTCTGCAAAGGATATCGACATTGGGCCTCAACCTCCGAATAGGACAATGCCCAGTACGGAACTGGGCAATTAGCGCCTGCTCAAATCTCCTAAGCTTCCACCACGGGTCAGTTTCGGACGGCCGCTCCATCTAACTGTGGAATTTCTGCCCGTCATCCCATTGTCCCAGCTCAAGAACCACTTGTATTGCCCAAAGAGTCAGATCATGGTACACGCTGCCTCAAGTGAGCTCTTTCGTGCACCCACGGGCTGCGCTAGGGCATGTATTGACTGCTCTTGTGCGTGTATCAACTTAGCAAGGCAATCGGCTCTCTAGCGCATGGTAGCTTTGATCAGCGCTATGCTGACCTCATATCTACAGGGGTGGGGATGTGGGGGACCATTATATGGGGGTAGCTGTGTTATTGGGGACTGCAATCTTAACAGTATGAAAGCATTTCAGAGTTATTAATAATCTACATAATGATAAATTGATAGTGTTGTGGCCCCAGGATCTTTTCTATTCATAACATTTGGCACAGGCAGTGTTATTTCCTTCTAATGCTTTATGTTGTACAATGAATATCTATAAACACAAATAGAATTTAATTTTAATCGAAAGCTTTTTTTTTCTCTAGAGATAATATGGAATCTAATCCATTTCCTGATGCTGTGATTGCAGACTGGACACCTTTGGATCAATCTGACTCAAGAAGTCATTGTCCTAAATGCAGAAAGTCTAGAAAATATTATTGCTATAGCTGTTTTATTCCTTTACCCCATATTAATCAGTATCTTCCACAAGTGAAGGTAACTAATTGATAAATTTAACATTAATCATCACTCTTTACTTCATTACCCCTTACTGCCTTTTTATCTTTTAATTTACTATATGTCACTCTACATTTGAATCTTGACAAATGTAAAATGCCCATTAAAAATAGTAGTGGTTAAAAACTACTTTTTTCTTTGACTGTATTAATGGAGGCATCTTAAATTTATTTAAATATAAAATCATCAAACTTAGCAGTATTATTTTCATCTATGTGAACATTAATTACTTTACAAATATTTTATTGTAAAAATGGTTCACATCTTTTGAATTTTATCATTTTAAATTCATGAATTCTTAAATTATATGTTTTGTCCTTTATTTATTATTTCTATTCATGAATGTGAATTCTTAGATATTTCTTTAAAATGTGTATTTTGTTTATCATTTTAACAAAATAGCTTCCATTGAAAGTGGACATTATAAAACACCCAAGTGAAATTGATGGTAAAAGCACAGCCCCTCATGCAGCAATCATTGCACCTACAGATGTCACCATTTACACATATCCCTGCATACCAGACTATGATATAGAAAAGGTAAATAACTTTCTTTGCTTACTCTCTGATCGTGTATTTCAATGTCCTCTATAATTGCTACCTTGTTGTAGTCATAAATTCAGTCATTAAATTATAAAATGTTTTTATTATTCATTTATCTTGTTATAGTGTATTGTTTATTATTGTTGCATTGAATAAAATGTTAATAATATTTTTTTCCTTGGATTAATATTCAGCTTCCTTTAACTGGTTTAAAAAAAAGTTACATATCAATGTGTGTCCACCTTTTCATTGTAAAAAAAAATGTCATCTTTTCGTTAGTTACCCCAAACTGAATCAAATATTTTTTCCAATATAAATAGCAATTAATGCCTATATTCAACAAATAATTTTGTGACAAAATACTATACGAAGAGTTTGGCAAAGTGACAAAGAAAATAATTTTTTTTTTTTTAATTATATTTTTATTGTTGATGTTTCAGATGATTAACTATTATCATCACCAACAAGATCATGCCACAAAAGTTGTCAATGTACTATATACTTAAAAATATTTAGTGCTTAATTTTAAAATGCTTTCATTGAAATCTTTTCTTTCAGGTTGTTCTTGTTTTCCCTTGTGATGAATCCTTAACTCTTGAAGAGGTAGCAGGAACCAGCCGTAAGAATCAACCAGTTTCAACAAATTCAAAACCAGTGCTCTTAAAAGAGAGTCAAAGTAACCCTAATAGTGTGGCAGATGACGTTTACAGTGATGTTGCAAATATTCAAGCTGAAAAGATTGAGAAAGAAAAATATCCTTCTGATGATGGAGAAATAAATGAAGACAAGAATCTGCCTTTCAACAGAGTAGTATTTGTGGATTCAACTTGGAACCAGACTAATAATATTATCACTGATGAAAGATTAAAAAGTACAGTATTTTATTAATTTTTACATTTTAATTATATTAAGTTCTCGTATGCCACAATAAAAATCTAAATTGGGGGCCAGTGCTGATAGCATATACATCAGTCTTATCAAATATTTTAAAATTTCATAAGAACCATATTTTAATGCTGAAAAATAGCATCATTGTATTTAAATTAAAGTACAGTTTCCTTAGCTCTTAAATGGCCATCTGGGAAGATGTAGTCATCTTTTTCTGAACCCACAACATAAAAGAGATTGTATGTGGTTAGCTAAATGTGCAGCCACATGAACTTCCACAACTAACGTCAGCCACCAGTACCCTTTTTACGTTGGGAGAACTTTCACCAGGACCTAGAAAGAGGATTGAACCTGAGACCCTCAGGTTAGCAGTCTAGCACTTTAAACTGTGCGACCAATTGTCCAATACTGTATTTATTTACAGTATCATATTCCATTTCCATCTAGTAGCAGCCAAATAGTGTCTCCATCATAAATGTACTATTATTACTGGTTTGGAAATTAATTCAGCATTAATTGCTTATAAGTTAATTTGGAATTCAGTTGAATTAATTTAATTATGAACAGGCTATTGAGCACAGGCTATTGAGCCAATGAAACATTTACCTGGTACTATCATGGTAAGACTAGGTTTAAGGGGTCAATAGGTCAATTTTATACTGTAAATTTTAATACAGGTACCAAACTACTCATTATGTTTTCACATAAAGATATATTTATGGGACCAAACAATTGAAATTTGATAAAACAGCATGTAACCTCATGTCTAAAGCTAGAATTGATCTGGAACATTTTTCTACAAAATATTTATCTTTTATCAAAAATCTTGACAGAAAATAATACATTATTTTTTAAAAGTCATGCATGAAATATTACAAATTTCAATTTCTTCTTGTAGGAGATTTTAGTGTGTGGAAATTTGTTGTTTGATATTTTCTATCACTTTCCTGGAGCTTGGATCATTTATTTTTTAGCTAATAATTTTTGTTCCTTTCAGATCTTAAAAAGGTAGAATTACATTCTCGGAACACTCATTTCTGGCGTTCTCAAGAGGGAATCCCAAAATCATACTTATCTACTATTGAAGCTATTTATTATTTTGTTGTAGACTTTCATCGCATCTTTATTAATTCAGACTATAACCATGAATATGACAATTTATTGTTTTTCTTTTGTTTTATGTATGAAAAAATTCGTAAGAGTTCAGGCAGTGGAAAGCGTTTGAAAGCTTATCAGAGATAAGTACCAGTACTATCTTTACCACTTTAACATGTGGGGATACAAATTTTTAATGATATAAAATTGATAGAAATAAACAGTTTAAAACTTAATGCTTTGTTTTTTACTTTATTGTTTAGTTTTAAAAAATTGGATTCTTAAATATTCCTCTATAATATTAAGCTAATTAAAAAATTATTTTGAGTTAAACTTAAAATGCTATGTGGGACGGATGGCCTAGTCGTGTAGATTCTTGATTGTCGACCTGAGAGTCCTGTGTTCGATCCTTGGTGAGACCCATGGTATTTTTCCAGGTGAAATTTGGTGCAAAGTCGTCCCACAAGTCCACCCAGCTTTAAATGGGTACCTGACCTTAGTTGGGGAAGTAAAGGCGGCTGGGCGTTGTGCTAACCACACAATCCCTTCATATGCCGAGGTTATAGAAACAGATGAATTCTACACTTCATTTGCCCCGATGGCCTTTAGGGCTAAGGGAATTTTACTTTTTAAAATGCTATAAAGAAAAGATTAAAGTGTAATATACTAATTATCAATTGTTTTACTGATGTTGACCCATGAATTATGCTTTAGTCATGACTCGAAAATTATGAAATGCTTGCAACAGATATACACCTTGCATGAAGAACTAGACTACTTTACATTAATTCAGATTTATCCATACAACCAGCTTTCAATCACTGTAAATTTATGTCAAAAAAAAAAACAACTAAATTCTATTAACATTTTAATTTAATATAAGAAATGTCTGTTCTGTCTCAGTACCATAACAATGACAATATATATTCAATTTTAATTATAAGACTTAACATTTTTACTAAAACAGTGAAAAAATGCAACTAACAAATTTAAATAAAACCTACATTTTTTCTTTGAATTTCAAATATGAACATCAATAAAAAAAAAATTCATTTAAATTGCAGCCAGTTGGTAAACATGAGAATTATTGATGAAATAACTGCTAAAGATCATTTAAAAATAGTGACTCATTAAATTACAGCAAGTTTGCATATATGAATAATGTTAAATTATGAATGCGATGGCTGCTAGCAATAAGAAATATTTTTTTTCTTAATAAAAAATATGGATGACAATATAATTTATAATTACAAACAAGAAAATTAATCTGAATCAAAATCCGATAATGTAAATTCTTGAACTACATCTTCATCTTCTTTTTGTAAACCATTCTGAATGTTTTTCACAGGAGATGGTTTTCCATTCAGAATTAATTTATGTCTTTTATTTTTGTCCTTAGAATTAACATTGACTGCACTGTCCTCCTCTAAGTCATCCATGTCTTCATCATCCTCCTCTTCAGAGCAATCCACATCATCCTCTTCAGAACCATCGACATATTCATCATCCTCTTCAGATTCACCACTACTAGCAGACTGAGCCAACTGCTCTAGTTCATCATCATCAAAGTCACTATAATCATCACTATCTGATTCATGCTTCCTCTTTTTGGATCCTTTGTCTGGTCTTTCCTCTTTGAGAAGAAATCTAGTCTCGTCATCGGAATCAGAGTTGTCCTCAAAAAGAGAAGACAAGTCCTGTCTCTCCTCTGGAGTTGCTGTTGGTCGTACTTTTCTCTCAATGATAGGTATGTCTATGGCAGCGCCAGAAATTGCCTCTTTGTTAGCAATCTCATGCAGCAATTCTCTATCACGCAACTTTCTCCAAGATGTATAGTATTTTCTGAGTGGAGTACCTACTTCTGCAATTTGGTTCTCCCAGTGATCCACCGACTGCTGATTATCCAAAGTGATGTTGGCATATTTTCTTTTCTCTGCGATAAATTTGGCCTGCTCCTGAATTTTGTCTACTACTTGTTTTATCTGTTTGCAGTAATTGGCAATTTTGCACTTTTTCAAAAATAATTTCAGCTGTACTACAACAGGAACAATCAGTTCTGGAAAGCTTACTGTATGAGCATATGTATTAAAGCTCTCAAGCAAATGCTCATAAAGTTGATCAATCAGGCCATCTTTAAAAGCTTTTTCATTTAGCTGCGCTTTTGAAAATTTCAAAATCACAGCAAAGTTGAACGGCTTCATGCTGACAGTCTTGTGTCGCTTATTGAAATCTATTTGTTCAAACACCTCAAGAAGAAATGGCACAGTGGGTATGAATGTATTTGTTTTGTAAGCCAACTTATTCAGAAGCTGAACACAGTGAAATCTCAGAGGATAAAATCTGGCAGTGGGTAGCAGTTTAATTGTTCCAACAATAATTTGTGTTAGTGGATAAATTAATGGTTGAAATACTTCATTAGGGTGTGTTTTGCTAAGTAACTGCACCCAGAGTCCTAAGCAATGAATATACTGCCAGTTATACACAGCCTGACAGGTGTTTTTCTTTTTTATGGCAATGGCATTACGTAAATGAATAGCCAACTGACGAATATATACAAAGGCATACTGATATCCAATAGTTTGGTCAAGGGTGAATATTTCCACCAAAGACTTTTGCATGAAATTAATGTGAGGAAGCGTTGTCGGTGATGTGAACTTGCAGTTACTCACATAGGCCATATACATTTGTTTTAAACACCCTTCCAACAGAATGTCCTGCTTGAAGTGTACCAGCTTATTTATACACAGAAACGCTAAGACACATGTGGTTTCCTCACCTCTTGTCCACATGCCGATCATCTTTTTGAGAACCAATTTCATTAATTTAGGAAAACTGACATAAAAAATAATCAGTTTGTGCATATGCTTTAGAATGGCATTAATCATCACTGCTTCTGACATGCGTGTCAACAGCTCAAGCAAAGACAAAAGGTATGACTTTACAGTCAGTTTTAACTTCTTCCATTTAACTGACTTGTCAGAAAATTTCTTCACCTCAGACAATGCAGGTAAACTCAACATATTCTGAAGAGCAGGAATAACTTGCGTTAGGCATAGCCTCACAATGCTGTTGAAAATTGCACCACCTTCTACTTTATATTTTAAATCCTGAGTTTCCTCTGAGCCTCCAGCCTCTTGTACTGCAGAATTAAAAGCTGAAACAATTTCTTTAAATACTGCCAGTGAAGGTTTTGTCTGTAATACATCAGTCCATTTTTCAACTGTTTTGTGAGTAAGAAGAATACGACTTTTATTCATTTTGTCATTCTGACTTTCATCTTCATCCGACTCTTCATCTGTGCTTTCATCACTTGCCACTTCAAGTTTGTCAGGAAGTTTGTGGACATTATCATCAGCTTCAGAATCTGAATCATCACCACTTGACATGTTGAGTAATTCTTTTTCAATATCATCTGCCTTTTTCTTACTTGCTGCAGCAGGTTTGTCTAGAACTAAGTCAATATCTTCCTCAGCATTACTATCTGATTCTGACAGATCTTCAAGATTATCCAACAATGATTTATCTTGTCCTTTCAAAAAATTATAAAACTCTGGATCATTTTCTTTTAATGCGGATGCTAAAGACTTTTTAGCATTGTTATCCGATGATTCTTCTTTATTAGCATCTATTGTTTTAGCTTTAACTTTTTTCATTGCACTCTTCGTTTCATTAAGAGGCTTTTTTGACTTCTTGAGTTTTTTTCTTTTCACTATTTTTTTAGCGGACTCACTTGATTTCTCTGATGAATCCGAGGCACTATCGAATTCAGCACTGAAAAATTCATCTACATCCATATCTTTTAATTTTTTAATTACAGGATCCATGCGTTTCTTGTAAGTGGCCATTTTTCCCTTGAAGATTAAAAAATGTATATCTCAATAACAAGCTGAATAACGACTTAAAATTAATATATTACCCATTGTAATAAATAATAATATATCAAATAATAGTAACTATTGTAAATAATTGCGTTAATTTTGTATAATATTTTAACCTTTTTTGGAATTTTAAGATATATGTATATGTTTTTTTTTTGCTTTGGTTTTAAGGTTGTCTGGTTGATCCGTGTTTTTTATAAAAAGTGTAGCTTCCGTGTTACTAATTAGTGACAGATCATCTCTAACTTATTGACAGAACTACGCTTGCTATTTTACCATTACCAGTAAACTTTTTTCATACGTTTATAAAAAAATAAAATAAATTGTAGTGAGACGCTAATCAACTAAACGCCAGTAGCACAATTATAAACTTGATGTATTAATAAACTTAAAAGAAAAATAATGACCGTCAAATGATTAATGGTGGCTTTCAATCAACTAACACTTTCTCTGATGTCTTTACTAACGTTTAAAGCAGTAAAAAAGTGTGTGGAGTAAACATAGCTGTACTATTACAGTTAGTAAAAACAATTACCAAAATTTATTTTAAATCTTCTATACTCATTGGTCAAATTTAAATTTCAGTTATCATGACTTAAGGTGTCAGTTATCTTGACTAAGAGTTAAGTGTAGATAATGAAAAAGCTAGTTTAAACTTTAATTATTTTTTTTAAATATATATATATATGAATTAAAATGAAGCATTTATTAATTTAACTTAACTCATCCTCATATATTCTCACATATTGACAAAGGCTATGTATAAAAAATTTCCTGCCAGACACAGTTTGTAAATAAAGTCCGCCGGCTCATTGGTTTACTTTGAAATTAAATTTGGATTTTTTTAGTTGTTACAGTGTTATTATTATATTATATTTATTTCAATAGATTCAAATTTAAAAAAAAAATGTAGTTATACCATGTGGCTGACTTTTTATTTCATTTTTATTAATCTAATGCTATCTCACTAGTCATAGGAATTGTAATCAATATAAAGATAAGAGGACGATAGAAAATCTTATCAATGATCAATACTTGACTATGTCTCTGTGACTGTTTTTCATAATAGCTATTAACTATTAATTTAGATGTATTAAATAATAATTTATTAAATAAAAAACAAAGTGAAATAGTTACATTGCCAATACTACCACATGTGTTTCAACTAAATAATGAAAAAAACTGTACTGATAATTTAATGTGTGGACCTATTCATAAAATATGTCTTGATAAAAAAAACTCACTACCAAGCTAATTGTGTAGATCTTAAATCCCTGTTTATTTTGTTAAATTTAAAAACCCTTTTAAAAACTGTGTTTAAAAAAAAAAATGTGTTTTATCAAAAATGATAAAGTTGATATTAAATATGTACATATGACACTCATACAAAAATTGTATCTTTAAATCAGTTTTTTCTTCGAAAAAAAATACATAAAAATAAATCCAGACTTTCGTTGTGTGTAAAATCACATAGGTGAATCTTCAAAATATTTTGTAGGCATATTTTCACACATTGCTTACCCAAAATTTATTTTGGGTGTAGCCTTTTCTCTAATGTATCCTCGAAATTTGAGACATAGCATCCACTTTATTTATTATGTAGGTTTAATAGATTATAAACTTTGTTACTTTCTTATTCCAGAGCAGTGCCCCAGACAGGGGTGTCTAATGCAAGTGCTTTGTGTACATTTTTATATTAACTTAAATGATTGTAACGAAATCCAACTAATCGTGCTATGCATACAATTTTAACAGAATGTGAATGAACAAGCTTTTTTTTTTTTTATTTTAACACAATTTATCAGTAAATTGAGGTGTCCTCTTTTTTTTTTTTTTTTGGAAACTAAAATGTTGTACAACTATGTTCAAGACCAGTTGTTCTCAAACTTTTTCTCTTTGCTACCAACCTATTAAGAAAAAATCAAGGATAAAATTTGTAACTATGCAGTGTGCACTCATCTATTCTCAGTCAATTAATTTTTGCAAGACACTGGTGGATAATGTCTCACATTTTATGAGAAACACTGTTCTAAAACATTGGTTGCCTAATGCCGCTCTTGGTTAGGTTTACCTAAATTGAAATTTTTTTTATTATATGTTTCTTTTCATTATATCCTGTTCGCAACTTAGTGGCTCTTTTACTTTTACGACAAAGCAGGAAATCACCATTTATAAAAACTTTTTTAATTAAAGTTAATTTTAGATACCACTGTATTTTTTAAATTGTTTAGTTATTATCTCTTAGGAGTTGTTTATTTAAATGAAAATGTTGATTTTTTTAGGGTATTGTCTTTAGTGCTTGATTTTAAATATTTCATTTTTAGTGAAAAAAGGAGTTAAAAAATTCAAAATAAAGCCTTTGAAGCCTAAAATTCAAATAACACTAAATTATTAAATCTTAAAAGCGTAAATTAAATTTTGAAATCTCATTGAAACTGTTATGTTGTTGTTTTTGTATTGCTGTGTGCTTGTATATTTTTAAAATGATATCTCATTGGTACTATTAGCATTAAGACTTACATTAATACACTTGAATTTATTTTGCTTGCAGTTTCTCATTATGGCTCAACCAGCTGCCCTTCTTATGTTCATCGGTACTGTTGTATTGGGAATATTTATAAATTTTTCTATTCATAAAATAGAGGAAGGTAAGTAAACATTTTTTTCAGTGAGTAACAAATTGTATATTTAATTTTAAAATCCCTTATGAAGAATGAAGTAATATATTTTAACATTACCTGTATTCAAGTATTAGTATATTAATATAAATAGATAGATAGAGATATATATAAACACACATAATTGAAACCATCATTGAGTTTGTGCAAAAGTTGATAGTGTGGAAGGTGGCCATTAGTATGAAAAATAATAAGAAATACGGGATTCATCTCGAGAAGAGAACTGTTTAAATTTACTACTTTATATATATACTATAAGGATATTTCTAATATGGTTGAGAAATGTTGAGATCTATTTCCTGATACTTGAGCAGTTACTGGGGGAACATCATGTGCTTAGGAATGCCATAAAGTTTTTTTGTTAAACCATATTGGGTGAAAATTACCTTAAGATAAAAAGTGCATTTGTAGATGATAGGAAATCGGCATCAAAGAAATGTTTTAAGTTGAAAGATGCCAGTGTAAAGAAAAGGTTGAATAACTGCTAATGATTCATAGTAGTTAATAGAGTATGAGGTCTTTGTTGTGACCACGAAATGAGAGTTCCTTAATTTTGTTCAGAATTTTTGGGACATCTCGACACTTTACTACATAATTTAAATTCACTGTTAAAATAAAAGCCCTTTTTATTTCATGTTTGACTGGAATTTCAATAAAACGGATAAATGCAATGATATTATTGAAAAAAGGTTTTAATACACCTTATTCATGGAACTACTTTATATGAAATTTTTCTTACGTTATTAAATTCTAAAGACTTTAAGGGATTAGTTGACCTTATTTTGTTTTCTTTTTTACTTTTTACAGGTCATGTTGGTGTGTATTACAGAGTAAGGCTGTTTAAACATTTATGAGCAACTTTAATTTTAAATATTTTTTACTGGCTGTTTCATGTCTTAGCTGTAATGTCTTAGTAATAATGATATATGGATGTAATATTTATGTGTACTTCGTTATCAGGGTGGTGCTCTGTTATCAACTACCAGTGAACCTGGATACCATTTTATGTTGCCTGTTCTGACATCATTTCGCTCTGTTCAGGTACAACACACACACAAAACTATTTGTAAGGTATTAGAGTTGTAGCGTTAGGACTGAAACATCCTCTCTTTTTTTTTTTCCAGACAGTAATTTCAGCACTTGATAATATTTAGTCCGCTTGGGTGTATAATTGTATGGATCATAGAAATATATACATGTTGGCTTATTGTAGCAGGACAGCTTGTCTGATTAACCTATTTGTTTTGTGTTTTTAATAGACTACCCTGCAGACAGATGAAGTGAAAAATGTCCCTTGTGGAACAAGGTATGGGAGATATTGTCTTCTTTTTTTTTTATAATCATCCAATTTGTAAATTAAAATTTCAGTTATATTATAATTTTGTTAACTTCATTTTTCAACTTTTGTGTCAATTGTAGAGCGGATTACTTAAAAAAATTGCTTTTCTCGTTTTTTATTTCCCCTGATGTCAAAGACATGGCACTGTTGTTCCAGCCTCAGTCTGCCCATTTTCATTGAGAACATATGCTATCCTTAATATTCCACCCAAAATGAAAATGCACTACCGAGTTTCTGTCCCCATTAGTTTATAATTTGCTTCACCTATTTTCCACTTTGGATGATAAAAAAAATGTATTAAATGTATTATTATATATATAGTTTGATAAGATACACAACATGTTCTCCTGTGTTAATTTATTTTATTTTTTTTACAGTGGTGGTGTTATAATTTATTTTGAAAGAATTGAGGTTGTCAATAAACTTGATACTTCTGCAGGTAATTCTTCATAAAACAAAATACCCTTTAGATGAATATGAAATCCAATTATGAAAATTAATTCAAACCGCCAAAGTTAAGGACATGGACATTTATTTATGTGCATAAAGTTTTTATTTTATAAAACATACTTTTGATCTCTCTCAATTCTTGACTCTAGTTTATGATATTGTAAAGAACTACACTGCTGATTATGATAAGACTTTGATTTACAACAAGATTCATCATGAGCTAAATCAGTTTTGCAGTAGCCATAATCTTCAGGAGGTGTACATCGATTTATTCGGTAAGTCTCCATCTTTTAAGTTTAATTTTTTCATCATTTCTCAAACCATAAATTCACTTTTCTCAAGTAACTTATCTGTATAAATAAAGCCTTTTTAGCCCCAATTTGTAAAATCTGCTTTGATACATCATGGATTTTTTTTTTCTAAATCATTTAAATAATTCTTTAGTAATAGTTAAATGTAATTGATTTTCAGTTTTTGTTACCTTTATACATCCATATTTTTTTAATACTCACACTATAGAATCTTTTTTTTTTATTTTGCATTAATCAATAATTTGTTTCTACTATTTAGAATATTTCAGTATTTATATTATAAGAAGTTGGCTGTACAGAGGCATGTTTTGGTAGTTTTCTATTCCCCCTCATTGTCCATAACCTAATATTAGTCTAGATGAGTATGTGTTAAAAAAAAAAAATGTCTTCTTTTTTTTATAAGCATCGGCAGGCTTAGATCAAGATTTGGTGAAGCGGATTAATAATTTAAAATTCATCACTAGTTAAGAATCTCATTTAGTAGTTTTTATCATCTCCTTTCTTATCATTTAAATTCAGATCAAATTGATGAAAACCTTCGTAAAGCTCTACAATCAGATCTATATGAAATGGCACCAGGACTTACTGTGCAAGCTGTTCGTGTCACTAAACCTAAAATCCCAGAGCAAATCCGCAAAAACTATGAAGCTATGTAAGTGAAATATTTAGTTCCTTTAACCTGAAATTTTTCTGTCGATAAATTCAATAACAATTTGTAATAGTCACTAAACCTAAAATTCTAGAGCAAATTGAACTATGAAGCCATGTAATGAAATACTTTAAGAACATAATATAATTGCGCACTTGTTTGTCAATACTGGACCTAATGACCATTCATATTTCCTTAGGGAAGGAGAAAAAACAAAACTCTTGATTGCAATACAAAAGCAAAAAGTAGTTGAGAAGGAAGCTGAAACTGACAGAAAAAGAGCCATCATAGGTGTGTGTCTTAAGTAATTCATATCTTAAGTCCATGGGGGATATTTAAAAAAAATACACACCAAAATGGCTTACATTTGTTTTGAGTGAATTTATTACGAGACAAAAATTTGTAGTTATTTATATTTATGATGTCTAGGTCATATATGCCGCATTTTAGTGCAAAATGTGTAGTGGTAAGGAAACGTATGCATAAACACACATACTTATAATCAAGAGTATTTTTTTCACAAAAACTTTCAATTATACTAAATAAATATTTTATAGCTAGTAAATAATAATAATAATTAAAAGTCTGATCCAGATACATGCCTTTTTTTTTTTTGACACCTGAATTTTTAAAATGAATTAGGATTGAGAAACTTCCTTTTATAAAATAAAATATTTAATCCTAACACACAAGAGGATTAATTTCATTTTTTTTTTATTTAGAGGCGGAGAAAGTGGCCCAGGTTTCCAAAATTCAGTGGGAACAAAAAATTATGGAAAAAGAGTCAGAGAAAAAAATGTCTGAAATTGAAGGTTTGTTTTTTTTTTTAGTTAGTCTTGTCTATGAGGAGCTTTAACATTCAACTGATAATTGACAAATCTAACTATTTATTTACTCTTTTTCATCATATTCAAGTACAAAATTCTGCATTGCCTCTTGGCAACAGTGTAAGAAATACTAAATGTAATTAGGTCAATAATTTATTTCCTTATTATTACATAGATGCTACTCACCTTGCTAAAGAAAGAGCCAAAGCTGATGCTGACTTTTATAAAGCAGAAAAAGAAGCGTTATCCAACAAAGTATGAGATAAGTTTCTGTTTAAACCACTTGTTTGTTTTTTTTTTTAAATTAACACAAATAAACATTAGTCAACATTATTTTAAGAGTTATAAAATAGTCAGAAGTAATTTTATAATTACTGAATCTGTTTGTCGTGATCATTTTCTTTATTCAAAGTAGATCTTTTAGTTTATTATATTCTTCTATTACTCTTTTAGCTGAAGTTAACTAAAGAATATCTTGAAATGTTACGGTATCAAGCCATTGGAAGCAACACCAAAATTTATTTTGGCACTAATATACCAAATGTATTTTGGGACCCTGCCGTGACCACCTCCTCGAGTCAGCCTTCTACAGACAATGCGGTCAATTCTGATGTAAGCAGATTATTCTTTTGTCATTTTAACTGCTAATGATAATGAATAATAATTTTCATTAATTATAATTTACTGAATCAGTCATCTTAAAGAATGGCTTTTTTTTTACTTATGGATGTAATAGAATTTCAAATTACAGTCATACTATGTCATAATGCTGTTCCATTTAGCATTTTTTGGTTTTCCTTCCAATTAATATTTTTCATTAAAATTCGGTTATTTAAAGTGTTTAGACACATATGAGTGCAGAGAAACACTGGCAGCATCTTTGGGTAAAAAGTGCCTAATCATTATGACTAATTACTAATGATTGAATATTGTTTTGAATTGAAGAAAAAATGTAGTTGTATTAAGACTTTTAATGTTATGAGATTATTTCTGAAGATTTTTTAAAATGGTAAACGTGAAATAAAGAATTGTAGGGAAAATTAATGCAATCATTCAGATGCTACTTGGCCATATTACTTTTTTTAGTGGATCTATTGACAATAAAACAACAGAAAACTTTCTACATCAATAAAATCACACAAAAATATTTCAGTTTCATGAAAAATTCTGCTTAATTTTTTAAATAATCAGTATGAATAAAGGATGTTAATATTTACTGCAGTGAGATATTAAGCTATTAAAAAATTATAAGCCTATTAATAATAAATGGATAGATGTAGGCCTATTTTCTATATTTTGGAAACGGCATACCCATAATTTTTACTATATTATTGCCTAGTTTAGTACTATTTTGTATAATGCTGTAATTTGTTTATCCATAACAACTGCGTTAAAAAGAGTACGACTAACTATTTAAACTTAGCTGGTATTCATTTTTGCACTTCTAGGAAATGTGCCCCACCATTGACCAATTATGTGATTCTTATTGAGGTATCAAAAAAAAAATTAATATTGGTGGAATGAATTAATAAATAATTGGAAAAGAATGTGTAAAACCAAAACAGTGATTAGCATACTTGAATTATTCATTAACATTTGAAGACTCGATAGAATTTATTTGTTGCAATGAAATCTTACCTTCCATTCTCTTTACAGAAACACAAATGATGATGGGTGATTTTTAAGTGTGATTGTTTTCAATTGGTAAGAAAGATTTTACATCACATCACCATCACAGGTTGCCTTTGCTCAAGTGAACATCCCATGATCTTCTAGGCTTTCCCACCAGTAATTTAATTGTTTTTTTATTTAAAAAATTTCACATTAGAAATCAGATTTCTGTAAAGTTTGTTTCCTACTGAATGGGCCTATGATAACTGTTCCACAATATTTCTTGTTATTATTACCATCTAATTTAAGGCACCTTTTCATTTTTTTTTTAATATGATTCTCATTGATTCTTTTCAAAATGATTCTCAATTATTACTTTTTAATTATGACTTGGTGTTATTCTTTATCATGACTTTTTTAAAAAGTAATTTGTACGCATCAAAATATAAATAAGCATTACATATTTATGGATGTATATTATTTTTTTTGTATCAAATGAAATTAGCTACTTTGCTTTAAAAGAAAAATTTGTCTTAAATCATGGTGTATTTGATTTACAGATTGTACCCACATGCGCGTTTCTGTGTTTTAAGACAGCAGGATTGAGTTTAATGTTATCTATGATTGTTTCATAATTTAATCTCATTTTCTTTTAAATTGAATGGCAGCATGATAGAAATAAGCCGACAGCTATGTCAGCTTATTTTCAAAAATGTCAACCAATGTAGGATAATTGTACATGTATGTGTTTTTTTGTGTGAAGATATTGTTGTCAAACAGTGTTGCTAAGTTTCCTTCATCATCCATTTTTTCTGTATCCAATTCAGTCCAATACTTTAAGGTTTGAATGACAACTAATTTAAGGGAAATGCGGCTTTTGAGTTCATTAAGAAAAATGAAGGAAACGTTTTTATAAGCACTCTCATACTTACAATGTTGGACTTTTATTTATTTATAATCCCTATATAAATCATTTTTTATGTGAATATTTTTGTGGTAGTATACTGATTATAGTAACAAAATGTTTTGTGGATGTTTAGAATGCAAATCGCAGATTATGATTGGTTATCCATAAATGTGTTTACGATTGGTTAAATCTAAACTGTCACACAATCATTGATTGTTTAACCACTGTGCAGTAATGTTGTTAAGTTGTTGTTTTTTTTTCTGCATATTGGCACATCTTTTTTTATACGCTAATTGCCTGTATGATATATATAATCAAAGCATTTTTAAATTTATCATTTAAACAGAATTATCTAGTGTTGGGCTGTTGTTTTTTTTTTCCCTCATAAATTGTGTGCTAAGATAAATTTGTATCAACTTTTTTTTTTTAATTTTAATAGAAAGGAAATGGGGAGATAAGTATGTATTCCAGAAATGGTTTTCTCCCTTGTGAAACAAAAATATTTAAGCAGTCTGATAGTACATATTCCTGTTCTTTATTATTGAGTGGTTAGCTTCATTTGTTTTGTTTTTTTTTTCCTTATTGTTTTCTTGCTCTTAGTAATATATTTAAAGGATTTACACATATATATTTTTATATTGAAAAAAATGCTTTGCAAAAAAAAATAAAAAATTAATGATTTGTTATCATTAGACAAATAATTAATTGTATTATTCTCAAATCTCAGTTAAAAATAATTGGTGATTTTTTTGTTTTGTTCAGGGACTATTAATTTGTGAAACTTTTTATAAAATCTATTGATATATTGTATCCCGAATGTTGAAAATATACTTTAGTTTGAAAGACTGTGTCTACGAACTGCTTGGAATGTCCCCCTGAATCGTATGTTGTAATGCCTTTAGCTTTCTTTAGTGCCATTGGCTGTTTAAACTTTTCTGTATGTTATTAATGAATTGCCATTGGTTGTAACCACATAAAAAAAAAACTGTATTCTATGTTTTCCTTGTTTACATTCATCTGTGTTATTACCAGTTCATCAACTTACCCTTTATATTTTTTTTTTTCAAATAATAATAAATGAATTATTCAAATTTCCGTTTCTCTTAGACATTTTTTTTGTTTTGTCCTTGGAAGTCTCTGTTAGGTTAAAATTTTATCTTCTAATCTGTATCAATCTCTTTAGTGACCAGAGCTGTAAAATAAAAACACCCCTAAGTCCAATTGTAGCCCTTACGATGGCTTATGGATTTTTTTTTACTATTACTATATGACCAAATAGGCTACCAGTACTGGAATACTTCACATAGGTACATTTGGGGACTAAAATGCTGTCACTTATTATCCTGGACAACTGAAGGCCTTCTGAAACCCCCTAAATGAAATGCTGATTCCCCCTCTTCCTTGTGACGTGCCAGACTTTTACCAATCAAGTCCCAACAGAATGTTAATTTTTCTCCCATAGTATTTCTTTTTTTGAAAAATAAATCCCTCTTGAATAGTAAGTTGACTTATGAAATTTTTTTTTTTAGTTTAATGACAACAGACTAAACTTAAAATCACATGGCTATGACTTAATTTCTGACAGGTCAGTTTCATGTGTCAAATGTTTCTCTTAGTTTCTGATGGGAACAGCATCTTTTTGAGAAGCAGCTTTCTAATAAGATTTAGTGTTACCAGACTATTTGATCTTATCTTGTTTAAACACAGGCAGTAATAAGTTTTTTTAGATGTAGGCCCAGTGCTATTTAAAAAAAAAGTATTGGAACTCCTATTCATGTCTGTCCTGTCATCAGGGCCGTAGCCAGGTCAAAGTAAGCAGGGGGCACCAATACCCAGCAAGGGGGCAGTTTTTCTCATTTTAGTTACTTTTTCTTTATTTTTTCCTCTTTTTCTTTTTTAAGCGGGGGGGGGGGGGGCACTCCACACCTAGCTGGGGGGGCACTGTCTCCCACCCCCTTGGCTACGGGGCTGCCTGTCATAAAGAAATAATACTAAAAAGAGCAGTAAACAAAAGTCTACGGGAGGGGGGGGGGAGGGAGTGAGCACTATGTAGGGCTGTATATGGTTTAAAATTCTGTTATTAAAACTTTCACTTGGGCAAATGTTTTTGGCCGGTCGTGGTAAGCTTTATGATTTATTGCAAGACTCACACAGTATTTTTCTTCTGATGTCTGCTAGTACTAATGTGTATAAATTTGTTGGCAAAGCTGTAAAGCTCTTTTTTTTTTAAATTTACTTTTAAATCATCACAAAAAGAAAATAAAACATAACTAGGCCTAAGTCGTATGTTATTTTTCATTACCAGAGCAGGGCCGCTTTATCCACTAGGCACAATAGGCACTGTGTCTAGGGCCTACGGACTTTTCAAGGGCCTACGGAAGCCATAACCTAAAGTGAAAACAAGCTCAGAATGCCAATAAAATTTAATAATGTTTGTATTAAAGTAACTATATATAACCGTGTGAGATGAGTACGTCCAGCTGTAGATCTGTAAATTACTGTATGTTAACTTTTCGGCTCTTTGTCTTAGCAAAGTCGCATATGACGTCCTCAAAGTTTATTTAGATTTCAAATTGCAAAGAAGTACGGGTGAATTTTTTAAAAATATTAAAAATGAATTTGGGGAGGGCCTACGACTTTGAAAGTGCATAGGGCCTACGATGACCTTAAAACGGCCCTGCTCCAGAGTATATGTCTATAAGTATGTTTAATGATGACCCCCCTATACACCACTGCAAGTAAAACACGGGCATTATTTTAATGGATTCCTAATACATATTAAAAATCTGAAGTAAAAATAAAATTTAGCACAAGAAAAAAAAAAGTGATACAAGCGATGTAATTGCCAACATAATTGTAGACGATTTTTATTATATATGTTTTGTGTAGGGAGCGACCGATATGCCTTTTTACCGATAGTCCGATACCGATATTTTCCCCCAGCATTTTTACCGATACCGATATTTTCTTTTTAGGGGCTGTCCATTATTTATGTCAACAAGTTTTTGGCGATTTTTACCTCCCCCCCTCCACCTTGTCAACAACTTGTCAAACTTCCAGAGACCCCCCTATAAAATTACGTCAAAATTTGATTACCCCCCCCCCCCCAAAAAAAAAGGTGGCTTCCAAAATGTTTATGTGGCAAAATTAGTAGGAATATAGTTAATTTAATTAAAATACTGAATGTTAAGCGAGTGTGTAATACAGAACTACAAACGCTGCTTAATTTTCCAATTTATTAAGTAATTATATTAAATTTAAAAAAGTAACATTGTTGACGTCAACTTTTCTTGACCTGCCCCCCTCCCCCTTGTCAACAATTGTCAAAAATTTTCAGATGTTCACTAATTGTATCATTCAAGGTCATACATTAGAATTAAGAAATGCCAATCCTATTGTTTCAAGGTCATATCTCTGATGTAGGCGTGACAATTTCTGTGTACGGGTTTTTTTTTTTCCTTTTTTTAAAAAAATCTTGTCTGATCTTGTTATAGAATTGGGTTAATTACTGATTTTATTTTCTGCAACTCTGTTGTGAAAAAAAAAAACAATGTATCGGCAGCCAAAAAACGGCCGGTCCGATAGTTAACCCATAGTACCAATATCGGTTCGACTATCGGTCGCTCCCTACAACAATCGGCCAATCCGATATTAACCGATATTGCCAATATCGGTCCGATACCGATACCGATCCGATTATCGGTCGCTCCCTAGTTTTGTGCCATTAACATTGAAACTAACAGAAAGAGATCAAATTCAATAGCATTATTTCTTCAATAAGAAGTCGCATCCCTTCGATTTCCCCAAAAATGTGTTATTTCTTCAAAATAGCAATCGAATAATACTGCAATGTTTTAAATGTTTGAACAATATAAAAAAAAAAAACTAGAGTCGGCGTCCCCATATGGTCGCCTATCCATGAGAACATCTCTGACCAGGCCCGTAGCCAGGTCAAAGTAAGCAAGGGGGCACCAATACCCAGCAAAGGGGTACCATTACTTTTTCTTTAACTTTACCTCTTTTCTTCTTTTTTAAGCGGGGGGGGGGCACGGCCCCCCTGCCACCCCCTTGACTACTGGGCTGCCTCTGACGTCAAGCCACAAACTCATTTAAACCATATACAGCCCTGCATAGTGCTCGCTCCCCCCCCCCGTAGACTTGTGTTTACTGCTCTATTTTCAGTGTTATTTCTTCATGACAGGACAGACATAAATAGGAGTTCCAATACTTTTTTTTTTAAATAGCACTGGGCCTACATCTAAAAAAAAACTTATTACTGCCTGTGTTTAAACAAGAAAAGATCAAATAGTCTGGTAACACTAAATGTTATTTACCAGCCTCTTTTTCGCATTGTTGTCAAGACAAATGTCGACTGCTTTCCAGCGCGGGGACATCTTCAGCGCAACTGTTATCATGTGTTATGTAATTCATCGTTTGCGCACTGACAGTTGGATTAGTGACCGACACCATCTGACCTAGACCGGGATCAGTAGGCGTGGCCAACTACCAGCTGGACACGAGTTCAGCAGTTTTGACATAATAATACATTATTTACAATCATGTGCCTAGGGCCTACGGACTTTTCAAGGGCCTACGAAAGCCAGAATGGCAAATAAGTGCCGGTGCATTCTTGAACAAATATTAAAAAAAATATTTAAAAATTTAAAGGGGGGGGGGAGGGCCTACGACTTTGAAAGTGCCTAGGGCTTACGATGACCTTAAAACGGCCCTGGTGGCACCTGTTGTACTTTAGAACAGTTTGGTCCGTAATGGTGTGGTGTGTCAAGTGTTATGACAATGGCACCACTCCTCTTAAAAATATATCTTTTAAATGCAAATAAATCAACATATATTTTTTCCCGATTATTGTATATGGATTATTACAAGAAAAAAAACAAAACAAAAAGAATAAACAGAGTGGAAGAAAAATATGGGGGCCCTACCAGTGGCACCGAGAGCCAACGCGGGCCCCAGGGCAGGATATCATTGCGGGCCCTTTAATAAACAATGAGTCGTGAAAAAATTGACATGGTCGGGGCTGCCGGGCCCTCCTTCATGCCCCCTTACAGATGCGGGCCCCCTGGCAATGCCCCCTGCCCCTCCCTCTCGGCGGCCCTGGGCCTTACTGCAACCACAGGACGGCTCTGCCGACAGGGTCACTCGGGGCCTGTCTTAAGCCGATTGCTCCAAATTGGGCTCCGCGCCTGACAGGGGCCTTGCAATTTACATTTAAATTATTAGTAATAGTTGTTATTGTAAAAAAAATTAGAAGAGGGGCCTCGCAAGCATCCGTTAAATTGGGCTCCGCAATTCGTAAGTTAGGCCCTGAGGTCACTAACGGCCAGCCCCGTAGCGTGAAAATTCTACAGGAGGGGCCAGGCATTCTACGGCAGGGGCCAGGCAATAGCAGGGGGGCAGGTAATACATTTTACTAAGTAGAACAAATAAGCAGGGGGGGCAGACAAAACGCAGGGGGGCGGCCCCCTGCCCCCCGCACGCTACGGGCCTGCTAACGGCATGGGCCTTTAACATGTGTTTGGGTTTCACCCTCCCCCTTTTTTTTACAAACAAACAACGTACTTGTTTCTATTCTCATATCAAGCCTTAAAGAATTAAGTGCATGACATGTACTTCAGTTTTTTTTGTTTTTTTCTCTGTCATTTTCGTTTCATTGCAAAGAAATACTTTCTGCATATTCAAACATTAAATTATGTTGGTCTATTTAACTTTTGTTAACGTATCGTATCAGTAACACCCACACACAAAAAAGGAACAAAATTGTTAGTACGAAAAATGCGGCTGCGTTATTTTTTCTTGGTTCCGTGTTAGAGTGTCTATCTCTTGCGCATGCGTTTCGGAAATAAGCTAGCAATAAGAAAGAAAATGGCGGTCTTCCTGAAGAATAAATGTATTTTAAAAGAACAACAAGTTGACTGAACACAATTTTTTTCTCTATTAATACTATATTTGCTTCAGGTAAATAGTTGTGCACTTTTCTTTTTTACAAATTGCTTTATTTATTTATCTCCTTAGTCACATCATAAATTTCCTGTTGGAAGACAATCTAAACATGGAGTTCAAAGGACGCTGTAAATATAATAGTGTAAAGTAATGTAAAGATGTAAAAATTCTGCTCAATATGTGATACACGTTTATGTATTTCATTGACGGATAAAACATTCCATGAAACATTTGGCTCTAAAAGGCGTGAATAAAAAAAAAAGGTTCCCCATTGTTTCAAGATAATGATGTGATTCATTTTGTTATTAAACTTACTTAGTCAAGTTAATCAATGTGTATCAGTACTATCACTATTCAAGTCACATAAAAATATGACATTATGTAAACAAAACATTTATCTGCATCAATTTTTATTGTTTTCATACAGCTTTATATCTTCTTCTTTGCTGAATTTCATTTTTAATCATATTCTTAAACATTCATACATTATTGCAAGAATTTTAGCAAAATTCATTACATTGTAATTGTCATTGATTTGATTGATAATGTTGATGTTGTAATTTCAATTAAAGTGTTAGTAATTTTTAAGTGTTATTGGCCAGGGTCTATGTTTACAGATGATCATGAGTGTAGTTTCTAAATAGCTTATGCCTTAGATAAATAGCTAATGCCTTAAAACTGTCTTTCATGCCACAGCATACTTGAAGATTGTGGCGCTTGCACAATACTTAGCCTTTTTTTTTACTTTCACATACTACATACTGTTAGCTTTACATAGAATTAATGTTATTCATTTACTAAAAGGCAAAGATGAAAACAGTGTGAACAGCAGTGCCCTTCACTTCAAATGTTAGGTTAAAAAATTAATCATAAACTTTGTTTAAAAATATAGAAAAGTACTTGTTCATTTACTGTTAATAACTTTCAGAGTGGAGCCAGGATTTTTACCGAGTTTGTCATAAAATGGTTTAATATGATACAAACTTTAACTGTTCTACCTAATATTTAAAATATTTATGTATAATATGATAATATATTTAGTTTTTAGTAAAACTATTGAGATTTTTATGTTTTGTTTAAAGCGCTATAATTGCCAATGGCCAATGCTATTTAAATTTATATAATACACATGATATTTAATATAAATAAATGCAGGCATAAACAGTAAAAGTTTAGTTTATAAAAAATTATTTGTTTCATTAAACTCATTTAACTATAGGAATTAGAAAAAAAATATGCTGATTTTTTAAAACACTTAACATTTTTATGGCAATAGTTAGGTAAGCCTAAAGCTTTTAACATAATAATTTATGCCTTGTTTACAAATTTGATTCCTTATAAACTTGATTCAAAATTATTTTTTTTTTATCAAAACACTGAACATTTTATCTGATATTTACTAACTTTACAAACAAAAATATGTGCTTAAACTGTAAACAATTTGTAGCATCAACTGGGATTTTGTAATTTTGAACTAGGACATGACAATCTTATAACTTAAAATATTTGATTATATATGAGAAAATATTTCAGTATAATAAAAATATATATTCATTTTTCTTTTCATCAGGGATACAGTTTTCGAAATTCCCTAAATATTATAGCTATGTTTTGATAATGATCATCATCCAAGAATTTCATCACAATAGTAATACACTGTACTAGTCCATGAGCATATCTACTAACAAGCACTTAACAGAAATATATCACTTATATTTAATAAATAATCTCATGAGGAGGCGGAGAGGGAGGATTGAGTTCGTTAGTCAGAAATTTTGTTTGCTACATTGCAAAATTGATTATTGAATTGAATATATAATTATGAGTTATGATTATTTGATACATTTTTTTTTTGTCAGGTCTAAAATGAGTGAAGATGACGTTCCACCTCCTCGGTTTGCTGGTCGGACATACAGTCGCACAAAGCAGGTGCCATCAAACAGAAATTTTGATGACACATCAGACGGTAAAGGAGTTGCCCTAAAAGCAGCAGTTTCTCTATCTAAGTGGGGAAAGGCTAATTATGTTCCTTTCCGAGAAGGTTCTGATGGTGGCAGTGATGTCAAGAGAATTAAGCTGGAAAATAAAGGTGAAGATCCATTCAGCTTTGACACTGAAGACAAAAGAAAGCAAAGTCCTTCCAAGAAACCAGCAGCCACTCAGCCGTCAGAACCTAGACAAGCTACTAAACTTCCAGCCTCAAGAATAGTTGTAAAAGATGAAGCTGTAAAAGAGGAAGTCTTGGATAAGAGTTTGGACTTGAAACAAACTGAACCTAAAAAATCTTCAACTATTCGCACATATACTAGAACCATTGCTAAAACACCCATCATCATGGATCAGTTTATTGAGGTTGGAAAAACTCAAATCACAGCTTCTGGTGAAACAAAATTTATCCCTGGTATAGACCTGACCTCTTCTAAAGAATCATCTCCTGATTTGAACTCTGATGAAGATGATGACATTTTCCCTATTTCTTTCAAACGAGATCCATTAAAAACATATTCAGGTGAAGTTGTAACACCTGTAGATAAACCAGATTCTCCTCCCCCTAGAAAATCTGGCTACAAAAAGAAAGGCGGACCTCGTGGGCGAAAGCCCTTAACTGTGTCTGACCCTGAACTGATTGAAGAATACAAAAGAAACTACGCAGCTCAGCAGCTGAAAGGAAAACCAGATACTGCGACGGGTGGGTTAAACAACAGTACGGTGGTGTCTAAAAAGGAAATGGCCAATGAAGACCAGGGCACCACTGTTGTTGTTGTTTGCAAACCAAAAAAACAGGTTGAAAAGGCTGAAACACACACAAAATATCTCTCTAAAACTCCTAAAGCTAAAAGTGTATTGATTCCTGTTACAGTAGTAGATGCCTCTTCTCAAGAGTCTGTTGAAGAAAATGGTAACACTGAGTCAACAGTTTCTACCCCTACTGGTGTGCAAAATGTTGCAGTGCGAACTAGTTCTCGAATTAGAAATATTTCACAAATGGCAGCAAATTCAGAAGGAATATCCTCGGAGGGCAGCAGTCAGGCGTCACCGTCATCTGTGACACCACCAAGGCGCATTGCTCAGAATAGGAATAATATTACAGATTCTGCTTCATTTCAGTCAGTTTTAACTCCTTCATCTGTAGAAAATTCTCAAGTTGAGGTTTCATCTGGCAGAGGAAAGCGATACAGGATTTTCAAATCTCGGGCACCTCATGTTGAAGACCTTAAGCCCCCTGTGTTCGGAGATGAATTAGATGAAGAATCACCTTTAACAAGTACTGATCAGCAGCTTGTGCCAAATGAAAGCTCACAATCCTCCAGTACTAGTGAACAAGAGAAACTTGTGTATGTTGAAATAGATGTAGCCATGGATGACTCCATGGCAGATTTGACCTCAGAAACTTCACAGACCACAGTCTCTGTAGACACTTGTAATACTATAGAAATGGACATTGATTCCTCAGGTTTGAAACATATTGACCCATCAACTGCTAGAGAGTCATTGGCTGCTAGGCTACGTAACATGGAAAAGAATAATGACTCAGACTCTACTGGAGAGCCAGATAACATGTCAGAGTCATCAGAGAATCTCCAGCTTCAAGGGTCTCCATTTAACAGCCAAAGTACAAATGAAGAAGGCAGCCAAAAAGAAGCATCCAGTCCACCAAGAAAATTTTTCAAATCGAAGAAATTCTCTTTGACTGCATTAGATCACCATAGAAAACTATTAAGTGGCAGTCCAAATAAAGGGGTATGACTTGGTATTATCTACATCAAATATATTTTTCAAGTTATTGTCATATAACTGATTTGCCATTTTAAGAAAATAATTAAAAATAGTAAATGTTTACATATCTTTAACTTCTTTAACCCATGCATTTCAAATTAATTATCAATTGATAACTGTGCTTTATATCTGTTTGAATAGTCGCCAGCTAAAGTAACATATAATGCTCGGACTTGGAATAATGAAAATGACGTTGATGAAGAAAAACAGGTAAGAATATAAATAATAGCCAAACTTTCAGACAAAATAATTTTTGTGAAAGGTCATCTTTTTATAAACAAATCTGTGTCATAATATCTATCTCACTTCAGAGTGGCAACATAAAAAGTGATATAGATGAAGATGTTGTTCTAATTAAAGATGCTGGCAAGGGACCTAAATTAAAGAGAGAAATCCACTGGCCTGAGAGACACATAGATGAAGCCTACACATCACTTAGAGTGAGCAAATCCCACAAAGAGGTACTACTCACCAGCTAAAACAATTGTTTGAAAAAGAAAAACAAGGAAATTTCTTAAAATTCTGCATGTTGTAGAAATTTGTTCCACTAGAGCATATCAGTGTTTGTGTTTTCAACTGTTTGATGTTATAGATAAATTCAAAATTACAAAATCCCAGTTGATGCTACAAATTGTTTACAGTTTAAGCACCTATTTTTGTTTGTAAAGTTAGTAAATATCAGATAAAATGTTCAGTGTTTTGATAAAAAAAAAAATAATTTTCATTTGTCATTTTTCACGATCCGTTTTAAAGAGGTTATTAAAAAGACTATAAAATTAATAAAAAACTGTTTAATGATCATCTTAGAAAATTTAATTCAAAAAAGTAACTTGGTGGTATTATCTGAATGCTTTAGGTTTGTCACTAAAGAAACTGAAAATCGGTTCTTTTGCTAAAGTTTATTATTTACATATATTTAGAGGTCTATTAAAAAAGTATGTGTAATTTTATATTTTCTTTCTACTTAGCTATACACAGTAGTTCATCATGTAAAACAAAGCCATGAAGTTCAAGAGTTGGGTGAGACTCAAGATTTTATGGATGAAGTGGATTATTTGTTGGATAGTTTGCAAGACATCAAATCAAAATCTATCCGATGCCTTAGGTAAAAAAAAAAAGTCTTCCATTTAGGTTTGATTAAATTTTTTTATAGTTAAATTTTAATTTGGAGGATGCAGTAAAAAGGTTTGAAATATTTGTGTACAATTTTTTTTTCTCAAGCATTTTTAATGGCTGAACAACCATTTTGTACACCATTTTAATTAGAATATCATAATACACTCATACCTCGCTATACGGATAGGACAACGGCATTTCGCTATAACAGCTTTCTTCAATTCAGGCATGTTTTCGATTTACGGCCTGAAATGTTTCGCTATAACGGCATCAGTGAATGGTGGAAGGAATTAAAATTAACAACAATGAATCATGTTTTGGAAAAAAATTAGCCATAATGTGTAAAAAAAAAAAGTACTGATGCAGACAGAAGCGTACCTAGGGTGGGGGGGGTATCCAAAATCAAAAGCGCCCCCCCTCGGGCCCTAGCTTGAGGAGGGCCCCATTTTTTTTACATGAAATATTAAGTACACTATCTCATGTCATGTAGTCGAATGTCAAAATACAGGGGCCCCCAAATCCATTGGTTTGATACTGGATACAGAAGTTAATTTTCTTCCTGAAATTAGGCAAAATATTTTGGATCTAGTAGAAGATCTCGGCTTGGAAGGTTTCAATGAATGTGATGTGCTTGACCTACTTGAAGCTGGTAGGGAACTACTTTCATATGAGGAACTCATTCAGTTGCAAGCAGAATCGGCACTTGATGAAGAGGCAGAGCCTGGTGTATCTAAACAGCTAACATCCAAAAATTTGTCGAAAGCTTTTTCTTATTTCAAACAAGGATTAACCATCCTCCTTGAAAACGATCCTGATGTCAAAAGTAGCACTATTGTTTCTCTAGGAATTAACTCAGCCATTAACTGTTATAAATCATTGAAGAATGAAATAGACGCAAAGGCAAGATAAACAGCGTTGGACAATTTTTTGTAAGACAGACCCATCATTACCAGCGAAAAATGATAATGTCATTGATCTGCAGGTTACCATTTCCTCATCATCCTCATTTAAAAAAAAAATTAAACATATTCATATTTTATGTAACATGAAATTGTTTTAATTTTGTTTATAGATTATTGTTGATTGTTGGAGTTTGTTATTATTTTATGTACAAATGTATGCACTTGTTATGTAGTTTTAATTGAAATGGAATGAAAAGTGAAAATAAATTTTGAATGATAAACCATGTTACATTTTTTAAAAACTTGGAACCGATCTCGTCGAATGTGTATAGATCTGTACTAGAATAATTGATTCCTTTTACGGCTTTTCGCTTAGTGGCCAAATTTTGTGGAACGTATCTAGGCCGTAAAGCGAGGTATGGGTGTACATGTATCATAAAATAATATCACATCTAAAAAAAAATTAAAAAGCCAAAAGAAATCTATGCATCTTTTTATTTCCAGTTGTCTAAAACTTGCTGGCAAGTGTATCTCCCCTGCTTTTCGAATGCATATGCGTGCACACGGAACTGTGACAAAAATATTCAGTCTTCTTCATGATGCATGTTCAGATCCAGTAAGTTCTTTTTGATATGAGACAGATTAGTGTTTTTTTATTTTCCCTTATAGTAAAAAAAAATTAATATAAATTAAAGAAAGTTTTATTAAGAATTATAAAAGTTTGGTCACTCTTAATGACATAAAAAAAAAAGACAACTTTGGCTGGAATCTACATTTATGAGACAACCCCTCAACCATTTATTTATTGTTACAACATAAAAATGGGCTTAAAATTTTGGTGACAAATGAGTTATGTTGCCAGTGCTCTGAAACACAAAATATTTACTTTGATTGCACAGAGTAATAGACAAAAAAATTTATGGCGATCATCATTTAAACTTGAGATTCAATTTTTCCCCATATAGTATCTCTTATTTTATACGTTATATATGTAATTTTATTTTGCTTTCAGTGCTTAGCACTCAGCACATCGGCCATGATGTTCATGTTGAGTCGAGACAGGTTAAATATGGATCTAGATAAGGACAGTCTGTACCTGATGCTGAAACTGAATGAAGTGGACACAGCTGACAAATCCGTTGTGTCTAATAATGGGGACTTGGAGAAGACAAAACAAAGGGTGCAAGAACTGCTGGCTCAGTTGCAACAAGAAACACATGCAAGAGAAATTGATTTAGGATTTGTATCAGTAAGTGGAGACTTTTTTTAAAAAGTGATACATTATAAGTATGAAATTTTTTGTTCTAAATAAGATTTAAATTAAAAAAAAATTTTTATAGACAGGAAATCTGGCACTTGAATCTTTATTAAGTTTAACTTCAAGACGGGCTGGTGAATGGTTTAAAGAAGACCTTCGATCTATTGGTGGCCTTGATCACATAGTGGATTCTGGTATGTTTTCCTGAATTTTGGGTATTTCGTTTGCAGAGTTTTGTGCATCTTTTTCTATATAATTTAAAAAAAAAATCTATTGAGATCTCAAAAGTTGTCATGTTTTGTTGGATATGCACATGTGAAAACTTCGTTTTAGTCTATGAACAGTTCAGTGCTACTAACTTAAGTTTAACAGATGTTTTTCACTAAGATATAAAAAAAAGATATATGTAGCAAGTTGTTCAAAAAGCCCAATCTCCGTTAAAAAGTTAAAAAAATTTAATATCAACTCACTTGAATGCATGTAGAAATATTAAATTTTTTTTTTAATGATTGACAATTTTCCCTTCTCAAGTGAGAAACTGTGCAAACAATCTGCCTGAAGATTTAACACAGGACATCCTGAATGCACTGCCTGTTTTGAGGAAGCTGGACAGATGTTTGAGGGTTTTGGAAAATGTAAGATTATTTGCTGACATTAATCTCCTTAAAAATTAGCCAGAAAAATTTAGTGTAAAAGTTTTGCAACAAAACAAAATTGTAGTGACTTAAGTTTTACTAAAATATTTTTGTCTTTGTACAGATCAGTTTTATGAATTCTGATAACCAAAATTATCTGATTGCTTATAAAAATGCTGCTCTGCTTCAATCATGCACGAGGTAATTCTTCCCCCCCCTCCAGTAAAATGATTGAAATGATAAAATTATGTAATAATTAATACATTTGATAAGTTTTTTTTATACCTTAATTATTTAAATTCCTTTCCCTGAAAGAATTCTGCGCCTGTGTCAGATATGTATGCCCACTTACACTGTACAAGAAAGTCTAGAGGACAACAAGGCAGTTAAAGACATGCCTGGCTTTACAGTTCTTACTTGCATGCTGGCTGTTCTCAGGGTTTTGTTAAATGTCACGCATGAGCACAGTGAGTATTTTGTTGCGTCTATTGATGAGTATGTTGGATAACTAATACAGTTTTTTTTTTAAACTGCTAACTTTTTTTCATGGCACATTGAGTAAAAATATTTATCTGATGAGGGTTTGTTCTCTTTTTTTTTTAATATACTGTCAAAATACTATTTTTATATAAAATTTCAGATGTTCAAGATAAATCGAAAAATGTTTGTTAGAATAAATAATTGAAAAATATATAAGGCAGCAAAATCAGAAAATTTTTCATTTACCAGCTGTTCATTTGACCTAATGAGACATTTTTCTTAATTATAAGCTTCAGTTTGCTTCACTTGGTGAGTAGGTGGGTTTGTGTGTTCTTAAATCTTGCTACTCAACTTTGGACCTCTTTTTAATTTAGTGAAAAGCCTCAAAGTTGAAAAACTTTTAGATTTTTCATGACAATATTTGATTTTAATAATTTTGAGTCCATGCATTAACAATTTTTTTAGAGCATTTTCGAAAAAAAATGCTCTATTGTCCCCCTTTTGTCTGTCTGTCCTAGACCCATGATGTACATATCATTTTGTAGGTCTTGGCCTGCCATGTGTGCGTCAAAAGTCCATTTCGCGATCTGACCTCTGAAGGCCGTAAAAGGGGGCTTATAAAGTAGTTTTTTTACTATATAAGCTTTATTAACAAAGTAGCGCCCTAGATCTCAGCAACCATAAAGTCCTAGATCCATAATGTATATATCATTTAGTAGGTCTTGGCCTGCCATGTGTACATCAAAAGTTCATTTCGCGATATGACCTCTCAGGGCCGGGCTTCAGGGCTCCTAATGGGCTTATATATTAGATTATAAGCTAAACAAAGGGGCGTAATCATTATTTATTTTTGTAACAGTTATTAAACATGACTTACTTCCCTCTCTATCTATACATGAAAATGCTCTAAAACGTCCTGTTTTTACAGACTTAATTTTTGCTTGTTAGAATTACAAAGCGACTTTCTTTTTAGTAATGTTTATAATGGGGAAAATTTCCCCTTGAGATTGTCATGTCAAAATGAGTAAAGTGTAGCATCAGTGCATTAGTGGGCAAAATTGTGAAGCTGTTTTTTAATTCTTTTATGGAGAAGGATAAAACCAAAAGTAAGTTTGATTCTTTACAAATCTGAAAAGTATACACTAAGAAAAAAATATAGAAAATTTTTTTTTATTTTAAATCTGTGGGGTGGATGGCCAAGTGGTGTAGATGCTCAACTGCCAACCTGGGCGTCCTGGGTGAGAACCAAAGAAATTTTTCCAGGTCCTAGTTAAAGTCCCACAAGTCCACTCGGCTTTAAATGGGTACCTGACTTGACCTAAGGAAGTAAAGGCGGCTGGGTGTTTTTTTTTTTTTTTTTAAATGTCTTTAACATTAAAAAAAATTTATGATTGACTTTCATCTCTCCTTAATTAAATTATTGGATTTATTTCTTCTCAAGTTTATAATTTATCTATTTTTTAAATTATTTTTTTTATCTCTGTAGAGCTGGTAGATTTTGACCACTCACACGAATCATCATTAATGACCACAATAGTGAAATGTTTAACTTCCACCCAATGGTGTATTCCAGTAGAGCAGAGATTTGACTTGGCTATTTTGGTGAGTATTTTACTAAATGGACACAGTGATGCAAACGTTTTCAAATGTACCTCACTAAACTTTGAGACTTAAAAGAAATGTTAGTTGAAAAACCTTTTTTTATTTTTTTTTAATTGTAACACATTTTTTTAAAAAACTCTCCAGTGTCTGGGTCTCCTGATCAATTTGGTTGAGAACAGTGAGATGAACCGTCACATTATGATGGAGATGGAAACCCAAGTGAAGTACACAGAGAGAGAGCAGGCCAAAACAATGAGTGCTATAAAGGCAGTGGTGGAAGTAGGTTTTGATTTGAATTTAATTTCTTTTTTTTTTTTATTTCTTTTTTTTTTTTAACCTCAAGACTGATTTATACTTTTTGTGGCACGGCATTTATTTATTTTTTTACTTTTAACATTTGTGAAAAAAAGCTTCTTGACGTGTATGTTTTGTACAGTAATAAGTGCATTGCTCATGCCAATTATTATTCCTATTTCGGTCAGTGCCTTGTTGAGTAATTGTTCTGGATAAACATTTATAATTAGCAAACATTTTAAAAGTCCTACCTACATATTTTACTTTAAATAACATGACAAAATCTACATCAGGGCCACAGAAAATCTATAACCCCTAAAAGGGTCCTTTGTTATTATATGTAAATAAATAAAAAATTTCTAAATTGTTCGGGAAATGGGGGGGGGGTTGGATGTTTCCACTTTCAATTGGTCACCAAATCGGCCGATATAACCTCACATGTCTGCTATAACATCTGTGGATTACAATGTCCTTAAGTCATGTTCGTTTTTAGTTTCTGATAGTGATTGCAGATAGTTACCACAACTCAGTGTGTTTGATGATGATTTAAAGGAAAAAAATTGGATAAATTTCTTTTTTTTTTTCATAGTAAAGATTTTGCCGTCTCATTTATTCCTGTCAAGCTCCTAATAAGCTTTAATTTTCAATGATCTGCATTTTATTGTTTTGGATAAAAGGAAAACGTTTTCCCAGATTTAAGGACATTGTATTTTTTTATACTTGGACATACTTTTTTTCTGACAGCTTGTTGTTAAACTTTTTCTTTTCGCAGCTATTTGTACAGCGAGAGCAGGCAGCCCGTGAGTTGGAAGAAGATGCGGAAACCACAGCAGATACAACAGCCCTTGAATCCCCTAATAAAAGTGGAGAGTGGAAAGAATCAGATTCAGGTATTCAGTGGATCACAAACAGTTTGAAGAAGGCTAAAGAGGAAGAAGAGAAATCCAAGTCATCATCAGGCACTAAAGGAGATAGTGAAGAAGCCAATCAGTCCATATTGGAGGATGATGAGGAAACTTTTACCAGAGGTAAGAATAGTTCAGATTAGATACACAGATTTACACCATTTTTTGTGTGTGTGTTTGCCTTTAAAGTTACTTTTCTCTGCCAAGTTATTTAAGGTATAGAAATAAAAAAATATGCAACATCTTATCTGTTTTTAGAGCATTTTCGAAAAAAAATGCTCTATTGTCCCCATTTTGTCTGTCTGTCTGTCTGTCATCACCCTAGATCTCAACAACCATAAGTCCTAGACCCATGATGTATGTATCATTTTGTAGGTCTTGGCCTGCCAAGAAATAGCTTTTTTCCATTTCGCGATCTGACCTCTCAGGGCCGTAAAAGGGGCCTTATAAAGTACCGTTTTTTACTATATAAGCTATATTAATAATGGACCGCCCTATATCTCAGCAACCATAAGTCCTAGACCCATGATGTATAATATCATTGTGTAGGTCTTGGCCTGCCAAGTGTACATCAAAAGTCCATTTCGCGATTTGACCTCTCAGGGCCAAAATATAAGAGTTTGTTATGTACCGTTTTGCTTATATTTTAAATATAAATAATAAAAGCTAATCAAAGGGGCGTAATCATTATTTATTTTTGTAACAGTTATTCAACATGACTTACTTGTCCTTTTAATATCTTTTTTCAGATATATGCATTACACAATTGAATTTATAAACATTTCCAAAATTTACAAATATTAACTGAAAGATAACAAACGTACTGATACATAACATGAAAATGCGCTAACACGTCCTGTGTCCAGAATGGAACAGGCTTAATTGCTTGTTTTGTTTAGCAACTGTAATTTTATTTTGACAATTATTGCAGCACTTCTGAAAGCTGGCAAACACATGGAAAATAGCATAGTGGCTTCATATGCTGGTCTTTTACTGGGAACAACTATAATTAATAGCAAGGTAATAGGAAGTAGACTTTGTTTAATGATGAATTCTCTGCCTTTAGATTTGACACAGTTGAAAGATAAAATCATTTTCTTTTTAAAATGTACACATGTTGGTCTTTTTCGACATATGATTATTTGCTGCTAATCAATTGACTAAATTTTCAGCATTATCTTTCTTATTGAATATCATTTAAACATGATGCGGTTGATAGCAAATGTGCGTAATAAATTTTTGTGTTCGTGGCGCTGAGTCGAGTGTTTCTTTTTTGCTGCATTTTTAGTATTTCAAGTTTCATATTTTTTAAAATTTATTTCAGGAGTATTCTGCAACAGTTAAACAACTCATTCCAAATGAAGACTTTGGCCCCATGATTAAAATGTTGAAAAAATTCCTCAATTTCATGAGTCTCACAGTAAGTTTTATTTTCTTCTGGAATCTGATTCTCAAGTTTGAGAGCGACATCATTGTTCTTAACCTGCCTTTTTTCTTTACATTATCAGACTGCATTCGGAAGTACAGATGTGAACAACATAACCAAGGTCATTGACGTGTTAGAATCAGCGTGATAATCAACCTTTTACTTCATTGTTGTTCAAGATTGAGACTGTCTTGTTATTTGACTGTATGCATTTCTTTTTTTTTTTTTTTTTAAACATGACACATGTTGCTGTCTGTTTATTTTTTTTATTTTTTCATCTGTTTATTATTTAGGTATTTACACAGGATAGCAGAATTATTTTTGTCAATGATCAGTCTAATTAATGATTAGTCTAATTAACAATTAACTCTGTTTTTTCTAAAAAAAAAATAATTTTTAAATCAAAGGGAGTAACATGATTGTGTATTTTTTTATTGTCAATATAAAAGGAAAGAATAAAATTACCAAAGCCATTTACAATTTTTCCTAATCTATGAACGAGTCAAAAATTTATATAAATTTTGTTCATTAATTCTACCAATTAACAATATTGTACACTATCTTTATTTTTGATATACTATATATGACCAGGGGTATGAAAACCTTTTTATCTTGGCTTAACTTTAACAGAAGCTTCAGACTAAACGGAGATGGGTGAGGGTTTGTATGATGTGATTTAAATTGAATGCAAATGTCATATGGAAGGTTTCGTTTGAATCAAACACACAAGTTTGTTGTAATTTTCCCCCACACCTGTTGTTATACTTTACTGTTAGAAAACGTTTTTTGGCTAACAAGGAATTACTTGACATAACGATGCTAAAATGAATGTAAAGGAAAAAAAGTTTTAATCCACACAATTTTTGAATATTTTTTTATTTTTTTAATCAAACCAGAAAGTTCATGTTAGAAAAAAATATAAAATTTTGTTTTGGCTATTTTTTGAAAGTGTTGCCTGTCAATCTAAAGAGTTAACACATTTTTTTGTCTCCCTTGAAAACCCATTGTTTATTTTGTGTGTGGTGAGTCTGTTATTAAAAAAAAATCTAGTTTGATATAAGATGAAAACTGATCACTTCCTGCACTAAGATAGATGTAAACAATTTTTTTATTTCAAACTGTTTTCTTGCCCAGGTCTTTGATGTTTTAAAGAAAAGGTTTAAAAAGCTGATTTAAAAAAAAAAAATCTCTCAATATTTTAAAATTTCAATTTCTGTCATTTGTTTTGGACTCAACAAAAAAACGTTTGTGATAGTGAATAGTGTGCTGCGGTCCGAGTGTCAATTTCTTGCTGTTGATCTCGTGGTTTGACATGTTTGAATGGTTACGTTGGCCACAACTAATGTACTTCCGGGTGATCTGGGCGTGTACATTGTGTCAGGATTCAATTCACTGCCAGGATTCGTCATTTATGCAGATCACTTATCATCCTTTTTTTTTTTTTTGTCAATGTACGTAAAGTTCAATTGTTATATATATATATATATATATATATATAAAAATATTATTCGCCACCCCCTTCATTTCTTACACTTTTTCTTACACTCGATCGTCTGCAATAAAATCTTGTGTGCAGTCCTAAGTATCACATAATAGTAGTCAAACTGCCAGACTCCTGCCTCCTGTATTTTCCCCCCGTTTCACTTGTGACATCAAAGTTCCTAAAGGGAACTTTATTCATATATGAAGGACTTGTCATGCCATGAATAATTTGTCAGCATATGACATGTATTTGTTCCTGTGTTGTTGTTTGTTTCTTTTTACTTAATTTCATTTTGTTGATTGTAAATTAAAAGTTTTAATTAACTTAAAAAAAAACTGCTTCATCTCTCACCTCCTCCTTTAAACTGGTTGGTTTTCTTAAAATTTTGGCTTTGCTTTGTTTTTGTTTATTTCAGTTAATCTTAAAAAAATATGCATCCTTTAGCTAGTTGATTGATTGACAGAAGAAAGTTTTTTTGTTTTTGTTTTAATTTTTTAAAATATCTATTCAGTTCTCATCCGCAACGCTAATAATTTTCAATACATATGTGTTACTTATAAAATTGCTTTAGACCATTATTTTGTCTGAATCTAAAAAAAAAAGAATAAAAATGTATATTTTGATAAAAAAAATTTTTTAAAAGTTTTTACTAGATTATAATTATAACAAAACTAGGTAAAATATTAAACTGAACATGTTTTTTTTTTTTTCTTTTTTGTCATTTGAATGAAAAAATTTTTATGAGGCTTACATCTGGTTATAATTCCTCCACGCTGTTTATTTTTTTTGGCAAGTCATTTCGATTTTTTTTTTTTTTTTAAAATTTTGTTCTATGTATGTGGCAACTTAAAGTATTTCATACCATTTTTTTAAATTATCAAGGAGATGATGCATACAACACTAACATATATATATTAAGGAAAACATCTTATTCCATTTTTTTTTTTGTTTGTTGTTGCTCTATACCATCTGCTTGAAACAATTTTTACATTATCTAATTTTTTTTTTTTCTGTAAATATTTTCTCCATACGAATCAGTTTTACGGTGGTATATGGCTCACTTTTGTAATTCATCCTATGATAATGAAGAATTTATTTAATTAAACAAATATTATATTATTTCAGTTGTTTAGCCAGTCAGATATTTTGTTGTGATGATGAATGATTGTAAAGGGGTTTCCCCTTCCTCTTGATGACCATAAGATTGACCATCCTGATTGTTATAGGCGTTGCTAATTACGGGTTCAAGATTCAATGCCTTCAGTTGCCCATGCTCTCACCAACCCTTTCCCCCACCATGGTGCTTCTGCTATGAATGTATATAAGATCAGGAGATAACATATGTCACCTACAACCACTAACCTCAAGTTCCTGAATATTTTGATCCTATTGAACATCTTGAAAATATTTACTTAAAAGTGAGCCTTTACAGTAAATACTATCGGGGTGGAGGGGGGGGGTCAGATGAGTTCATCTGTTTCTGGGTCTTAGATCCTGTAAACCTCTAGTGGGACAGCTGTTTTATAGTGCCCTTCTTTCATCCCCCACCATAGACGATAGCGCAATGGCTATGGAGGCACCACAGGAGATTGAGCCGGGGAAACTCAGGTGGACAGACGAGCACTTGACCACATGACCTTCCATCCATCTGTTACTGTAAGCTAATCGATGTATAGAATTCTTTACTTTCACAAACAACAAATGTCAGGGTACCCATTTGTTAGCCGTGTGTACTTAGGGACTTTGAGAAATGTTTCGACACCTCGGGGGTCTGAAATCGGGGACCATTTTCTTAACTCAAAACTTCTGTGAATTCATTTTAAAGTATTTCATTGGGAAAAATTTGGAATCAATTTTTGAGACACTTTTTAGTGATAGATTTTCTTGAAATTTTGCATACATATTCTTGGTCTATGACAATGCACAATTCAATTAATAATTTTGCAATTAACTAATTATTATTTTTAACAAAAAAAAAAGAGTGAAAAAAAAATCTCATAACTAAGGGATATAACCGTGTTGGCGGCTGGATAGAGAACTCGACTCTCATGCAAAGGGGATAGAGTTCTATCCCTGGTAAAGCAAAAAATATTAGCCGCTGACTAGGAGACGCTTGATATCTCATCTATTGATGTGTCTATTCGTCCACCCAACGATCACGTCGGTTAAGGGAATCAAAAAAAAAAACTAAGACGGACGTCACTAATTAATGGGTTACTTCCCTTGCATCAATACTACTACGTTTTTCAGATGGAGATCTATGCTAGCACGTGATTCTCGCTTGTTGGTAGGTCAAAGCAGCGGTACGTGCATTGCAAAGTTATATATATTTTAGAAAACGGTTAGTTTTAAAAACTCTGTAATCTACAAACTGATAAGATTTTTTTTGTAACCTCAATTTGTATTCCATACAAAAACAATATATATATATATATATATATATATATATATATATATATATATATATATATATATATCACAAATTATTTAATTGTTTGTTGGAATGTAGATATATTTAACTATATTCATACATACATACATTGATATATATATATATATATATATATATATATATATATATATATATATATATAGCAAGAGTGCTGGTATAATCTAATGGTATAAAATGTATTTTCTTGAAATACCTTTTTTTTTTAATTTCCATCATCACCTGTAGAGTTTTTCACCTTTAATTTTGTTTAACATTTTCTGAGACCTCAACACAACGTGAGTGGCTAAGTATATCCCGTTCTCGTAATGTCTATAATATTTCGTAATGTCTGTCGTGCTAGTCGCTGCAATGGTCATGGAGGCACTGCGGGAGACTCCAATAATGTTTCCCCACATCACAGCATGGGCCATGGTCAGAGCCACCGTAAGGGTCAAATTAAACTACGTCGTTCAGATTCACACCGAATACCACGTGACATAAGTATTAACGTCACAGTACACAACCGCCTGCCCAGATCAAGTCTCATCCATCAATCTCATCAAAGATCTTCAACAGGGACATAGGATCGATAACCCTTAACCTGAATTTATTTAAATCGGTTTTTAAAAAAAAATCAGGATTACCTCCCCTAGACCGTTATTGAAGTTACAAAAAAAAATCTAATACACTACTACATGGTTAGTGAGCGGCGTCATTTGTTACCATGACGACTGCTCTTTCATTGTTACATAGCGGACGGATGGTAGAGTGGTGTAGAGCGCTTGAATGTCGACGTAAAGAGTACCGGGTCAATCATCGGTGAGAACTAAGGAAGTTTTTCCAGGTCCTGATGAAATGTTATTGAATTGAAAGTTCCCCCAAGTCCACCCATGCTTTAAATGCGTACCCAACTTTAGTTAGGGAAGTAAAACGCGGCTGGGCGTTGTGCTAACCACACAATCCCTAATTTGCAGAGGTTGCAGAAACTAATGATTTCTACACTTCATCTGGCCCGATGGGGCAAAACAAACTTTATATTCGTTTAAAAAAAATTGACGAAAGTTCTGCATCATAACTCACCCTTTTTGTCTTTCACTCTTCAAATAAATACTTTCACATGTGACTGACTGATGGTCCGTTCAAAGCTGTGTGTGGGTGGTGGCTGTGCGGGTGTGTGGGTGGGTGGGTGGGTGAATGTGTGGGTGGATGAGTCTTTTCTGTTACGAAAATTGTTGTGGGGGGGGGGGGGAAAGTGAGTTTAAAATATCTCTATACTTATAAGACGGCACTAGTTGCAAGTACCCGGCTTTGCCCGGCTTTTAAAATAAGGTTTTCTGTTTACCTTTTGTCTTCTCCCTCCCCTCTCCCTCTCCCCCTCCCTCCCTCCTTACCCCTCTCTCCCTTTCCCTTTCCCTTCCTCCCTTTCTCCCTCCCTACTCCTCCCCCTCCTTCCCTCTCTAACCCTCCCATCTCCCTCTCTCTCCCTATCTCCCTCCCTCCTTCTCTCACCCCTGTCCCCCGTCTCCTCCACCCTTCCTCCTTCTCCTCTCCCCCCTCTCTCCCTCCCTGCCCCCTCTCTCTCTTTATCTCCTCACTCCCTCCCATTTCTCCCATCCCTCCTCCCTCCCCTCCCTCCCTCCCTCCCTCCTTTCTCCCTCCCTCTCTCCCATCTCTCTCCCCCTCTTCCTCTCTCTCCCTCCCTCCCTCCCCCCTCTCTCCATTTCCCTCCCTTTCTCCCTCCCTCCCTCCCCCTCTCCTCCTGCATCTCTCTCCCCCCCCATTCATCCCTCCCTCATTCTCTCCTCCCTCCCTGCCCCTCACTCTCTCTCTCCCCCTCTCCCACCCTCTCTCCCCTTTCCCTCTCCCTCCCCTCTATCTCCCTCCCTACTCCCTCCCTTCTTTCTCTCCTCTCTCCCCCTGTCCTCCTCCCCCTGCTCCCTCTCCCACTCTCCCCCGTCCACCCCTCCCTCTCTCCCTCCCTCCCCCCCCTACCCTCATTTCCTCCCTCCTCCTCCTGCCCCCCCCTCTCTCTTTTCTCTCTCTCTCCTCTCTCCCCAGATCCCTCTCCTCCCTCTCTCACCCCCCGTCCCCCTTCTCTCCACCTACCCTCTTTTCCCTCTCTTTCCCCCTGCCCCCGCTCTCTCCTCTTATCTCCTCACCCTCCCATCCCCTCTCTCCCTCTCTCCTTCCTCCCCTTTTCTCTCACTCCTCCTCCTCTATCTCCCCTCCCTACTCCCTCCCTTCCTTCTCTTTCCTCTCTCCCTTTCTCTCTCCAACCCTCCCTCTCCCTCCCCATTAATCTCCCTCCCTTACCACCTCTCTCCCTCCCTCCTCCTTCTCTCCCTCCTCTCTGCCCCTCCTTCCCTCTCCCTCCCTGCCCCCTCTCTCTTATCTCTCCCCCTCCCTCTCTCTGTACAATTAAACGTCAAATTACGCTTCTTAAATAAACAGAAAACCTTTATTTTAATCCCGGGCAAAGTCGGGTACTTACAGCATGAAAAAAAAAACAACAACAGTATTTTTTTTCCCGTCCCTAGCCCTTCTTCACCGTCCGTTCAATTACACATTCACTTGGTGTGCGATTTTTATTTATAGTGAAGGCGATCCCATACCGTGGATACTTTAATATAGTAAAATACTAAAATAATTAATTACAATTAAACTACGCATTGAGATTGTATTAATAATGTTAATAATGTCACAGAAACATTTTAATTAACGTATTTCGGTTTATTAAAGTGCACCTTTAATTTTAATCTTCCGAATACATAAAACGATAGGTAAATAGATATGACTATTGATTTCATCATGTTTACAATTGGAGTTTCGGGAGTTACCCCTCTTTTTTAAAATGTGTCATAGGGAAATGACGTCACAGAGGAATTTTATCTATAGTCGCCGAATAGAGATATTTTTAATATAGTAAATACCAAAACAAAATAATTAATTACAATTAAACTACCCATCGAGATGAAACGAAACCTGTCCATATTAGTTTCCCATGTATTTATGTGTAATGTGTATACAAATTTCACGTTTTTTGGTTTTCTGGATCTTGAGTTATAAGGTTAGAACAGACAGACAGACAGACAGACAACAAATGCGTCTTATAAGTATAGAGATTTGTTGTCTGTCTGTCTGTTCCTTATAACTCAAGATCCAGACAAACAAATAACGTGAAATTTGTTACACATAATACATAATTACATGGGGAAGGTTATAGGACAGGTTTCGTTTCATATCGATGGGTACAGTTTATTTGTAATTAATTTTTTTTTATTTTAGTATTTTACTTATATTAAAGTATCCTGATTTGGCGCCATAAAAAATTCTCCTGTGACGTCATTTCCCTATGATCGAATAGAACTTGCGCGCTGGTGCTGTATTGTGCCTTTGTAGATGCAAAGAATTGTTGATGTTTTTTCATGCTCTCTGATGTGTACAGTTTGAGGAAGGTAAAGGAATGAAGAAGATTTTAGGAGAAGTGTGAAACCATAATAATAAGTATATATAGAGAAAGATAAAGGGAGAGAGAGGGGGCAGGGGGGGGAGAGAGAGGAAAGGAGGGTAGGAGAGAGGAGGGAGGGAGGGTGACAGGGGGAGAAAAGGAGGGAGGGCGGGAGGGAGATGGGAGAGGGAGCAGGGGAGAGGGAGCAGGGGGAGAGGGAGAGAGAAAGGAAGGGAGGGAGAGAGGGGGTAGGGAGGGAGAGAGAGGGGAGGGAGAGAGAGTGAGGGAGAGAGATAAAAAGTAAGGGGGGCAGGGAGGGAGAGAGAGGGAGGGAGGAAGGGGGAGAGAGGGGGAGGGAAGGAGCGAGGGAGAGGATGGGAGGAAGAGATAAAGAGAAAGAAGGGGCAGGGAGGGAGAGAGAGGGAAGGAGGAGGGAGGAGGATGGACGGGGGGAGAGAAGGAGGGCGAGAGGGGAGAGAGGGACGGAGAGAGATTTGAGAGAGGGAGGGAGGGAGGGAGGGAGGGAGAAAGGGAGAGAGGTGGTAGGTAGGGAGAAAACAGAAGGTAAACAGAAAACCTTATTTTAAACCCCGGCAAAGCCGGGTACTTGCAACTAGTATAATTATAATGTAGATGGGCGAATTCTTTCTGAACTTATATAAAATGTGATTGGCAGTGGCGTCGAAATAGGGCCCATGAGACCGCTGGACACAAGGGGTCTCAAAAGGGGATAAAAGGTTAAACAATACTAGGCTCTTACTTGAACAATTGTACACTAGACTCTAGCAGTTTGTTTCAGAAATATATATAAAAAAACCTATAAAAAGTAAATAACAAAATAAGAAGAAACAACAACACTGTATTACGTCATGACCTCCTTTGATTGTCAGATGAAGTGTAGAATTCAACTGTTTCTAGAACCTCGGCATATGAAGGGATTGTGTGGTTAGCCGCCTTTACTTCCCCAACTTAAAGTCAGGTACCCTTTTAAAGCTGGGTGGGTTTGTGGGACGACTTTGAAACGAATTTCACCTGGCAAAATTCCCATGGGTCTCACCGAGGATCGAACCCAGGACTCTCAGGTCAGCAGTCGAGTATCTATTGATGTCTCACATCAAAACAGTGCGTTCTCTCACAAACTGGCTTCAGCTATCGTATTTGCTGTAGTTCTCTTTGCCTTACACTTGCTCTGCTGCTCTCTGTAGCTCTGTCTCGCACTCTCTGATTTATCGTTAACTTCAATAAATGGTCCGATTTTGTTCCTGAAACATTAAAACAATTATGCTAACATACTGGTTTGAGAAAAGCCCTTTTTCCTTACTCAGAAGTTGGGAACACGAATATCAGCTGACATTCAATGACAAGACATTAAAACCGATGTCTGTCGTTTGACGCTGTTTTGTATTCCCCGAAGTGACAAAAGCTTGGCCCGGAATAGCCCGGAATTCCCCGAGCCAGCGTTCGTTCATCACATGTCTGGCCTTGACAGCGATTTAATAGATGTACCGTCCTTCCCATCCGTGAGCCAAGCCCCCGAGTTCACCGGTGCACGTTAATAGACGGACTATCGCGAGAACTGTGAGATGAGCCGTGTGTGTTCGGTGCACGGATGTCCATAAAATGTCGAGTTTGATGGACAAGTGTTAAAAGAGTATCAGTAGGTTTCTATCTCCTCCCGCCCGTCTCCCCCCCCTCCACCCCAACTCTCTAGACACCCAATTCTTCATGATATAAAAATAGAACAGGGGACAGGGGAGGTCAATATGGAGAAATATTTAAGAGTTAAAAACAAACAAAAAATAAACAAAACAAACAAAACAAAGTTAGCTGAGAATAAGTTTTAATGATGAAATAATAAAAATGTGTAACTTTTAACACCACTTTCAACCTAATTATAACTTCAGTCTATCGCCCCCACCCCCTTCTCGGGTTTCTGGCTGTGACCCTGAAAGGTGCTTCAGAAATACTCCCTCAAGAAAACAACGTCTTGTCTAATACCGTCAACAACAACAAAAAAGTAAATGAGATTAATTACGTTTAATAAAAAGAAAGGCTTTAATTCCATCGGAATTAAACAACACACGCCATCTACATGCCATCATGCAATGTTGCAAAACGTGTCATCCAACACGCTGTCATGCCATGTTACAATACATGCTATCATCATACACAAATATCTGCAGCTTTCAAGCAAGAATCAGACAAATCTTATGTTTCTATTTGCTTTTAACGCTTGCACGTATTTGTATTGTTTCCGAAAGTTCTTGCAAACACATCAATCTTATAGAATGGGCTCACACGGGCACACGCCTTGTGGCCTCACATCCATAATGTGCCCGTTGCTAACTGAACAATTATATTTCATTCCTTCAGTGGTTGTCTCCGGGAAGGGGGGGGTATTACGCTGTTTTTCCGAAGGGCTTATAATGGTGTTAAGGGGCCCTGTATTCATCCACCAAAAAAATTCTGATCCACATTTTACCACGTCATTTCCTCCTCCTCCCCCCCCCCAATTTAAGTATTTTTCAAATTATTCTTAGCTTCACGTCTAATGAATTTACAACAAAGGAAGTCCACAACAGCCGAAGGAATAATTCTCCAACCTTCAAGCCGCTGCTAAACTTTACAAAAATGTCTCGATGGTTGAGCAAAAGGGATATAACTCCTCTTTTTTTTAGTTCACTCTATTAGATATTTATATTTAACCCAGACCGCTTCTTAGTGAAGGGGGGTAGAGTGAACGCGTTCATGTCTGAATAGTAATGGGTATTTTTGAAATTTAATAGAAATATATATGTATACCAAAATGTTAAGACAGGAAATAATTGACAGGTCTCGCGGCCAAATTGAACCATCGCCCTGGTGGGTGGAGTTGAGGGGTGGGAGGGTATACGAGGCTTCTGTTTTTTCTGCTCCGGCCCACAACCCACCAATATGAACGATCGTAGATAAAACTGGAAGCGGAGAATCGGTACCTTCATTATCTGGTTTATCTGGCCACCAAGTCTGTCAGCGCATGCGTTACATCCGATAAATCTTGACATGCTATACCCTCATCTCTCTCTGCCCATCTTTCTGTCTCTCTTGGTGGGGGGGGAAAGAAAAATCTCTCTCTCTCTCTCTAACTCGCTCCTTCTTTCCATCTCCCTATCCAACCACCTCCTTCCCCGTCCTTTCTAAATCCACCACCCACTCCTCCACCTACCCAACTCCTTAACACCCAACTATTTCAACGTTCCACAGGCCATAGTATCGGAGGTAGGAAAGAGGGTTTAGGGGTGGTGAAGGTTTAAATACAGCGTTAGATCTGAATCTGGCACCAGGTCTCTGATGTAATGATTCATTGTGTCATTATTCTTGTATGCTCGCTGTATCCGAATATCAAACAACAAACTTCTCTATACCTGTCTCAGACATATCCCT